>CM071950.1:7865000-8465000 GCA_036784905.1 Acrossocheilus fasciatus
CAGTGCAGCAGAACCCAGTGATGACTCTGCATTTTCACTCAGGAGAGCTGGATATTTAAAGGCAGGCCCCTGCAGTCCGTCCAACTTTCTCTGGTAGTTTTCCACAGCATCCAGCTCAAACATGGCTGGTAAAAGGATTTCCATGCTGACCAGGTGCACAGCAGCAGTAGGTGCTCACAATAATTTGTTCCATCAGAAGCTTTGCACAGTTTGTGTGAGGAGCAGACAGGGGGCGCTGCAGATGTTTTAGACAACTGGGCTTGAGGCTGAGGAAGGAATCGTGAGTGTTTTTAAGTTACAAAACACAAGTAGTGCCATAACATTTAAACACTCTGTGTTCATTAAACATAACATTTCAGAATTTAAACTTTAAATAATGAGAAATTAAAGGTGCAATAAATAATACGTTTACAACTAATGAATAGTGCCTTTTATATATGTTTAAAATGATGGATGAAGATCCAGTCATATCAGTGGCGTAGACAATGTTGTTATATAATAATAATAATAATAATAATAATAATAATAATAATTATTATTATTATTATTATTATTATTAATATTTTATTTTATTTATTTATTTTTTAATTATGTTTCTGCATTTTATTTTTTTCTAAACTGAATTTTTTTTTTTTTTAATCCAAAAATGTTATGGACTTTTGTGTTAACTCTAAAACACAATACAATGCAGTGCAAAATTCAGTATACAGGTAAAACACCTGTAAAAAAACAATACAGAAAATTGTATTTTGTTTTTAAATGAATACTTTTATTCATCAGGTATGCGATATATTTTTTAAAACGTCACAGTAAATTCCTGAAAATCCTAAAGCAATGTATTAATAATAATAAATGTTTCTTGAGCAGCAAATCAGCATATTCAAATGATTTCTGAAGGTTCATGTGACACTGAAGACTGGAGTAATGATGCTGAAAATTCAGCTTAAAATCACAGGAATAAATTACATTTTTAAAATATATTCAAATAGAAAGTTATTTTAAATCGTAATAATATTTCACTGTATTTTTGATCAAATAAATGTAGTCTTAATGGGCATAAGAGACTTATTTAAAAAAAGTCTTACAGAACCCAAATGTTTGAACCCTAGTGTACACAAAGTCATGTGGAAGTTAAGTAATCACAATATAAACATTTAATGTTGTGTATATTGAACAATATTCAACAATAATACAGTATCACATTGTGATTATATAATAGAGTAGACCAGAATGAGACCCGGCTCAATTTCTAAGCACATTTACAATGTCAATACAATCAGAGCTGGGCTCATTTCTTCTTCTCTTGGCTTTTGGGTCATCTGAAAGAGGTTTGAGTTCTTTTAAAGTAGGATAAATTACTTAAATATGCATTTTTTTTCCTAATGGCAGAACTGAAAACTTCCCCATGCTTGTGATAGGTGTCATTATAACACCCAGATGCACAAACAAAAAATGCTTCGTGCACCTGGCATCTAGTAAACACTATGAGTGTTCAGCATCACACAGAGAGGCATTCAATATTCTGCTCTAGAGGGAAATCATTAGTATCTAAAATTACCCTCTTAGGGGCTTTTAAGTAATCCAGATCATTTGTAATTAAGCATTTGGAGGAAGATGTCTCAGTGCTGTTTTTGCAGGATAAACTGTTATTGCTGTGGTAATTGTACATCTCCAGTGAGCTGCTACAGACTGAGCATTGTGAGCCTGTGCACGGACTGTTCGGAACAGTGGGGTTTGGGTTTGCTGTTGGAACCGTTTTACTCCTATAGTGCCCATTAATTCCTGTAAGTACCACACTGGGGTTTGAGTGAATGTACTTCCCCTAACATTTCATTTTGATCTTGCTTGAATAAATTTGAAAGCTTGCATAAGCACTTCAAGCTAAGTGGCAACAGAGACAGAAAGTAAGTTAAAAAGGAGAAACAGATGTAAAAAGAAAGCGTAAATACGTGAAGACATATGGAAACATAGAAAAATAAAGTCAGAAACAAGATGAATAGCAACATAAACAGTTGTTTTGATGTTTCGTTATCTGTATCTAAATTGCTGCTCTCTTCTGCCAGACAGGGCTGTGAGATTAAGAAAGAGTCAACGAATGACAGATTTTTATTTATTTATTTTTTATTTAAAAAATGAAAATTCTGTCATTTAATTACTTGCCCTCATGTCGTTCCAAACCCATAAGACCTTCGTTCATCTAAGAAAAACAAATTAAGATATTTTTGATGAAATCTGAGAGCTTTCTGACCCTGCATAGACAGCAACGTTCAATCGTAATGTTATGAATCTACGAGAATACATTTTGTGCCCAAAGAAAACAAAAATAACAACTTTATTAGCAATTATTCTCTTCCATGTCAGTCTCCCCTGTGCAGTAGTTGCAGATTTCATCAAAAATATCTTGAGGGTGAGTAATTAATGACAGAATATTCACTTTTGGGTCTTTATCTTTATCATGTCTAGCCTACTATAGTATGCAAAAGACAATACCCAGGTGACTTACAGCTTCTGCTGAGGTTATGGTTTGCACATTTGATGGATACTTTATTATCCCAAGAGGCCATAGGAGAGGATTCATGAATGGCAGGTAAGCAACCCAAGTAGGTCACATGACAAAAACATGTCATGGGTATGAGGCATGTGGCTTAAACGTACTCTTTGCGCTCAATTATAAAGCATTAAAAGCCAAGCTGTTTAAAATACCTGATAGATAAATTTATTTCGATTGGATTGGGTAATGCCCTAATAAATATATATATATATATATATATATATATATATATATATATATATATATATATATATATATATATATATATATATACACATACATACACACATACACACACACGCGCATATATATATATGTATATAAAATATTTTTGAAGGTACAAAGTCAATCACAAAAAAACAAAAAAAAAAACAGAACACTAAAATCAAGCAACAAGGCTTTCAGGTTGATCAATTATATATTCATAATGAAGTGTCATCTAAGCACATTGCAACATCTAGGCTAGTCCACATTCGGCTAAGTAACACACAAAAACAAAATAAACAAAACAAAAAAACACAATAAAATTCATGGGGATGAACACAGAAACTAGCCTAATTATGAAACCTCTTGTTAAATGGATGTCAACTAATCTATAGTCTCTTAAGGCTGGAATACACTAAAAGATTTTTGCCCTGAATTTCCACAGATTTACAGTGTGGAGAAGCTGAGTTTAGTTGCCAAAGATCGGAGCCAGTCTGCAGATTTGAGTCGACAGAATCCATAGAAAATCAATTAACTTAAAGGGGTGGTTTACTGTTTTTTTTCTTTGCTTGATTGTGTTTATGGGGTGCAATATAACATGTCTTTTGTGTTTCGTTTGTTAAAAAACGCCTTATTTTTCATATATTTCCCCTTTATTGTAAGCTGCTTTCTCCTCTGTCATTTGAACGACCGGTTGACTTCCTGATTCTATGAAACCACTCCCTCAGAAACAGGCGATGAGCTCAGATTGGTTAGTTGGGCCGGTGTGTTGTGATTGGCTAAACTGCGTACTGCACGTTGTCCGGAAACTTCACGCCCATTACCTTTACTGGAGACAGTTACACGTGCTCCGGTCAAATGTAAATAATGGTGTCAATATTGCCGTATCAGTTTGAGTCAGAATCAGACCCAGAAAGCAGTAATGAAGAGAGTCAAGCAGAACTTCTGCAAGCACGGCTCTTACAAAACGTTTCTGAACGGAAGTTTGCTGTTGTGATTACATATCATTTTTTTGAAGTTTGTACACGTTTGTCTTATAACGTTACACACAAAATAGCATCGAACTAACTGGCTACTAACCAAACAGCGTTGGCTTGTGTTTACGTTCTTGCTAGCTCAAATCGAAAAATTACGTCAAAGTATACATGGAAAATACATTTACAAAATTAGTACATAATTACAAATTCGGGTCCAAAATGTTTGTACGCGTTTGTCATAGACACACTATATAGCATTTAACTAACTGGCTACTAAAGCCAGCTTTGGCATTTGTTTACGACCTTCATAAAACTAAAACATTACGTCTGAAATTATACATGCAAATACATTTAAAATTATGAAATCTTACTTGCAGGTTGTGGCCCAAGAACTGCCTCTGGTTTTAAAGTTGTAACCGCTCCATGTTTTAGTAATAGTTTCTGTGTGAATCCGGCATTGAACTCGTGTAGATTCTGGAAGCTGTCTTCAGTAAAATGCGCAGCACAGAGAGCCGAATTAGGATTGTAATTGTCAGGAACATAATCAAACATAAATTTTAACCGTTGTTGACGAACTACAGCATCTGTAGGAAGCCCGAACACAGAAGACCTGACAGCTGGGTGAAGAAAACACTGTTTCGACGGCATGGCTACAACTCTCCACTATAACTCTTCCTCTTTGACAAAGCCGCAGAACATGGCCTTGCCCCCTTTTCTGCATGTTCCGGAGGGAGGGGTTGATGGGTTTATTTCGTATGCAACCCGGGAAGTATCTCGTTGTAGTCCCATATGAGTCATTTTTGTAGGCATTAAACTTCCTGATTTTTAAAAGACAATACCCAGGTGACTTACAGCTTCTGCTGAGGTTCTGGTTTGCACATTTGATGGACATTTTATTATCCCAAGAGGCCATAGGAGAGGATTCATGAATGGCATTAAAAAAACCTATTTGGTTTTTGGGTGCTGAACTGATCCTCCTTTCTTTATCAGTTCTTTATCAAATGTAGTACCTACTCAGACAGTATATGATTTTGTATGCAGTGTCTGATTTAAACTTCAGTAGCAAAAGCAGAATTACAGTTGCTACCTATGATGGAAAGACAAGCAAAGGTTGTGATGCTAGTTGATGATCACTTGTGCTTTTTAGGAAAATTAATGGGCATTTAAAAAGTGCATTAAAATGATCACAATATTCAAGAGTAATTCTACAGTGTCTCTAAAATCATTTTGATATTGTGAGCTCTTGTTACATGAGGACATTCTTCTCACGGATAGTGAAATTAAATCCGATTAAATATGAGATGCCATTTGGAGAGAGAGAAGGGGAATTGGCAGAGACAGAGCGAGAAGTTACTGACAGCAGTTCTCCAGTCAGACGAGTGTCAGCTTGTCAGTAAGTGTCAGGTTTGCAGTTTAAATTCTCCAGCAGCCCTACAGTGCTCTGGCTATGTGCTTCCTTTGATTTCACTCCTCAAGTTGGCTTTAACACCAAAACTTGACACGCAGAGATTGACACTGCGGCCTGCGGACTGTGTACTGCGATCTGAAGACAATTTTTTCATACAAGTCTGAATGGCCATGATCAAAGATGCTAATTATATGTCATAAGGTGCTGTCAAATTTTTGGCGCATTGTTTTTTGTGACCTTTCAAGAGTTGTAGGTGTTTGTAGTGATTGTTAACAATTAGTATTGTCTTATCAACCAGTTGCAAACTAGTCCAGCGTGAAACTTTGCCCGGATCAATGTACAGCCCCCTAGTCTCATTCAATTACTCCACACCCGATCCGTCTGCTATTATTTAACTGATAATGTGGCTTTCATTAGTGTAGGCTATATGAACTGTATCCTGCCATCTGCTTGGGCACAAGTACTGTGTGTTTCCTTCATTTAATTTGCGTTGAAGCATGTACGCAGTCACAGAGACGACACTGAACTGTATGTTTGTGTGTCTGTGAGCAAGAGATGGTGAAGCTGTTCATCAGTATTGGTTGTACAAGAGAACGTTTTTTTATTACCCTCAGTTGTAGTAGATGATTAACTCTCTCATGTACTAGAAAGAAGGTTCATTCATCACATAACATACTTCCATGTTGCTTTTGCTTCATGCTGTTGACCTCGTTTGTATGGCGATATTAATTTTAACATTCATCCGATTTTTGGCTTCAAGCAGGTGAAGAGAGAACTTCATGAACAGACAGACTGTATAGCAGATTGATGCTGTCAGTATTTTCTTAGCTACTACAAATATATTTGGGAACTTTCAAACACTCTTCTTTCTTTTCTTATGTTGGGTCTGAGCTGCACTCTCTCCATCCCAATTCAGTAGGGATGTAAGGATTCACTCAACTCACAATGCAATGCATGATACTGATTTCACGATACAATGCTCTCATGATTTTTAAATACCGGTATGGCTAATAACAAAAGTAGACAAATACAACAGATCTCTTCATATAAACAGACTAATGCTTTGGATGTGCTTTTTCCATTTAAAATTTGAGGCAAACAATGCATTTTAATCATGAATCAAACAGATGCTGCACACATGCAGAATGAGCAGTTTTTGATTTAAATTAGGCTGTATAATTTTCGAAATTTGAGGCAAAAACAGAATGCATATCTGCTCAAAACAAAAACAGCAGACGGGCTGAATGAGCCGCAGATTCACTTTCTGCCAGTAGGTGGCGCTTATGGAACAGCGGCAATATAGCTTTTCCTTGGTTAACACTCTAAACAAAGCAGCTCTGTGATTATAAATACTACTTTAATATCCATTATACAGAGGCAAGATGAAAAGAACTTGAATCATTGAATATTTTCATCGATTTTCAACCAGCCCTGCGCACATCATTACATCACTACAATTCAAACAATGATGACAATAATACATTTTAAATGTAAGCTGCTAAGCTGCTGGCCCCGAACCTTCCAGGTCGTGGGTTCGACACAACCTGTATGCACAAAAAGTATACTTCTACTGGAAAAAGAAGATGAAAGAAGATAAAAGTGTGTGCCACCCCCCCCATCCAGTTTAATGAATGGATGAATGAATAAATGTATTTATTTGTTATTTCTGTTAATTATTTATTAATTTATTCTTTATATTTTTTATTACTTCAACATTTGTTTTAAAGCATTTTTTTTTTTACATTATTTTCTTACCATTTTCAAACCCTATTGGTGATTAGCATCTTTTACTTTCAAGAATTAGGAAATCATATTGATTGATTGATTATTTAAAAACACATAAACAAGATATATTTATTTATATAAGTTTTTTTAAAGTTATGTCTTATTTTATTTGTTTAAAATCTATTTTAGATATTTATTTTCTTACCATTTCTCAAATGTTAATGCTGATTAACATTGTCTACTTTTGAGAACTGTGAAATTGGATTGATTGATTTAGAAATAAATAAATTGTCTAAATAAAAAATATATCTTACTTATTTATTTGTCTAAATACAATTATCTAATCTTTATTTATTTACTTATACTTTTGGCATTTCTGCATTTTTTTGGAGTGGACAGTTTTTGGTCTCCTTTATATGTGATTATTTCTATTTTTTTATCACAGTGACAGAAGATTTTGAATAAGACGTATGTCTTTTCAAAATCTGCTCAAATTTGGTTAACAGAGTCTCTGAGTACAATGTATTGTTGCTCCAAATATCTACCTCACAATGTTTTCAGTGAATTAGACCATGCAGTCATCATACACCACAGTAAACATCATTAACATCTGAGACAGGTTGTTTGCATTCTCATGATATTTACACCCCCTCCTCTCACACAGATGGAGTGTAGGCCAGCTACACACCTGTGATTTCACTCAGGCAGGGGTGTCTGAGATCGCTGCCGTCAGCAGAAAGCCGAGCGAGCTCTCTGGCGCCGTACCACTCATCTGTGGCACGCTGCTCGTGTGTGTGAGGTTAGCAGCAGAACTGGCGGCAAAAGACACTGAAACTTGTTAAAGCGCAACTCTTTCAGGTTCATCGAGTCTGCATTTTTTTCTTGCAGCAACCAACTGCACACAAACAGCGGCTTAGATTACCATGCAAATGATTTAATGGCATGTTCCGAAGCATATTTGTGGGATTTAATGTGTTGTAGCTTTTTTGAGTCTGTACACAAAGATTGTAGCCCAGAATACCACAGAGTTTGGTTTATGATGTATGGCAGCGCAATACAAAGTTTTGGCGGCATTGCACTAGACGAACTGTTGGGTTGCACCATTAAACATTCGTTGTTCTCAGCATGTACACACAGACTTTGAACTGTTTAGGAACATGAGATTCAGTAGAACGTCAAAACATCAAAGCCTAATGCAAATGTGGTGGTCTTTTGGTTTTGGCGCCACCGGCAATGATCCTTTGGTGCGTTAGAAAAGCACAAGAATGCAGTAGCTAATAATGACGTCTGGTAGCAGTAGTTTTCTTTTTGCAGGGCTGATGAAGAAAGAGAAATACGACCAAGAAATGTACAGCCAATTTTTTCCGGTCCACAACAAATCCAGGTGAAACGCGAATGTTGCGCAGAACATTTCGGCTTAGCACCGCAGCAGTAGTATTGTTTCCACTCGGCTCTCATGGCCCCTCAGTACTGCAGAGCTCTTCCAGGCTAATTGGAAACAGGGATGCAAGGAATGCTGCCGAAGGGTTCAGCGGTGGGCGGCCAAATCTGCACCCACACACACTCTTGACACACACCCATTTGGTGGGGCACTGCGGGGGGGTGGGGCAGGAATCACGGCTCTCTGTGCATTTCTTCTTTAATTAGACAGACGCACTGTGAGCTTTGATGTGCAATTTGTGTGGATCAGAGAACAAAGCGTAGATTTGGAATAGCTGCTACTGAAGGCCGTACCTGTGGATGTAATGGCTTCAAGCCAACACATGCGTTTAGAGTTTGGGAATTGAGAACTTGTTCTTATTTCAAACCAGTTGTTTATTTTTAAATACCCAAGCCAAATTGTTTTCATGACAGTTTTGTTAATGGTTCTTGAACATCTGCATTCTTTTGTTGATACAGGTCCAGATACAATGTAATAAAATGCTCTGACAGTGTTTTCTGCACCGCTGCTGGATCTACAGTGCCACTGTTTAACAAATGGTGCAAAAATTATATGAAATAATAGAATGAAATAAGTAGGTAACTCATTTTTCTGCTGACTCACAAATCGGTGAAACTTGTGAGAATGTTCTTGTGAATTAATCAGCCAAAATGACTCACTGAAGCGCAAGTCTTTACTGTTGCTGTTATTTGACTTGTAATAAACGTGTTATGTTGTAAGGTCGTCCATCTACGTTCTTGTAATCAACTACAGATTGTCACGTGAACAATCAGTCACTAGAGATACACATTCAGTATTTTAGAATGTAATATGTTACTAAATATTGCATAGTTTTTTAGTGTTTGCTTATATATTATATATGTATTAGTTACATATTGTTTAATGTAGGATCAATTATTTGGTGTGTCCTCAAAAGTGCATCTTCTACTTTTGGATTAATTTATTTGTTTATTTAATTAAAATAAAATAAAAATAATTAAATAGATGAATAATTAAGTAAAATGTTATTTATTTTTGCATTCAGAGTCATTAAGTTCAATTGGAAACAGAATCATTCATTTTCTTATTGTGTCCTTGCTTGTGAACATTAACACACATTAGCTATCTAAACAGGGACATTCCTTTTGATTTTTACTCTTTTAATATACAGGTAATTATAAATACTATAACCTAACTTTAACTCTAACAGAAAACTTTTGAATGTGTAACAAAACGCAACAACCCTTTATTTACTTTCTTATATCGTTTTTACAAATGAGGACTTCCTCACACACATTGATATCAACACTACAAATGACTTAATAATACTAGTACTCATTCACATGAAAAATACTCTATCCATTCTGATTATCCATGTTCTCCGTGGCTCCTCCTTTGTTGTGTGGGTGTCCTAACACAACCTTCCTCTAACAATCTGCGGTTGAAATGAGCTGAAGTTGGAAAGCAATAAAAGGGCTCTGTGGCCAAGTTAAGCAACAAAAAAGCTTCAGACTGCATTGCTTTGTTGTACAATGCCATTTATGATGGCACCATGTTGCTGGATGTTTATGTAATGCTTTTGTTAGCGTCTCAATCTCAGCCTGAGACAGCCCTCACACGGATCATATGATGCATATTATACAGAAGAATAAAAAAAAAAAAAACAGCATGCTTTATTCTGATTGGCTTGCATTGTGTAATTTCTGGGAGTCAGAATGCAGCTTTTCGTAAGTTTGCAGTATTAGATTTAGATATTTACAGTTACAAAGACACTTAGTACCAAGTAAACAAGATTAATTGTCAATAAACATCAAAATCTGTGGTTGGTCACTTCACATTTTGGGTCAAACAGCCCCTTTCTGTTTGAATGGGCAGTTCTTGAGAAAAAATAAACAGCGATGTGGACCAGACTTCTTGCCGATTCTCAAAAGTCTGACTTTGTGACTATCTGATGTGGGAGGCATTTCCCTAAACGCTAGTTTGCGTGTGACTGCTGTATGTCGAACATGTCTTGTTTTGTCAGGCTCACCCCATTGTGGTTTCTCTCTGTCTGAATATATCTCTTTTTCTGTCATCCCTCGCTATGTCTGTGTGTGTGTGTGTGTGTGTGTCAGTCCTATAACTCATGGCAGTCATTCTCTCTGTAGTCCGTTTGACCTCAAATGCCCTTATCACTCCGTAGGGGCCAGCTGTGCATATGCATGCATGTGCGTTGGTGTATTTCTGGCCCTCTGTCTTTCTTGTTCTAATTTAGCGAGGCTAAACAAACCACGTTCATCGTGGGAGGAGCGGTGGAGCTCTGCATGCTGTAAACTATATTACAGAGCCTCTGAAGCTGAAGTGTGTCTTTTTTTTTTTTAAAAGTTAAAATCCTTTACCCTAGATAAATATTAAAGGATTACTATTACTAAGCCAGACTCATTCCCTTACATAGTGTAAAACACTAGTGTTTTCAAAACATTGCTCTATTTGTTTGAGAATCTGACCAGCCCTGCACGGCAACACTGACTCAGCCAATAGTGTGCGATTGGGGGCGGGGCTATCTGTTTGTCAGACCAATTGCGGACAAGGAGAGTGTTCAGAAAAGCTTTTTGGAAAAACAATTATTTACATTCGCGCAATTGCTTTAATCCAAAGGTACACACTTTTCTTTTTTCTTTTTTTTTTTTCTTTCAGTTTTTGCTTTCTCTGGGAATTGAACCCATGATCTTATTGTTGTTATCTACTGTTTGAGCTTTAGAAAGAAAGCAATTATTGTTTTTGCAATTTCATTTAGTGGTGCAAGTGGTTGGAAATTACACACTTCACCTTTTACTTAAAAAATTGTTTTACAAACAACCACACACAAACTACATCAGTTTTTATTTTTACAAATGAAGTGCATCATAGCAGCTTGTGATGTGCAAAACTACATTTACTACATCACAATAATTTATAATTAGTATATAATAGTATATTTTTTAAACTGTCTTTTTTACTTTACATTCCTGTGATCAGACATGTTTTTAGGGGGCGTTCAGATAGGATGTGTTCTTATTTTCAAAACCTGACAGAGCACAATTGAATGTAAGGAAATACCGGGGTCTTGATTTATTTTTTTGGACTGTTTTCATGTCTTAATGTGAAGCACATTGCGCAAGATGCTAAAAAAAAAAAAAAACATTGCAAAATGTGGCCAAATATGCCTGTCAATGGTTTCAGGAGGACGAGTTTAAAGATTAAACTTTCTGAGAGTGTTTTACTGTGCAAACTGTCCGACAGCTGAAGCAAAGCATGCGGTCACAGGTCATTTTGATTTAAAGCACCACTTGAAATATCAGAACTAAAAATAAGAAAAAATCTAAAACTAATCAAGCTCACTAATCAGACTTTAAGTCATGGATTTCCTAGTCTCACAGAACTGGACAGAACTATTTGTAAAACATCTAGCCCACTTTGTTACTTATGCTGGCAAAGAATTGCCCACTTAGGAACTCTTAACATGATTTTTAAGGGTGTTTAGGATCCTCTCAAACTCTAGTGTACTCTAGTCTCTGATGCTGACACATCACTCTTCCAGCAAGGAGCCAAACTGATCATACTGGTATCAGGGTGCATTACCGTTAAATATTGTGTAAGCATTAACGCCACCGTTCAGGCATGCCCGAATGTGTCATGTCAAAAACCATTAGCCTCATTATGATTTATGCAGGGCAGAGATGGAGAGATATGGAGCAAATTAAAAATAAGAATGGAGAAGAGGAATAATATTGCAGTAAATCAAATTAGAAATCTTCAGCTTTTGACACTGCAGAATGGATATGCATGTCTTTACCAATTCAAGTGCAAGCTTGCATGATCTGTACCTTCCCACTTTATCACCACTGTTAAAATGAAGAATATTTGGAAACGTGCCCTTGAAAATGTTTTTTCTTTTGTCTGGCATCAGTGGGTGTCATGAGTCACCAGTAAAGAGTTTTGGTTGAAACACTGAGAATTTCAGCACTTTCACAACACTTTTGTTTTTAACATTTAGTGCAGAGTTTATTCACTTAAATGCTGTGTCATCGCATTTATAGATTCCTGAAATTAGCCTCACCTAGCTAGACTACCAACATACAAGAAGGCCTTATTCTGGTTAAGAACTGCCTGTTTAGGAAAGTCCTAGTTATTTTTTCTAGTAAGTGTTTTTTTTTGTTTTTTTTTAATAAACTAGCTGACTGCTAGTTATGTAAAGCCAAATCAGATCGGAACTGCTGACTTGTAAGTTCTTCAGTTTTATGTTTGACATACATCACTTGGTGTTGCATGCGAGGCTGAAAGTGACTCTTTCTTGGCTCCACAGAGTGACATGGTTTATTGGTTCAAGATTTGGGTTGGTGCTAACCAGAAGGTTGTGGGTTCAGACCCCCGAGCTTTTTGTGCATGACGCTTAACCCTCTTTTATTCAAAGTGGACGGTCCCTATAATAAGTAGAGTAATAAATTCTTTTTGGATAAATGTGTCAGCTAAATGACTACTTGCGCACTCTCATAAACTGCTGGGGTGTTTGATATTGCTGCAGCAGTGCGTTTTAGTGGTGACGCTGTTTCTGGTAAGGTGTTGGGCTGTTCGTGCAGATGCTCTACTGAAAGTATGAACAGCCCTTCTGTTTTCACCCTTTGCACACTCTCTCTTTCCTGTGTGCCACCGACTGCCTTCCTGTCTTCTCTATTTTAGTGTTATGTCTGTGCTGTGGGACTCTGACGAGTCTCTGTTTCCTTTCTCAAGATGACTGTGTCCATCGCCAGGCCACACGACAGTGGGTCCCGCTCCTCAGACATGCTCGGTCATGGGGAGTGGCGCATGCCTTGTGTCTATAGCGGAGTTATTTTGCAGGTCTCACTCTGGGATTTGTGCATTCTGCCAACATGTCTGTGCCTATGGTTCAGGCATCTCAATTGTGCCTAAGTTTGATTATTGTAGAGAATTGAGCACTTGGGTACATTTATAGACCCAAAAGGTTGGAATTTGCATGCAGATCTGTTCAAATGAAATTTCCTTTTCCCTGTTTAACACCAGGTATACACCTCAGCACGTATGTTACGTGTCAACATTTTGAATTAGTGCATCTGCATACCTGTGTATGACAGTTTCAGCGGTGTTAAATTTGCCTTAGGGTCTTACACGCCAACACGCCCAGTTTGACCTGACTCACAAAACGAGTCAATCTGCTCTTGAAAAAGTAATTAATAGATCAAAAATCTAATTTCTCTAAAATTTCCTGTTGTGCAAGTGTGCCTTTAACTTCTAAAATTATATTAATAACTTGAAATCATCTGGCAAGTACCTACATGTAAATGAATGTAAGCTCAATAAGGAAATGCTTTGAAATTAATGACAAATGGATTTGCGGTGGTTGCTTTGAGGTGCGGTGTGACAACAGTCACCTCCGGTGTAGACACAGTGTTATTGACCCCACGTAGCAGAATTGTAATATTTGTATAACCATAAATATGGTTAAAGCCTTCACATAACACACTCGCACTTTGAAATTGATAACAACAACAGATTTGGTGGGAAGAAATTTGCATATTACAGTAAGTCTCTCACAAAATTGCACAATTGGTAACACTTTTAGAACAAATGTATCTATTTTACAAAGTATGATTTACTAATACAAGTATTTGACATCTCATATATATTTAATTTCTGTATATCTAGTGATGGGAAAAGGCTTATGTGCCCTAACACTTTGAATGTACACAAATTAAAGACGTTTTAAATTAGCTAAAATGCAATGCTGGACATTAGGGGGTCAAACTAGTCAATGTTTAATACAGTATTTAAATGGTAAAATAGTAACATTTCTTAACTTTTCATGATTGTATA
Source organism: Acrossocheilus fasciatus (assembly GCA_036784905.1). Taxonomy (NCBI): domain Eukaryota; kingdom Metazoa; phylum Chordata; class Actinopteri; order Cypriniformes; family Cyprinidae; genus Acrossocheilus; species Acrossocheilus fasciatus. The sequence goes on from CM071950.1 coordinate 7,879,136, forward strand.
CTTACTGGTTCAAATATATTACCCTTTGAGTTCAAAAAGACTTTTCGGTATCAAAAAATTCCATCTTCTATCCTGAAAAGTCTGTCTTGCAGAGATTGACTAAAATGAGCTCCTAAAACTTACTTCCAGAACTCAGTGTATGCATACAAAAACTTTTATTTTGGGTGCGATTAATCGCGATTAATCGTTTGACGGCACTAGTTTGCATACATTTCCCATTCACCATGGCACCATTAATTCTGAAATAATGTAGCAATGCTGTATGATCTCAGTAAAGTATGCCAGATTGTGCTGGTCTGCTGCATCCTCTAGAACCTAGTGCTTTGCATCCGACCCATGAAAAATTTTATTCAACAATAACGTGGTGGATGTGTTTGCGACATTCCTTTAATGAGTATAATTTCGCTACACAAAAAATCGTCGTTTGAATATCACGCTCCTAAAAACACCCCGGTTTGGAAGCCTTGCCCCTAGAGTTTACGACACGGAGAAACGAAACCCGGCCAAAAGGAGGAAGTAATCTCATTAAAGAGAAATTGACCTTACTCCAAAAACAATTAGGCTACATTAATTTACGCAATTTTATAATGTTATATTTTATAATATTAAAATACTGGTAAATGTACATTATATCCTATTTAGTTCCCCTCACTCTACAACACATTTTAAATTTAACGGTATTTAGAACAGAACAAGAATGAAAAGTAAGTAGTTATAAAATTATATATTAAACTATAAAATAGGCTATAGTGACATTCATTATACACAGCATACAAGCAAAACTGAAACGGCATTGGGCTCATCCAAAGAATCCAAATGTTTCCATTTTTGCCATATTTGTAACATTTGGTTGCTAAACTATTATTCATTATGTAGCCTAAATAAGGCTTTATACTTCAGTTGTGTTCTAATATCCGTGTAAAATCCTTCACATGCACAAAAATGTTTGTTGGGCGCCGCACTCTGATTTTACAGTGGGCCTTTTAAAACAAACAGTGTAAATAAACTTTTATGTTTGGTTGACTGCATTTTAGTTTGATGATGAATTGCTGAAATGTCAGGCAACGCTAGAACTAATGTTATTTGTGTGTGCATGAGGTACCTGTGCGATCCAATGGATTATATCAAATAAAGATCGAAAGAAAAGAAATACAATGCATTAATTTCTCCAATGCATTAATTTTCTCCTTTCACAGAGGGCTGCAGGTGTGTGATGCGACGATGCGTGAATCCTCGTGGTCTGTGGTTTACACTGCTGTTCGTGCATATAAAGCTAAAGCCCTGAATAAAACAAAACAACAAAAGACATTCTAATCTTTATTAGATCGACTAATGAGCTTCGGTTGTAGGTCAGGAAAATAACCTAAATGAGCAAAAAGATGTCATTATACAATTCTCGACGATATTTATATGCTGCGCGCAAGTTCAGGCTAAAAAAAACCTTGCGTACCCGAGCTGAGACCAGATGTGAGATTTGAGCATAGCCACCGCTCACGCCCATTGATAAATTCCAAGTTTTGCGTTGAAATGACCGTACGCCCACTTTTCTGTCATACGTTTGTTTCGTAAATGAGGCCCACTGTGTGTCTGTAGACGGACTGCCACTGCTGTGTTAATAACTGTGTATGAGTTGGCGCTGTAATCTCAGTGCTTGACCAAGATTTTCTTACTGAAGTTCAACTGGTCCAAGGAAAAAATAAACACTTCAGACTTAGCTGTTTTTTTTTTTTTTTTTTTTTTTTTTTGCATAGATCGTGTTGAAATGAGAACTGTTTATTCTAAATATACTAATTAGTTTCATAATGAAAATAGATAGAATAACACCCAAATTTTACGTTTTTGTTTAATGAAATAGATATTATTTCCAGTTCATTATTTGTATGATTCACAGAGCTCTGGAGTCTGGACACTGTAGAGTTTTCAAGGTTCAAACAGATTTTGAATAACATCCTTGAAAACACTTGACCTTTCTTCTTAGAACTTCCAGTATAATAATAAAAAAAAATAAAATAAAGTAAAAAAAAAAATACTTTTTTCAAAGATCAAGTGCTGGAAAAGTGCTTGAATTCCACTCTAAAACAACTGTATGAACTGTATAGAGTATTCCAGATCAAGTGCATTTCAAATCAGAAATTCCATTTCACTTGGGATACTGCCATCAATGAAAACTGCCTGATGTAGGTAGTAGGCTAATGTAGCTTAGTAGGTTTTGGAAAAGAGCTAGTGTGTCTTTTTTGATCATTCAGATGTAGGCGTACTCCCTGTGGTTTGTAATTTCATTGAATGCTGAAATATGTTTGGCTGAATGCAGTGTGCAAGTGCATGCATTGGTCTATGTGTGTGAGAGTGGGAGTTTGACAGTCCCTATGATTGGCCTTTGACCTACTTTCTTTTCATTCCTAGTCTGTAATTGTGTCAGTATGACACTCATATCCCACTGAGAGACGACGTTTCCACCTTGTACGCTGATTATCTTCTCAATCTCCTCTCGTTCGGTTTATAGGCTTTTTTTACGCGGAAGAATTGCGGTGTACGTGGCCACGATATTCTTTTTCTCCTCTCTCTGGCTCTCCTCCTGGCTTCTAACCAGTCACTTTTTGTTGTTGGTTTTTCTTCCAACTTGGCAGCTGTGTGCTGAAGGAATGCTCTCTCTCACTCACTCTCCTTCTCATTGTTTTATAGCTCTCCTCAGCGACAGGCTGGCCCCTTCACAAACGTGGGATAATTAAATGTTTCATTCTTTTTTAAACACTGCTGCTATGCTCCACTCCTTCTCCTCAGGTCTAAGATTAATAAACAGCCGTGTTGTTTTTGAGCAAGGGCCCGCCAAGGCACACTTGCCATTATAACTCACTGAACTCTGAGGGATATAAACTGTAAATTATATGAAAAGTTCACAAGTTGTATATAAACTTAGACACTAAGACTCGGAATGATGTACAGGTATTGACTTGAGCTCATAAATATGCATGCACAGTCATTCACTCACATTGTTTTGCAAAGCATGATGGTCATGGAATGATCATTGGATTAGTAATAGGGCTCATATTTTCTAAAAAAAAAAGTATTATCACTTCATAAAGTCGCGACATTAGCATGATCTAGCTTAATGCATGATGTAAAATTGAATGCTACGTAAGGTTATTTAAGGTGTCTTGGATTGGATTACTAAGCAACTTAAGGTTGTACACTTAAAGCCGAGATAGTTTTCAATCAGATAACTAAGATTCCTCCTGTTTGATTGTGCAATGGTTTGTATTAGTGACAGTATTAGCTGTGAATAGATGCACATTTTAAAAATCCACCAAAAATTGTATGCCGTCCTGGCACTTTTGAACTATTTCATCCATACTCTGAGACTAGTGGTTGGCCAATATGGGAATTTTGTCAGATGCTGTAACTACACCATTATCTTCTTTGACCATTCAAAACTAGCTGTATAGGTAGATTTCTTATTATGCCAATAATATACTTTCAAGAATATACTTAATTGCGAACTGACTGTTTTCTGACATGTAATTGCATGTTAATTGGAATTAAATGGTAATTTGTTGTAGTTTATATATTAAATGCAATTAGCTGAACAAATAACTGAATGTAATATTGAATAACACACTACAGTTAAAATTATAGTGAAGGACTTTACATGTGCTTTAGTACCAGTAAGCGGCTCCTGACTGTAAATTTAGGTGGGGCAAATTATTTTGTAAGCTTTATATTCTAATCCCTGAACACAACATTTTGGCAGAGATGTCCTTGCATTATCCTGTGAGTGGTGCACTAATGTTGATTGACAGGCTCGAAGTAATGTTACACACATAAAATGCTGTATAATAATTGCCTTAATATAGTACAGGTGCATCTCAATAAATTAAAATGTAGTGTAAAAGTTCATTTATTTCAGTAATTTAACTCAAATTGTGAAACTCGTGTATTAAATAAATTCAGTACTGAAACAAACTACACAGACTGAAGTAGTTTAAGTCTTTGGTTCTTTTAATTGCATTGATTTTGGCTCACATTTAACAAAAACCCACCAATTCACTATCTCAACAAATTATAATACTCCATAAGACCAATAAAAAACATTTTTAGTGAATTGTTGGCCTTCTGGAAAGTATGTTCATTTACTGTATATGTACTCAATACTTGTTTGGGGCTCCTTTTGTTTTAATTACTGCCTCAATTCGGCATGGCATGGAGGTGATCAGTTTGTGGCACTGCTGAGGTGGTATGGAAGCCCAGGTTGCTTTGATAGCAGCCTTCAGCTCATCTGCATTGTTGGGTCTGGTGTCTCTCATCTTCCTCTTGACAATACCCCATAGATTCTCTATGGGGTTCAGGTCAGGTAAGTTTGCTGGCCAGTCAAGCACACCAGCACCATGGTCATTGAACCAGCTTTTGGTACCTTTGGCAGTGTGGGCATGTGCCAAGTCCTGCTGGAAAATGAAATCAGCATCTCCATAGAGCTTGTCAGCAGAAGGAAGCATGAAGTGCTCTAAAAATTCCTGGTATACGGCTGCGTTGACTGTGGCCTTCAGAAAACACAGTGGACCAACACCAGCAGATGACATGGCAGCCCAAATCATCACAGCCTGTGGAAACTTCACACTGGACTTCAAGCAACATCAACTCTGTGCCTCTCCACTCTTCCTCCAGACTCTGGGACCTTGATTTCCAAATGCAATGCAAACTTTACTTTCAACTGAAAGGAGGACTTTGGACCACTGAGCAACAGTTTTTTTCTCCATAGCTCAGGTAAGTCGCTTCTGACGTTGTCTCTGCTTCAGAAGTGACTTGGTAGCCCTTTTCCTGAAGATGTCTGAGCATGGAGACTCTTGATGCACTGACTCCAGCTTCAGTTCACTCCTTGTGAAGCTCTCACAAGTGTTTGAATCAGCTTTGCTTGACAGTATTCTCAAGCTTGCAGTCATCACTGTTGCTTGTGCACCTTTTCCTACCCAAATTCTTCCTTCCAGTCAACTTTGCATTTAATATGCTTTGATACAGCACTCTGTAAACAGCCACACTTTTCAGTAATGACCCTCTGTGACGTAATGACCCTCGTCTTCTGGACCATTGCCAAGTCAGCAGTCTTCTCCATTATTGTGGTTTCAAAGAACAAGAGATACCCGCAATTTATACTGTAGGGATGGTCATTTATTGAAACTCAAATGTAAATATTCGAATATTTTGAGATACTGATTTTTGACTTTCATGAGCTGTAAGCTCTAATCATCAAAAAAAAAAAAAAAAAAAAAAAAATTGAAATGTTTTACTTTACATGCAATGAATCTAAAATATATGAAAGTTTCACTTTTTGAAATAACTTGCATGAAAAAATCACAATTTTATCACGATTCTTTGTCATGTTGGTTTTACTATTTTGTCTGAGCAGTACAGCCAAAATAATTTCCCTATTATAAAGACAAAGCCTTTCAAGGTAACAAAATATAAAACAAGAATGGTGGATATTTAGGCCAAAGTGGGCGAGGATAAAAAAAAAAATCTTTGTCATTATTTTATCTTTGTTATTAAAAATGTCCATGTGTAACGCTTCTCATTGCTATGTGAAAATAAGTGAATAATTGGAACAGTTTGTTGGAGCTGATCTGATGATCTGAATGAGAGAGAGCGAGAGAGAGAGATGCAGAGCGTGTGCAGAGCCGGGCGACACGAGGAACAGAATTGAGAACCACTGCTTTAGAACATTGATTTTGAAACTTGTGAATCCATTAGAATCATTAGAAGACAGAATCGCGATTCATATATGAATAGATTTTTACGTGTACCCCTAGTTTTCTCTTCCTCTTCTCTAAAGCAGCGTAGCATGGCCTCGCCCCCTTCGTTACATGTTCCCGAGGGCGGGGTTTATCTGGGTTCGTGACGTAACGGACCCGGGAAGTAACTCGTTGTAGTCCCTATGAGCCATTTTTGTAGGCATTAAACTGCCAGAATTTTAAGACACATCTCCGTTTGTATTGAACTTTCAGCACTGCAATTTTGCAGATATCGTTTATGCTCAAACAGCAACATTACACAATAACTAACATTTCAAAAAGTTAAATCGCAATCAACCACCCCTTTAAAGAATAAAAATGGTGTTATCTGTCTGTCGATTCTGTCATAGTGTTTTTATATTTATACCATCATTTACTCACTCAAAATTAGTTTTAAACCTGAATGAGTTTCTTTCTTCTGCTGAACATGAATGCTATTTTGAAGAATGTGGAAAACCAAACAGTTGGTGGTCCACAGCAACTTCCATTGTATTTTTTTCCTTTTTCAAATTCAATGTGGACCAGCAACTGTTTGGTTACCCATGTTCTTCAAAATATCTTCTTTTATGTTTAGCACGAGAAAGAAATTAATACAGGTTTGGGACAACATATGAGCGAGTAAATAATGACAGAAATGTAATTTTAGGGTGAACTATCCCTTTAATGATAGTCGGTAGCATGTTTAGTTCTGTCCCTTTTAAACCTGCGCACATCCGTTTCTCTCTCAACTGTTCACTTTCATTTTATTTTTTTATTTATTTATTTATTTATTTTTTTTTTGTTTACTTTCATTTTAGACAAAACAAACTGAGCCTATATGTAAACCTTGTGTTTTTTGACAGTATTAGCGCAAAAGATAACTTAGTTCAGTAATCAGGCGCTGTTAGACAGGTTTTTTTAGTGCACACGCTTCAGGTGTACGGGCTCAGAAAAAGCGCATGTCAGACCAGCAGGTGAATGAAATGTTTAACCGGCAAGGCTTTAAAACACACGCAAATAATGTACTTTTGTGATTGTAACTAAGTGCAGTGTCCTGTGACAGTAACTCTACCGCTGAGTTAACACTGATGTGAATGTATGTGGCGTTAACCCTAATCCTAACCCTAAGTATATCGTAAGTACATGTAGTTAATTAATATTACTCAGTACTTAAATGTATAATTACACTGTAACAAGGACACCTTCTAATAAAGTGTAACCCAAAGTTCTAATGAGCAAAGATGGCAGGATGCAGGTTGCGTACTTCTGAGGCCACATGCGCCAGCCTAGCAACTGCCATTGAGTCTATCAATATTTCTACTCTTGCATACTATACGCTGTAGTATGCAAACTTGGGATTCTTTTGTTGTGAAATATAGTCTGTGTCAACCGGAATAGCCTGAGCAATTATATGAAATTGCAATTTACAGTTTTGTTTTGCATCTTGATGTCTTATCACGTGATGTGACACATATTTCAGCATGTGCACTTCCAGCAGCCAGTGCACGGTCATTTGAATGAGGGTTGCGGAGCTGTTGTAATTTGCTGTAGTATGCGTGGCCGGTTTCTGGAAGCTTTGACACCTCCACGTGGTCTCCTCCCCTCTCCTGGCGCTCCCTTCCCCCCGTCCCAGTGCACAGTAAAACAACATACACTGTGTGTGTGGCTCCGTCGGAACGGCAGAGGTTAAAGACGTGCAAGCTTTAGCCACTCCCTTAGCCAACCAAGATTTTCTTTTTTTATCCCTTTATCTCCTCCTCCTCTAGTTTCCCTTGTTCTCTCTCACCCTCACCCTCGCGCTCACTCGCTCGCCCTGGCTTTTGTGTGAGCGGACGTATGTGTGCAGCACCGTCCAGGAAAGAAAGAATGTGTGTGTGAGACAGAGAAAGAGAGACACAGACTGCAAAGAGACAGACAGACAGACGAGAAAGGAGGACACGAGGAGAAGCGGACGAGCAGCGGTGAAGATTGCAGACGTATGCGCGAGTGGAGAATGGAAGACAGTACGACAGGTTTAGCTCCAGTGTGCAACTCTACGGCCACGCTGAACCACCACTGCACCGGTAAAGCAGCGCTGTGGGATTGTGGATTGAGGGTTGTGTGTGTGTGACTGAATTTATGAAGGTGGTGTACTGAGATGCATGTGTATGTGCGTGCGCAGTGTATTAGCATGAGTCTTCCTTTTTGTCATTTGGAGGTTCCCTTCTGCACACCACACAGAGAGGAAGTGTGTGTAACGCTCTAACCTCACTACATTGATGCACCTCAGCCATGCGTGTGTGTGTGTTTAGTGAGTAAAGCAGTTTATCTGAATGCTGGTCACCACACCGATAGAGAGCTTTATGTGGTTATAGTCTTAGAAATAAAGGTTCTTTATTGGCATCAATGATTCCACAAATAACCTTTACCATCCATGGAGACTTTTCATTCCACAAAAGGTTCTTTACTGTGGAAAAAGGTTCTTGAAATTATTCAAATGTTCTCCACACTAAGAAAAAAATGGTTATTTTAAGAACTCTTCACTGAAAGGTTCTTTAGGGAACCAAAACTGGTTCTTCTATGGCATCGCTGTGAAAACCCCCTTTTGGAACCTTTATTTTTAAGAGTGTGCTGTAGTTGTACTTCAGATAAACCAAACATGTTGGCTTAACAAACTTGGCATCGATTTTCTGCAAAAATACTAATTTGCTGTATCTTTTCTAAATCATCTAACTTAGAGTATTCCCACAGCAGACGATTCAACATCGTAAAAATACTGTAGACTTACATTGAAGTTTTCTCACTGTTTAAACTCAATGCAACAAACTTGGCACAGAACTTCATGCTGTTGAGTTATTACGCTTTATTTTTTCAAACCATTAAACTTGCACATTTACTTACAGTTTTAGCAGATCCTTGGGCTTTTTTGAGGGAATAGGTACACTTGAGGATTTCTCATTTAAGATTTTTGTTAGAAATGAAATATGTTGAATGCTGAAAACAGCATTCTAAGTATAAAATAGTGATTCATATTTAGAACTGAGTTTCATTTTGGTTTGGTTATCATTAAAAAGTTTGGGGTCAGTAAGATTTTATTCAGCAAGGACACTTTAAATTGAACAAAAGTGACATTAAAGACATTTATAATGTTACAAAAAAATTCTATTTTAAGTAAATGTATTACAGTTTCCACAAAATCATTAAGAAGCATGACTGGTTTTTACAGTGATACATGTTTCTTGAGCAGTAAATCAGCTTATTAAATTTCTGAAGGATCGTGAAACACTGAAGACTGGAGCTTCACAGGAATAAATTAAAATAGAAAAAGTGATTTTAAATGGTATTTTTTGGTCAAATAAATGTAGCTTTGGTGAGAATAGGAGGCTTCTTTCAAAAACATCAACTTCTACTGACCCCAAACTTTTGAATGGCAGTGTAACTGTGGCGGCATATATTCTGTATACTTGCTTAAACATATTTTTCAAATGTATGTTTTGTAGGTCTTTCTTCTTAATGAAACTTGATGAAACTAGTTAGATCCGCGAGCTACAGTTATACCTCAAACCATCAGATTCATTCACACAGAAAAGCAGCTGAACATCAAAGACTGTTAAAATGTTTCTCTGCTAGAATAAATATTTCTGTGTCTGTCTATCTCTTTCTCTCTGTCTGTCTTTTTCTCTTCTGTCTCTACGGTCTAGATAACCTTCAATCCTCAAGGCTTTTAAAACATCTCTGAACTTTCAGATAAGGCTTTCTCAAGTCAACATTCAAGGATTATCTTGACAAACTGCCTTTTTCTAAGTTGATGTTTTTGTCTAGCGTGCGTGTGTGTAGATGCTTGTATCTGCGTCTTGTGGCTTTTTATTGGGATGCCACGTCTGAACAGAGTCTGTTTGTGGTGTCTCATTTGGTGAACTGGCTTGGGGGAATATAAGCAAATCTCTTTGTAAAAGTGTGTGTGCGTGCGTGTGTGTTTGTGAACGGTTGGGGTTAGAGTATTACTACTGAGGATGTGAAACAGAAATACTCAGGTTCAGTGGCTGAATGTGGGCAGAATACTGCCTCTGGTCAGGGTGTTTCTTCCTTTCATTGTAATAAATGCTGGTTAAAGAAACAATAAAAAAGTGAACGATTAACGTGTGTGTGTGTGTGTGTGCGTGTGTGTGTGTGAGAGAGTATGTTTGTTGGCACACACCATTTGTGAATCTACCTGTAGTATGTGTTCAGCTGGTGTTCGGAGTGTTTGTCTTCTTGCAGATGGTACACAAGCTTTTCTGTTTACTTGCTTCTCTGTCTCACTTTTCCTTCTTTGTTTTTTCTTTTCTCATCTTCTTTAATGAAAGCTGAAGTGTGTGATATTTTTTTTAAAAATGGTAAAACACTTTCTCCCATCTGGGTTTGTATGCAGAGACAACTGTAAGTAAACCATTGCAGGTTTATTTCCTCTAAGTGTAAACACTGTGTCTCTGTGGCGCTTTCAAAACATTGCTCTGTTTGTTTAAGCATCCAGACCAGCCCCGCACGGCAACAAAGGCTCGACCAATAGCGTGAGTGTGGGGTTGGTCTGACCAATGGCAGATTATGGAAACCTGTTTGAAAACATTATTTTTTGCAGTTCTGTTAGTGCTAGTTCTTTTAGCTGTTTTAAGGCAATGAAAAAAAAAAAAGGAAAATGAAACAATGTTGCGTGACAGTTATACTACAAAAGTTAATCTCTCTCTCCTCTCTCTTTCTCGTATATTTTATCTTTTCACATCTTTCATAAGCATGCTGACAAACACCATGGTAATACAGTAAATATTTACACACATTTATGTAGACCGTCTACAGGATAGACTTTTATGGTTTTATGTACAGCTCATATGGCTGTGCGATATTGAAATAATTGAAATATTGCAAATGTACAAATCATATGAATATTGTGGTGACTTGCAATAGCTGAATGTTTGCTGAATGCTGATTTTAATACTTCAAAAAAAGTTATGAAATATGAAGTTTTAAATTCAACACAAATTACAGAGAATAGACTGGTCATGCAGCTGTATAAATATAAAATAAATTGCTTATTTTGTGACTAAGCAAACAAACAAACTTTATTTGCAGCATTTTTGTAATATTTTTATAAACCGACGACGTCCCCACAATGAGGCTTTATCAGACTCCGCTCATTTTTGAGAACAAATTTGTCCTCAAAACATGGTTAGGTAGCTACACCCTTGCGCACACACACACACACACACACACACACACACACACACACACACGCGCACACACACAGATACACACACACATGCAGGTTCTGTTACAACCGTCTGCTTGTATTTGGCGCTGGAGTTGATGTACGTTAGGCGAGATTCCAGCTGAGAGAATCTCTCAGACAACTTTTACAGATGGACAACTGCTGTCTGCTGTGTGTGTGTTTGTGTAGGATGTGTTAGTGTGTTTAAGTTTATCTAGCGGTCAGGGGTTAGTTTGCAATAGATATCTAAACTTTGTGAACATTTGAATAGAAACTTCTAGCTGTTCCGCTTATGTTTGCCTGGACTTCTGCACATATATAAATAACTATAAATGTGACCCTGGACCACAAAACCAGTCTTAAGTCGCTGGGGTATATTTGTAGCAATAGCCAACAATACATTGTATGGGTCAAGATTATCGATTTTTCTTTTATGCCAAACATCATTAGGATATTAAGTAAAGATCATGTTCCATGAAGATATTTTGTAAATTTCTTACCGTAAATGTATCAAAACGTAATTTTTGATTAGTAATATGCATTGCTAAGAACTTCATTCGACAACTTTAAAGGTGATTTTCTCAATATTTTGATTTTTTTGCACCCTCAGATTCCAGATTTTCAAATAGTTGCATCTCGGCCAAATATTGTCTGATCCTAACAAACCATACATCAATGGAAATCTTATTTATTCAGCTTTCAGATGATGTATACATCTCAATTTCGAAAAATTAACACTTAATACTGGTTTTGTCATCCAGGGTCACATATATACGTATACCATCAGGAAATCATCTTTTGATGCTATCACCAAAAATCTACCATGGTATTACCATTAGGTTTTTGGCCACAGTACCATGTATTTTTGGACATCCATTCCATAGATGGCGATTCTGTGTCTTTCTTTGAAGGACTTTGGAGTACTGTGGTATTATGAATATGGATTACCATCTGATAACAGGACTGTGACGTGATTCTGCCTGATTATTTGCTGATACAATGCTGAAAGTGATATAAGTGATAAAGGTCCAGGTGTCTGAAGGCCAGTGTAGTAATGATATATAAGTATTAAAAAGTTTAGTGACAGCAAATAGGATCATATATACCTGTTAAGTAGCACAGTGTGGTTTTATAGGACGGATGTGGCGTTCTCTGTGCAACTCTGTGATAATCCTGCTCATCCATCAGCAAACGGGCCGCTGCGTAACCCCGTCTCTCCACTTGCTCAGTGCACATAGTTGGCCCGGCTGCACAGTCTAATGTCTTTAAACAAACATGTCACCACACGCGCTAAACAATTTAAAGCCGCTGCGAGGCAATAGACTGGAATCTGCAGCGCAATAATTAGCACTTCATGCAGACACACATTTTATCATTTCCGTGCACAGACCTTCATTATTGGGCACATGTTGGCTGTGTTCACAATGGAATGCTATGTACTGCATACTGCTCAGTGTGCACTTTACACTGCCTACTATTCTTTATAAATACTAAGTGCGACAGTATGTATTATGCAGAATTTTTCTGGTGTATTTTTTTTTAGAAAATGTGAACAGTACTATGCCATGCTGCTGTCACAAATGACGTCATGATGCAGGTTTAATTCAGGGAGTCACAACCATAATTTATTATTATGTAATAAAATTTATTAATAAGTAATACATTTTAATAAAAAATATTTTAATCAATTTTTGTTTAGTAATTTTGTTGCAGGAAGGACAAATAAGTCAGAGAAAATGTTTTTGCTGCAGGTCATTTGTTGCACTTGAGATTGAAGGTCAAGTTGAGCATATTCTGGTAAATTTCACAAATAATTGCAAAGAAACAGCAAATAACACATTGAATTAAATGATACATTTTGAAGTAGAAAGACTGAAATATTATTTCCTTGCAAAACATACTCCAGTAATCTTGGACAGCCTATTTGTTGGCCAATAATTTACAACTTGCGGGGAACAACCCATTTTTTGTGATGCGCATACAACTATGTACAGCAGAAATGTTTAAAACTAGTATATTAGTATACTATTTAAACACAACCAATGTTTACACTTTGAAATGACTTCTTGTTTGTCACATGGAAATGTTATAAGATCAAGTTAAGCACATTGAACTGTGGGATACAGTATGACATTATAGTATATACTACTGTCAGGGTATTGCATACAGGAAGTTGCATAGTTTGCTGCTTACTGTAGTACAGTAGTTGTTCCGAACAGCCAGTGGTTAATTGGTGGATATCTGTGCTGGCTTTGTATGCTGTGGATTAGTTTAACCAGAGTCTGTTTTGTCTTTTGAACATCAACGCAGCTCAATCTGTCCATAATCTAAGAAGAAAAAAAGGTGGTGAAAATGTCACAACATTGCTCTGTATCACTTGTCATTATCTAATCTCACATGGGCCCCACAGATGTGTGTGTGCGTGTGTGTGGTTTTGTGTGAGGGAGAGTATGTGTGTATCTTGTGTGTCAAGCCCTGGGCCATTACAATGAATCATTAACATGAAGCTTCAGTGCTGTGTAGTTAATCATGTCTGTTACATGTCTGCTGAAGGCAGAGGAATCTCATTCACAAAGCTGCACTGAACCACTCTCACTGCACCATACTGCAGTCTTAATATTCTGTTAGAGTTGTGTCAAACTTGTATGACTTTCTTCACAAAGTCACAATAGGTGATTTTTTTTAAAGAATATTATGAACACTTTTCATGGACATTTTCATTGGACATTTCATGTAGCTGAAGTATGATAATGTGTTTCCAAAATATGTTGGTCATCAAAGAATCCTGAAAAAGATAAATTTTTCCACCAAAAAAAAAAAAAAAATACTAAGCAGCATGAATGTTTTCAACATTGATTATCATTTAAAAAAAAAAATGAGCTTGAGCTGCAAATCAGCATATTATAATGATTTCTGAAATATCATGTGACACTGAAAATTCAGCTTTGACTCTAAAATATATTAAAATAGGAAACTTTTATTTTAAATTGTAAAAGTATTTCACAATATTACTGTTTTTACTGTATTTTTCATCAAATAAATGCAGCCTTGGTGAGTGAAACATGAAAACTTCGGAATTTTGAATGATAGTGCATAAAAATATATATTATAATTAAAATATTTTATTTATTAAACGATTTATATGGTTAAACATTCGATATATATTAAACATTTATGTATGTGAAATGGCATGGCAATATTCTATCTTTGCAGAAAATTAGACTATTATTAAATTTAAGAGGTACAAAATTATGTCAAAATTAAAGTCTAGTTAAATATTAAATATATATATATATATATATATAGATTGAGAACATTTTTGAATCTGAGTTTTTAATTGCTTCATTCAAACAGACCGTTTGAGCTGATTCAAGTAAAACTTACAGGCTAAATAAAAAGCAGATTATATGAACCATTGTATTGGCAGCAAAGTAATTGTAAAGATGGCGAATAATCAAGCTGTACTGAATAGTCTATTGTGGATGCTCATAACCTTGAGATGAGGACAGAGCACAAGCGTCTTCCTCCCTAGAATCTCTATATGCAAATGAGCTCTCATGTCTGTTACACATGTATGAGCATGTAATCCCCTGTGTGTGGACATGCTTAATTATAATGTTTAATTCATATTGCTTGCATGCAACATTGATAACCAGTCCCAATAGGCTGTCTGTATGCGAGTCTGTGTCACTGGTACTTTTACAGAAGGACTATAACCCTGCAAAAGTGTCATGGCATTACATACATAGAGTTGTTGTTTTTTTGCCTTGGGCAAATAAATAAGCATCCTCAGGAGGTAGCTTCATGGCAATGACTTTTAAAAGGGCAAACACCACTCATCTTTCTTAAGAAATGTTAAATATCTAATTAGTATTATGCGCTCTCCTGTTAGCATAAGTTTCGGGTTCAGCTGTGTAGCTTGAATCTTTGCGTGTTAACCGAGAGTTGAGAGGTGCATCACTGCTTGAAAGCGGAGTGTCAATTTATTTCAGTATTTTCACTCTTATCTTCCACATCTTTGAGGTCACTTCCTGTATGAGCTCACCTCTGCAAAAATGACTCAAAGCAGTATTACAGAGGGCTTGCACAGCTTCCCTTTTGTGGCTTTCCCCGCCTTTCAGAGTCACATGTTGAGCAATTACCATTGTAGTACAACTGCAAAAATATAAAAACCATGGCATTATCACAGTACGTTTTTTTTTTTTTAAAATATAGGTTGGAGCATGGTATTGCATGGTATTGTATTTTCAGAGATACTACTCAGTTACAATACTATGCTTAAAAAAGAGTGTGGTAGTACTGTGTTTTTGGACTGTTTTAAAATGATTTGTAGAATCTCTTACATAGTACTACAACGTATTATATAATACCATAGTACTACAATGCATTTTTTTATATGGGTCTACTGTGGTTTTTGGAGTATCACAGTTTTCTTAAAAGTACCACAGTACAAAATGGTTCTTTATTTTACAGTCCTGTTCTATGTATACATGTACTTAATACAGTAAGTGCATTATATGGGTAATAACTAGGTATTAACCTAAAATCTACCCCTAAACCGAACCTTAACTCAACCTTATTTCACCCAGTACTTTCCTGAGGAAGTACAATGAAAGTGCATGTGTAAAATAAACTGCAACTAAAAACATGATAATATCATAGTGCGACGTCCAAAAAAAGGGGGTGTTACAAAAGTACTGTGTATTAAAATAACATGGTGCGTGTCTAATAAAACATGATAATCCCATAGTACTTTTTGCAAGCATTCAGTTCCATTTAATTATGGAATGCATGTGTGAGTGTATAATAACCCTTCTTCAGTTAAATGTTTTGTTCTCTAAACCGTATAAGACTCTCACACACACATAACCAGTTCAGACATGTGCAGCCTTGTGCTCTACTCTGGTTTACAAGTGTGCCGAGTGTTTTAACAATCTCCTAACCCCCGCAGCGTGACTTGATTATTTTTCTTGCAAGGTACACAAGAGACATCTCTGCTGTTTCATGAAGGTCAAATCCAACCCAGTTTTGTGTGGGGCCAGTCGATGCTTCCGTCTATCCCTTATCTCATAGTCTGGAAGCTCACAACTAAACACCACAACATATTATCAGGGCTATCTGTTGACAATAAGTGTTGCAAATGGTGAACATTAACAAGACACATCAATCAATGCTAGCGAACGTGTTTGTGTGCGACTAGAGCCTGAATGCAGTTGATTGCACCACTGAGTCTTATCTCAGCTGTAAATCTGCCATCTAATCCTGAGGACTTCCTCCATAGACCTCCAGTCAAAATGAAGCACGCCAAAAACAAGTCTTACGAGCATGCAGTCTGGCCACGTGCCATGGGTTTGTCCCGCACCAAGACTAGGATCTCATTGGAGTTGTGTGTATGAGCGTACGTTGGGCTCTGGTCCGAGTTTGGAAGGTTTGCGTCTTCTATACAAGATAAATTGGTTGCATTTTGAGGTGATGTGTGTTAGGTTGGAGGTGTGTGTGCATTTAGGTGTACGTGCTGAAGGGGTGGGGGAGAAAACTAAGGAATTTGACGAGCTATTGTGAAATATGACATGTGCGTAGGCCTTCCTTCCTCTTAGCCAGCAAGGAATTATGGGTAGAAATGTGGAAGAGGCCACGTTCATACTCATTTTAGGTGTACCTCATTCTGGAGAAACGTCACGCCATTGATATAATTTAGTGGAGGTTACCTGGGGATACTCTGTCACCTTCCAACCCTCCCTTTCTCTTTCTATTTAGTGCGCTCCCTCTGCCCTTGGTTTTTCCGTACGCACTGCCAGTATCAAACAACCTCCCAAAGCGATTTCCTCTCAAAGAAATGCATTGTATTATAAACGTTTGCCCTCTCCATGTTTCCGTGGTCTGCTGAGATAAGACGGTTTGAGAGGAAGGACCTGCAGACAGGGAGGAAACCGCGGGCAGAGAAAGCAAATGAAATATTGCAGCCGTTTTGCAGCCCTTCAGAGATTGGATTTTATTGACTACTTCCTGTAACCTTGAGATGTTTGCTTTTAGTTTCTTGGTCAATTTTTGACTAAGATAAAACAGTTGAGCGGCATTGGTGTGCATGGACTTCCGTCTTGCAACTCCAGTGGAGTCTTTTGTGGTAACTTGGGAATGTTCCTTAGTTCACCGGCTCTGGTTTTATTCATTGAAGGATAATGTGCATCATATTATCAAAAGTTTGGTGGATTTTTACAGAAAAAAGCTCTATTTCCTATTGTCGATAGTGTAGCGTTGTATGAGAAACAGGTCACACAGAAGTCACTGTCAAAACAAGCAGCTTTCTGTTAGTCCTGTTGCAAAATCTGTGTGGGGAAACCTTTCACCCTCCACAAAGTTCTCAGTCGTGTGAATTTGTATAGACATGACTGGATTTTGTGAGCAAAAATTCAGCAAAATTTGTTCTCCCAAAAAAACTTTGCATTTGCTTGCAAAAGAATTGGAATCTATAAAGATTTTACTCTCAAATCAACTTATCTCCATCATCAGCTGTGGATTCATGTGTCAGGGGGAATGCAAAACTTTGTGAGGAAAATGACAAGCTTACTTAAAGGAATAGTTTACCCAAAAATGAAAATTACTCCATGATTTACTCACCCTCAAGCTATCCTAGGTGTATATCACTTTCTTCTTCAAAGCCACTCTCGTGAACACTCATACATCAGTTAGCGGAAGCTAGAGATTATGGTTAATAAAGTTTTAAATATGGATATTTTTCTTATACAAATGCATCGATTCGCTTCAGAAGGCATTAATTAACCCCCTAAAACCGTATAGAGTACTTTTTATGGTGGATGGATGCACTTTTTTTGGGATTCAAAATCTCGACCCCAACTGCCATTATAAAGCTTGGAAGAGCCAGGACATTTTTTTATATACCTCCGAATGTATTCGTCTGAAAGAAGAAAGTCATATAGACCTAGGATGGCTTGAGGGTGAGTAAATCATGGGGTATTTATTTATTTATTTTTTGGGGGGTGAACTGTTCCTTTCTCTCTTTGCAGCATTAAATTTGCATTGCCAAAAATGTGAAGGAGCCTACCCCATATTAGTGCCTCAGGTTTGATCTTCTACAGAAGAATTATTCAAACTATAAGCGCTATGTTTGGCTACTTTGCCTCAGAGAGAGCCCAACTTATAGAAAGCCTTGGTGGTCGCACTGTCACTGGCTTTGTGATCTGATGTAGATCTGGAGAGAGGAATTCACTAATAATTCTGCTTCCTGATTACATTGTTTATTTGCACACGCTATCTTCTTCAATCTAGCATCACCTAAAGGAAAAGCAAATGCAGGTAATGTTATGAACAATAAAAAGTATTGCCCAATTATTTAATGAATTACTGCTGCCGTGGTCAATCAAAAAGCACATCATTTTTACATCAAATTCAGTTTTATCCCAGCTTCTCACGGGTGACATAGCATCAGATATTCACCCCTGATTATTTTTTGAAATGCTGCCATAATCTGGCCTTCAGATGTCAAGACTTTAAAAAGGAAATAAAGCAAACAGCACAGCTATGAAGTTGATTCATTTTTAATGGTAGTATTCGTGATTCACAGAGGCAGGAATGAGAGGTTTGATATGCAACTCTGACAGACTAAGTATCGATCAGTAGTTTTGCGCTCGCTTGGCGTCTCTGACTCACGACAGCCGATGGCTTGGACGGCTTCAGGAGGTTGATTGCGGTTGAATCGCTTCGCTCTCCATTGCTGCAGTTGCCAGATTGGACCGATTGATCTTTGTGCTAACAGCTAACTGTAAAGTGGGTTAGCTCAGCTGTTGGCCTAGTGTCTAGCTAATGTACTTGGCTTCATGTCTAATAATGGACTCTGGGTTAGAGTGCACAGAGGGTCCCTTTGTTGGCTTGTTTGACGTGTTTTGTTTGGGTATTTACCCACTGATTTCCTGTTAGTAGGTTGTGGGTTGGCCTGTGTGAGTGTGTGCCAGGGCATTCCTGAACCTCCTCCCCGTCTCCACACAGAGCTCCGCAGTGACCTGAAGGCTGCAGGCACCCTTATCATTAGTGCTATCTAGGGAATTTGCTGATTTTTCAAGAGCTGGGTGTTCAGTGTGGTAATAAGCTTCTTGTATTTGTGCCCATGTGTTTTGTTTGTGAATTCTGTGTGGGTGAGAGTGTGAGTACTTCCAGTGATTTATTAGTGGTGTAAAAATGTCCCATGGTTTGGTTTCAAGCTTGGATTGGAGATGTGTTGGTGTGTGAGAGTTTGAGTTGTTATATGGTATTTTATGCCCCTTAAGCTAGCTAACCGCAGCTCAGAATGCAGGGCCTCTTCGATCAGGGAAGCAGTCCAGCAATCAAAATCCCAACCACAGTAACGCCTGGCAGCTGACTACAGCGCTGCAGTACCATGCAATGCCCCCCATCCAGAAACCAACACTAAAGGCCTCTAATGCACTGCAGCACCAGTAATACTGCTAACATTCTGCTGCGAAGAAAAGCACTTATAAATTAAAAATCTCCCCTTATGTCGTTCCAAAAAACTTTATTTCTTCTGTGAAACATAACATAAAAGAAGATAATTTAAGAAATGTCTCAATAGTGTTTTTTTTTTTTTTTTAGTTTTTTTTTTTATTACAAGTCAAAACTGTTTGGCTTACCAGAATTCTTCAAAATATATATATATATTTTTTTTTTTCTTCCACAGAAGAAAGTTTTAAGCATGAGGGTGAGGTAGGTTTGGATTTCGAGAACCAGTTTCATTTTAGAATCGGTTTCAAATGTCCAAGAACTGTGGATTCAATAAGATGCATGCATTTCAGTTCCTCTTATTGATAAATGTGTGTGCATTTTATCGTTTTAAACTAGGAAAGTGCAAGAAGATGTGAAAGAGAAGTCAATTGGGCACTCTTATTCTGTTTTTTTTTTTTTTTTTTGTGCTGCACACACACATCAAAAACACACACTCCAAGACACCTGTCATGTAGTACAGAATTAAACAGCTCTCTTTTGTGTCTTCTTGTGCTTCAACAATTACACAATGTTATTAAATGTTATTAAATTGTCAAAATAACCTCATAAATACAGTCAGTCTTGTCTTTAGTGAACATAAACAGTTGAGAAAAAAAATGCATGTGTATCAGTATATTGGATCCATGCATTAGGTCTTAAAGTGACAGCAGCCTATACCTGCTGCCATCTGTGCAATTAATGTTAATTTAAGAACAAAAGGAAAATCACTCACTGATCTTGACTGAATAACTTGTAACTAAGGATTAATCTATGTTTTATTTATAAAAAGAAAACTATGCAGTGTTATTTTACATTGGATTACATTTGATTTAAATTTCTGCACCTTTCTATTGTCTTATTTTTTCTGTTTTAAGATGGGTGGCAACTAGCGTTAAGGTTCAATACTGTCACCTACTGTGTTGGATTATGTACGATTTTATCAAATGTGTAATATCTTGATATCAATATATTTTTTTTAATTCCCCATTTCCAGACAGACAAAATTAAAACACTGTTTATTAAAGGGATAGTTCACACAAAAATTAACCACTGATGTCACATGGACTATTTTAACTTTTTGAACATATCAGTTGTGTTGCTGTCTATAGAGGGTCATAAAGCTTTTGGATTTCATCAAAAATATCTTAATTTGTGTTCTGAAGATGAACGAATGTCTTACGGGTTTGGAACGACATGAGGGTGAGTAATTAACAGTGATAGGAATAACAGCGTTATAAATAAACGGCGTTATTTTTTTCAGTAACGAGTAATAAAACCAATTACTGTTTCCTCCGTTACAACGCCGTTACCGTTACAGACAATAAAATGTGGCATTACTATATTATATTATTAGAATTTCATTTTTCATTTCATCTGAATGGATGCGCAGTGTTGCTCTATTTGACGTACCATAAACTCTAGTGTGAAGGCACACAACTTGCCGTCGCTTTCTCTCACATACACGCACGCAAAGAAAGATACAGAGCATAAGCGTCTTTCATAACATGCAGTATTGACGCGCTACATGTAAACGATATTCTTTATTGTATTTTCCTGTCAAAATAACGGAGAAATTCTTTGAAATTCTTCAGCTTTTAAGAACTGCCGGCTTCTCTGGTAGTGGGCGGAACTAATGCGCAAACGACAATCTCATTGGCCGGCACTCACCTATTATCATCCCTGTTTTGATTTCAGCAAATCAATTCGAGCGAACGCAGACAACGTGATTAATACTCATTAATCCTTAGTGCGTTTTATATTGATGACAAATATGCATTCATACTTGGTTATTCTAATTACTAAAGTTCTATCATCATATAATAGTAAATTATCATAACATTATATTATAATGCTTGACTGACTGATACTAAGTGTCAGTAGATAAATACTTTAGATTAATGTACAATGTTTTATAATAATAATTTATTCTTTTTAGTGTCCATTTCATTAATTTAACAAATTTAATATTGGGGGCATCCAAAGGTATTTGACATTTGAACATTTTTTTTAAAAGTAACGCAATAGTTACTTTCCCTTGTAATTAGTTACTTTTATAATGATGTAACTCAGTTACTATTTGTGAGAAGTAACTAGTAACTATAACTAATTACTTTTTTAAAGTAACATGCCCAACACTGGTAATTAATGATAGAATTTTCATTTTTGGGTGAACTATCCCTTCAAGCTAGATCTCACACTAGAGGACCGACTCTTCTCGTCCTGTCGTGTTTGAATGCTAGTTCATGTCTGTTAGTATTGAGGGCATATATGAGTGCAACTGTACTCCTCAAAGTGGACAAAATTCACTTTTAACAAATATTTGCATAAACAATGTACAATTTAAATATAACATTTTCAGTAAAAGGTACTTTCTTTTTGCGACATAAAATATTGATGATAACACATTCCTGCTCCCTAATGACACCTGTTTCTGATCAGCAATAACAAGTAGCAAATCATGGTTCATGGTTCTGAAATCCAGCCTAACTGTGTTTAGATGCATTCATATTCTCTGACAAGCAAAAGAGAATGAATAGCAGTAGCCAATGAAATTGCTAGAGCAAAGAGCCAAGACGTATGCTGCCTTCACGTGCTATCGGTAATACGAGTTTCCTAATCGGAAATTGGACATGAACAGCCTCTCAAGTCGTATTTACTACTGGGAAATTCGGAAATAATTTTGATACCCGAGTTTCCAAGTTGGAAGGGTCATAAACTTTAAACATTGTGAAGGGGACAACCATTTCTGCTGTCAATGCTGTTTTCACATCAACTGCATCCCTTTTTCTTGTCGCTAAAGTAGTGTATTTATAGGCTAGATATGAATGATCATTCAAAGCATATTGTATGTTTTATAAGCTGTGAAATAAGCATGTATTTGACCGAAATTCCAGAATTGTCAGCAAACTGCATGTACTGTATAGCACGGTGAATGTTTATATGATTGTCAACCAGTGGGATGCTACATTTTATTCATTCCAACATTAAAGCATTTGAATATGACAAGCGTGCAATTACGACTTCATAAGTGGGGAAATATGACATTTCCGATAGCACGTGAAGGCAGCATTAATGCATAAAATAGCCTTTGCTTTCCACCGATTCCATCTGTAACTGATAAGCTGTGCTGCCCATGTCTCTTACTGTCTCATTTATATTTGTTTGCCTCTTTCCTTATTTTTCCGTTTTGTGAATAAACAGCCCCAAGTCCATTCTCCATGTTGTTGTTTGACATTAGTGGTGTCTGGTGCTCTTCAAGATTGGGAAAGCACAGATGTCACTTATAAATGGGAAATGTGCTTTGAAGAACAGCTACTGTGGTGCTCTATATGAACAGTGTCCACTAATGCTCTATGGATATATTCATTTACACAACAGATAACTGTTTTGAATTAACGCTACAATATAAGAGTTCTGTGGAATAGTTTACACTTTTATTTGCTGAAATAATCTAGATAAGAGGGATTTATATATAAAATATACTTGCGGTCAAAAGTTTGGAATAAATAAGATTTTGTTATTGTTTTTGAAGTCTCTTAGGTTCACGAAGGCTGCAATTTATTTGATCAAAAATACAGTAAAATCAGTAATACTCTGAAATTATTGTAAAATATAAATAAAATGCAATTTATTCCTGTGATATCAAAGCTCAATTTTCAGCATCGTTACTCCAGTCTTCAGTGTCACATGATCCTTCAGAAATCATTCTAACATGCTGATTTGCTACTCAAGAAACATTTATTGTTATTATCAGTGTTGAAAACAGTTGTGCTGTTAATATTTTTGTGGAAACTGTGATATGCAGTTTAAAAGAACAGAATTTATAGATATTAGTAGATATATAGTAACAGAAATGCCTTTACTGTAATTTTTGATATATTTAACATACCCTTGCTGAATAAAATTAGTAATAATTAAAATAAAAGAAATCTTACTGACCCCAAACTTTTGAACTGTAGTACATGTAAAATGGCATTGTGCAAACAACTTGGGTTATTTGGCAACCCAGCTTTGAGTAAATATTGGACAGAACACATGCTGGGTTATTGTGACCCAGCTGGTTGAGTTAAACGTTTTTACCCACCATGCTAGGTTGTTTAATTTATTGTTTAAAAATTATTATATTGCTGGCTTAAAATGGGCTGGAAATTAGAAATCACACACAGAATTACTATAGGCAACAGCAATAATCAAAAGGTGAACATTTATTATTAAGCAAGGACACCCATGGACAAAATACAAGACAAATTGAATTTATTTGGGTGAATACAGCATAGTTTACAATATTACATACATTCGTTTAACACGCATTTTAGAAATAAAAAAACGCATATAGAAGTAGCATTTTAATTTAAGTGTATTCAACCGTTCTCTGTAATCGCTTTTTACCGAAATCGTGCTAATTCTCGTGCTGGTGTGTCATTGAAATCTGAGCCGGTGAAGGGCTGCTGTTCACGGGGGAACTGCGAACTTTTGACCGCGGTCTCACGTTTCACTCGTAGCTGAGAGATGGCGTGACTGACTCCAAAACCTGCCCAAAAACAAATAGTACTGAAATTAGATAACACATTTTAACATCAAATTAAATTACACTCAGTATTATAATGAATAAAATCCATTTATGTTATGCAAGGCAAAGGCGTTTCCAGTGCGAAACGACCGCAGCTGACTGACATCTCGTCCTTATGTTGCGTTGTGTAAAATAATGTGAATTAATAAATTAAATAAATGTATACAAACCTTTATTTCCCCCAAAAGAGTGCACCAAATCAGCGGTGGCTCTGAGAACCGCTCTCTCTTGTGGACTTAAAAAGCCTGTGCTCTCAGCAGCTGCGTTGTTGAGAAGTTTCACCGAAGACAAGCTCAACCCAGCGATTAGGTAGAAAAAAATAACCCAGCACCTGGGTAAAAATATGAAAAATAACTCAATAAAATGACCCAACAGGCTGAACCCAGCATTTTTTATTGTCTGATTTTCAATGTTTTGCTACAGGAGCAACATATGCACGCACACACAATATGTTGTTTTTAATTCTTTTAATCATTTTAATATTAATAATTTGTAATATTGACAATGATATTGTTGCCCAAAGAAGAGAAAACATATCTGAGAAGACTATATTGTGCATCTGTACTATATGATGATAAAGTCATCTTTATCTCTCTTTCTCTGGCAGATGACAGTATTTCTGCAGCGAGCACATCAGACGTGCAGGACCGCCTGTCGTCTCTGGAGCTGCGGGTGCAGCAGCAGGAGGATGAGCTGACGGTGATGAAGGCCGCGCTGGCAGACGTGCTCAGACGTCTGGCTCAGTCGGAGGACTCCGCCGCTGCTGCCAAAAAACAGCAAAGCGGCAAAGGTAACCTAGCACTGCCGTGTGTGTGTGTGTGTGTGTGTGTGTGTGTGTGTGTGTGCGTCTTTGACTCCAGTGATCCTCGCACTGTTTACATGGAGGAAGTGTAGAAGCGCAGCCAGACCAGGATCTGTTAACAGTTTCAATCCAGCCTTGACCCACGGCGCTGAACATTTCCATTTGAATAGCAGCTGGGTGTGTATGTGTGTGTTTGAACGTTTGTGTGTGTGAGCGTGTGATCTTGGGGGCTGCTTGAGGGAAGGCATTTTAATGTTTGACCATTAAAACTGACTTCACTTTGTTCTCCATTTAACACACCATATAAAACACACTGGCTGCCTCGCGCACTGTTTCTCTCGCTCTCACGCACACACATATACAACTTGTGTATATTTAAACTTTATGCAGCTTAAAGTTTTTTTGATGTTAAAATACTTTCTCCTTTCCTGGTTTAATATGTAAAGACTAAGGATGACTTAGTGCGGCGCTGACAAAATATTGCTCTGTTTGTTCGAGCGGCCCAACATGTTGACAGCTTACTCAGCCAATGACGTTTTGGGCAGACTACCTATTAATCTACTATTAACCACAGGTTTTTAGAAGTATTGAGAGAAACAGTAAATGTTTCTTGTTCCATTAATCTTTAAGAAAGCAGTGTGGCACATAGCTGTCACATGACCTCATCTCGTTGATTCCCAGTTATCATATTGTAAATAAGAGCATTATTTTTGCATCAAATGTTGTGTAAAATATCCCTTTTATGTTAGAAAAGGAGTGTTGTTAAAATACAGAATACGTTCTATACATACATGTCAAGCCAAGTGATTTGCATTGCATTGTGGGATGTGATATCTTATGTAGTATTCCCATCTGTATATTGCATGTAATGGGAAATATAGCTAATCATTCAGGTATTTTTTTGAATAAGGACAATTTTCATACTGTGTACATGTTTTAACAGAATGGTTGCCAGAATAATTCAATAGAAATAAAAAGCAAAAATGTAAACATCTTTACAAAGCAACTTGTACATTTTGTAATTTACAGTTAATTAATAATAGTGATAATATATATATAAAGGTGTATAGATATATATAACGTGTATCAAAAATTATTTAGAAACTATTAGAATCATTATAATTATTATTTATGGTTTTTCATTGTAAATTATACTTTCTTTTTTTACTTCCAAAAATTGTATATTTAACTCTATTTTACTATAAAATAACATTAAGAGTAAGCAACAGCACGCACATCGATCTCAATTGGGTGCTCGACTAAAAAACAAGTAGAAACATATTAGAAATGCAAAGTCGGCAACACCAAAGCTCCAAAAGTATCAAAGAAATTGATTTTAATAAATTTGCATAGTGCGTTACGTTTTGAGCACGCAGGCTGGTCTGATGAAGAGCGAATTTTTAAAAATAAATTTCTTTGATACTTTTGGAGCTTTGGTGTTGCCGACTTTGCATTTCTAATATGCTTCTACTATAAAATAACATGAAATTTAAGGTTAGGATGAAATGGTAAGGGAACTTGCTGGTGACCAATTAACGGGTTTTACTCTAGCATTATGTTTTTACTCTTAAAATTTCAGCTTTCTTTTACATTTACTATCTATAACGTACATAATATCTATATAGTACAGAGTAGTATGCTATAGCATGACATTTTTTACGCGTATACTAAGGACAGCGCACAGTGCGCCTGGCGTACATTTTCTCATTAGCATAGTATATGTGTGCATGTGCAGCTTGATTTTTTTTGTAACCGTGCATATTCTTTATGCTCAACTCGCACATGTACCTTAAATCATTTCCATTAGTTAATTTATCCACTGGCATTGTATCACAATCAAAAAAGAACCGAATAACAACAAACTATTGTAAGATGCAACAGAGATAAATGCAACTCTAGTTTAAATGAGTTTGAAGGCCTTTTTCTTAGTTACTTCTGGAGAGAAATGAATCAAATACTGGACACGTGTGTCGAGAGCCTGTATATACAGTAGTACACTATTAAAGTCTACATTGAAAGGCTCTGCGTTCGGTTGTAAGCAAATGCTTTGTGTTTGCATTAAAACTAAAGTGTTCTTTGGACTTTATTTTCATCAGTATCTGATTTAGTACACATCTTCATTTTCTCTTTAAAATTAAAGCTGTGAACACAGACAGTTGTACTCAGAAGTTTACATTTATACAATACTGCTTATGAAAAAAGAATCTAAAAACGCTTGTAGATGTATGAGTGTAATGAGAGTGGATGAATAAAGGGAATGAATTACCGTACATATGAGGACAGGAGAGACTGAAGAGCTGGAAAATCTGGCACTGTTCTCCTCATCCATTCCCTGGCCGCCGGTTTCCCTTTCCCTGTGGGATCTGTGTACGGACGGCAGTGCTGTGTGTCCCGGAGAACGCTTTCACACTAGCAGTGTGTTTCAGTGACACCTCCCGCCCAAAGGTGCGTCACACTAGACCTCATGTTCCATTCACTCCCATTCACAAGCAATTCTTACCATTTTACAAAGATTGCTTCATTTGTATGTCAAATGATAGGCTTTGGAAAAAATAGACTTGAGTAATTATATGAATTAGTGTACGAATGTCTCTGATTAGACCAATGGACAATGGAATGTTTTACTCAACACAAGCAATAACAAAGAGCAGTTTGATCGCAACAAAATATTTTACAGCAGAACAAACCTAGAAAGATTAATATTCATTATTAAAATTTCCATGACTTTAGAAGATTTTCATTTGTATTATACATATTATTACTGTTTATTTGAAGTCTGGTGTGACGCGGCTTAATGTGTGTGTTCAGACATTTGATCTGCTGTGTGTAAAGGAGCCGGTCATGTGACAGACACAGGACACGAGGACTGCAAGGGGGGCTTGAATTTCTGCCTTTAAAAACATACAGGGCTGGGCCTAGAAATAATTGTACCAAATGAAAAGGAAAAGAAAGCAAGAAACAACAATTCTCAGGCAGTGAGCAATGAAAACGGGCAAAACGAAACCAAGCCTCTAAACAAAATAGAAGTTCAAGCCCTGAACGGCAATTGCCAGACAAAACCATCAGAAAGAAGGCCAACCTCTGACTCAACACAGAACACAGCTTGGACAGCTACACTGCTCATTCTTTATTATGACTGTTTTCCACATTTTACAGTAATAGTCATCTAAACTGGAAGCTAATAGCCAAAACAAACCACAAAATAGTGATATTATTTATTATAAGCATGCAGACTCCGTCCTTACTAAAAAAGATGTGTCATAAGATGAAGGTCAGATCATCCTTCCTGAATCCTGACTGATTTTTTGTTTTATTTTTTTAAAACATGAAATCCGTATCTGATTGAATCTTTATTATGAACACACTGGAAAAAAAAAAAGTGTGCATTCCTTCTAAAAACTATTTGTTAGATTCAGTTTGATATGTCTGCTTTTCAGACTTCATCTATTTACTTTTACTTCTATTTACTATTTACTAATTACTTTGGATTAGTGTTGTCAAAAGACCCGGTACTTCGGTACCAAGTCGGTACTAAAAAAACGAAAACGTCGCGGTACCAGGTTTTTTCAAGTACCGAGTACCTTGTTCTTGTTCTTGTAACCTTGTTCTTGACCCGTACAGCCCTATGATTTCTGCGATGCAGAAAACGCAGACAGAATCTCGGAATCTAGATTAAAATGGAATTTACAGTTTAACGCGGAATGTCACGGAAATTGTTAAAGTTTAGATGAGTTAATCAAAAGTAGGTCATTACACTTAAAATCAAATCGCCATATGGACTAGTATCTGTAAATATTAAGCCGCAAAAGTCAATTCAAATATTCTGCATATTCTGTCTCTGTGTGAATGAATGAATGGCAGAGACACGTGGTTTTGTTTACTACATAGACTGAAGTGATGCTTGCAGTGATTTCAGCATCTGCCGTCTCAATGAGGACATACATACATAAACAACATCTCCAGAACTGTTCAAGTCACGAGCATTTTACCGTTTCATTTGAGTAAAACCAGTGTCAATTTAAAGGTATTCACAGCAACCCGTCAAAATAAAAGTTTGTTTTTATTTAAAAGACATTGTGCAAGAAATATATTACTATTATTTAGTAGAATGTATGTGATACTACTACTACTACTACTGTTGAATGAAATTAATAAAACGTTATTTTTAAGAAATAATCTCACAATATTTCTTCCATGCTTTAATTTTAATAGTAAATCCCCTTTATTCGCCAAAAAATAAAATTTGTTTAAATTTCATTAAATAAAAGACAAATTAAATTTGGGTGAAACTGTTTTTACTGTTTTTCATACTTTTATTACTTGCGGAAAAACTTGAAACACAATTTTAAATAAAGAAGGGCATTGGTTTTTGTACTTTTTTAAAATTTTATTTTATTAATAAAAATAGTGTGTTTTTTAATTAGCATGTTTTTGTGTTTTTCTTTGGTACCGAGACCCGTGGATTTTCACTGGAATCGGTACTGAATACAGACATTTTGGTACCGTGACAACACTACTTTAGATCTCAAAATAGCTTCATGTGTAAGCTAGTTGAGAGTGGATTTCACCAATAAAGAGAACGTGTTAACCTAATCCTGCAGTCAAAACATTGTATCTTTGTTTTATACACTACTGTCAAAGGCTTGAGATCGGAAAGGTTTTTTAAAGAAATTAATACTTTTATTTAGCATGGATGCATTAAATTGATTAGAAATGACAGTAAAGACTAGAGCCCTGCACGGGCCTCAAATTTAGGCCCTAGCCCGGCCCTGGCCTGAGATGCTCAGGCCCTAGCCCGGCCCATGTCCGACAGCTTAACCGAATTACCGGCCCGAGTCCGACCCGAGCCCCCCCCCCAAAACGGCTCATGTTTCAGCTATTAAAATAGTTCCGTTTTGTATGTAATGGCAAAGTAATTATATTTCCTTTTTTTTTTTTTTTTTTTTTTTAAGTTAATTTTGAAAAACGTTTGAGCATTTTCTGTTCGTTAAACAAGTTATTTCTTAAAGTAACGACCAAGCAGCCAGTGGCAGACCGGCAGGCTGATCATAGCATGTTTGATCAAGTTAGCCTTCTCAAATCATCAAGAGTTGCCTAAAATAAAATCTATAGATAGGCTATACTAAAACAGTTCAAGCATATAACAATGTTTAAAGGTTAAACCCAGATAAATGTGCGCTGCATCCAAAAGTTTGTGCGGAGAGTGCAAGCTAAAGCGCAGGCACCACCACGATCAATTGTGTTTTTTTTTTTTCAATGGAAACAACTTAAAATAGGCCGTAATTTTGCTCATAAAGGTAAGAGTAATACATCATTCGGAACTGTAAAGGGTCTACTTCTATTTGTGTGCACTCACAATATCAACAAAACGTCATGCTTTTAAGAAAACAATACGCTTTCTGCCGTCTCGTCTTGAACAGGAGCGCTTCACAAAAATGAACCGAAAGTCAGCGAATACATGCCTCACAGACATGATAAATATATCTATAGAAAGCTTTAAATGACTACTTAACGAAATAAATCAAATCAAAAACAAAAACCCATTCATTATAATCATAATCCGTGAAGATGCACTTCTCTCTAAAGGCACGTCTAATGAGGAGATGGATCCACACTGATGCAACACTGACACAGAAAACACTAGTTTATTAGTAAGTAATTCAAATATCTCCTTAGTATTTCCCTCTGACACATTCATGGTAATTCCTTTTGCTGGGGCTTTACTGCAAGCTTTATTGCGTGTATTTGAACGCAGAACAGCTGCGCTGACGGCGCTCTCTGCTGCTGCGAGACACTAAACACCGTCGAGCCGCTCTTCACAGTCGCGGCACGGTCTTGCCACCAGCGCAGCATTTTTTTTTTCATAACTAATTGATAATAATAACAATTCCTTACATTTATATAGCGCTTTTCTAAGCACTTGGCTTAGACATTGATGGATGTCTAAAATATAAAAATAAGGAAAAAACTAAAACAGGCCCAAGGCCTGGCCCTAGTCTGAACTATGACGTGAAAATTGGCCTGAAGCCCGGCCCTAGGGACGTAAAAAAGTCGGGGCCCATCGGGCCCGGGCCGAAATGCAGGGCTCTAGTAAAGACATTTGTAATCAGCAAAACGGTTTTTAACATTGATAATACGAAGAGATGTGATTTAAAATATGTGACACTGAACAGTGCTGAAAATTCACAGTTATTTTAATTGTAATAATATTTTACAATATTGCTTTTTCAATTTATATATTTGATCAAATAAATGTAGCCTTTAAGAAATTTATTTCAAGAACATTTTGAGCAATAGTGTGTAAATTAGGAGTTTATTAAGATTGAAACTGACTAATTTAAAATAAATGTGTATTTCTGTGGGACAAAATCTGAATTTTTTGAGTGCTTGCACTTACATCGTTGTGTCATATGATGGTTGCTTGTTCTCATTTTTCACATTTTCAGTCCCTGAATGAGCCACAATTTCTTTCCACTGCCCATATTTACTCACTGCACCCATTATGACCCATTTTTCTCACTTTTACTCCTCCATTTCTCTTTCATTCTCACCATGATGATTTGAGTTTTAAGGCTGACTCACTGCTCCTATAACATTCAATCCCCCTATCTATTCCCCCTCATTTCCCATAATCCTCCACACACTAGTATCTTTCCCCAAACTCTCAGTCTTTCCACTCAAGTTCTCTCCCAAACCTCAGTTTAGCCTTAATCAGCTGCTCTCTGGACAATATCTGTGAAAGGGCTCAATTCACTAAGGAAAAGAGAAGCGCTGGTTCCTCACAAACTGCTTTTCCCAGTTACAGATGAATGCTATGATTGATGTATTGTTTTTGTGATTAATCTGATCCCTCATTTGGCATATCGTGAAATAAATTTGAATTGATTTTCACAAGCTGTCAGCTGATCAGTAAGGCAGGCTGTTAATGAGGTGTTTTATTACTGTTAAGAGTGTCTTCTATCACATGACTTACACTGAATATGATTAAGAGTGACTATATACGTAAATCCAGCAAATTGTCCTGTATTTTGAGCATGAAAGTGTTGGAGAATACCAGTGGTTTTGCTGACGTACAGCTAGTGACAGGCTTCTGATGGAAGGCAGATAATTCCTTGGTTTCCTGTTGGAGTGAGGTCACAAGAGGACTTCCTGTGCGGCTGTGCTGACTAGACACACACACACACACACACACACCCATACAGTATCGTACACAGGAAGAAGATCATCTTATGCTTGAATGCTCAGGCTCTGTCCATGAAAGCCAGCGCTCTAAACACAAGCATTAATTGTTTCTTTAATGCAAACAGCATGATCTGCTGTGACCGAATCGGGAGCTTCCAGTAAAGTCAACTATTACTGAGACACAAACCTGAACGGTTAAGTTTCCTTAATTATAACAGTATGATGTTGAAAATAAAAGCTAGTGTAGTTTCTTTGACTTTCACTGTTAAACATGTAAAAACAGCATTTCTTAATGACTGCCAAACGTCCAGAGAATCACGATGTCTGTAATTCGAAAGGTTTGAAACTTCTCCTACCCCATGCATATTTGTTCATTAAATATTTTGGCTAATTTTCAGCGATCAGTAATTCTTATTAAAAACTAATACTGTATAACTGAATAATAATTAATGCAGCAACAACAACACAAATCAATACTGTATTTGTATATTAGCAGTATATTATTTGTATTGATGATGATTATTATTATTATTATTATTAGCAATACATTGCAATATTAATTCATATTAGGCATTTCACCTGTGGTATTTTTAATTTAAAATAACTGTTTTAATTTAAAAAATAAACCTAGAACTAGATCATTAATGTCTTAGATCATTAATGCACACTAAATATTTCTAAACATTCCAATTAAATTGGAAAAGAAACATGCGCAAGGGAAATTCTAGATGAATGTGACCTGTAGTTGTTTTGTTTTTTGCTGTGTTTTATCTGGAACACTATCTCTCAGCAGTCTGAAGAGGTCAGCCACACACTGTGTGTTTTTGTTGTGGGCTAATGGAGTGTGAAACGGAGCCATGTGGTACTGACATCGCATCGCCGCCTCCTAAGATAATATACACACGTGTACGTGTGGCCCGGAGAAAAACAATGAATCGAATCCACCGCGCAAGGCCTACACAGGCGGCGGTCTCTCTCACAAAGCAAAGGGGTCAAAGTGAAGTGACCGGTGAGCAGCCAAGAACCTAAATCAGACATTTCCACATGCAGGCCATTCAGAGAGAGTTTTAAATAGCATGGCTGATGCAAACCATTGCAATCATGGCACTGATGTTTAGCGTGAGAACACCACGCTTCGTTTTACAGAACACTCAGTCTGTTCTGTAAAATCCAAAATGCTAGTTTAACACGAGTCAGTGTGTCTCTGCTAGGATCCAGACATCTGAGACTGCTTCTGTTGTTTATTCTTTCTCATTTAATTAAAATGGAAAATAAATCACAGATTTTCATTGTGGTCTGGTCTTCACTATATATACATATTGCATTCATTTTATATAAACCATTCAAATGTTTGGGATTGGTAAGATATTTGATATGTTTGTATATGTTGAAAGAAGTCTCTTTTGCTCACCAAGGCTGCTACATAAAAAAAAAAAAAAAAATGCAGTTAAAATTACAATTTAAAAAAAAGCCATTTTCTATTTGAACATATTTTTAAAATGTAATTTATTCTTGTGATGCAAAACTGAATTTTCAGCATCATTACTCCAGGCTTCAGTGTCAAATGATACTTCAGAAATCATTCTAATATGCTGATCTGCTGCACAAGAAAACATTTCTTATAAATATATATCGATATTGACTGATATGAAAAAAAAAAATTGTGATCATTTTTAGGCCATATCGCCCAGCCCTACCTCAGGTGATGCCAACCGTGAATAAACGTGAATTGAAATCTTATATTAGAAAACGCTTTATGATGTTGCTATGGTGGCCCATACTTATTACAGCATGAATGTCATTGGACTGGATTAAAAATAAATGTATTTTTATGTCAGTAGTACTGTAATTAAGATGGAATAGTAAATCAAATGACTAATCCAGTTAGCATATCTGGATTGCTGCTTTATTTAAGCCAGAATCTTTAGTGTCTATATTGTCTATCTCTATTTCCTGACTGTTGATCATGTTCAATTTTATGACTTCCAAGCATTCAAAAGTCATAGAAATCAATAGAATCTGAAGTCACAGAAGAGTCTGTAAATTTCTCTGTTGAATTTAAATCTTATATTTACTATTTAAACTCTATATATTCTGTAGAATTATATATATTATTTATTTAGAATCTTATATAGTTATGTTCAGCATTAAAATATTCATAATGTCTGTACACGAATTAGGTAACATTTTACAAAAAGGTCCCATTTATATGCAAGCACGTTTCCACCACATAAAAAAAAAAAAAAAAAAAAAAAAAGTAGTTGTGACTTTATATCTCGCAGTTCTGACTTCTTTGCTCTGAATTCTGAATCACTAAGTTCTGTGTATTAATTTTTTAGTTTGTTTCTGCCATGAAATTAAAAATGTTTTTGCAACTTTTTTTAATCTCACAATTCTGACTTTTTATTCTCACAATTCTGAGAAAAATCACAGTTAAAAAGTTGCAATTACCTTTTTCATTTTTTTTTTTTTTTTTTTATCCTGTGGCATAAACAAGCTTCCATACATTTAACATGAAATAATGCATTAGCTAACATGAACTAACAAAAAAACGATAATTTCTTGAAACTTTGACCATGTTTAGCATGAGAATCCAACACTCTAAAAATTGCCAGGTTAAAAAGAACCCAGCGCAGGGTAAAATATTGACAAACCCAGCGGTTGGGCTACTTTTACATTTAATAACCCAGTTGCTGGGTTTGTCCATATTTCACCCAGCATTTTTTAGAGTGAGCTAAAGAAGCTCATCCAATTGGAAAATTCACAGAAATGTAAAAGTCAAAGGGTGTGGGAACCCTAATAGAAGGTCTGTGCAGTAAATTTGTTGTGGTGCTGAGATTTGAGTCATTGTTTTAAGGTATAAGAGGGAATAAAACCGATGTGCAATGTGTCTCCTGCAGGTCAGACCCCGCTGCGAGAGGCTTATTCAATGTCCTGTATTGCCAATGGCAGTTCCAGCGGCCGCAAATCTCACAGAGATAGTTCCACAGTGTCCGTAGCCAGGAAAGAGACACTCTCCTCTGCCGCCAAGAGGTAATGCGCGCGCACACACACACACACACATACACGACTGAAATATGCAAATTATCTCAAAGCCTCCTCTACACATTTTGGATGTCTCCCTTCTCTGACCCATTTCAGCTCTCCACTAATGAGCTGATGATTTGAAGCAGGTGTGTTAGACTAGGGAGATGATCACAATGAGTTGTAGTGGCAAACCTCCATGACTGGTTTGGGAAACACTGTGCTAGGATACTCTTAATTAATTTTTAACAGACATGCTTTTAAAATGTACAGTCGTCTGGAAAAATGCTGTCAAAAATATTGACGACGACTCTTACGCTGACGTATTCAAATGTTGGTGCATTCAGATGTTCTCTGTTTAATATGTGATGTTCTTTCAGCCTGAAGAAATATATTCATCTGAATGATGCCCAGCTCTCCTCATCTTTTCATTTGTATCAGATCTTTCTCGGTTGACCTGCATGTTGTTTTTGCAGTGGTGGCGAGCGGAAAAAAGACAAGCCTCCGATGGAGGGGATCAAGGAGAAAGAGGAGCCGCCACAGGCTAATGATAAAACCCCCTCAGCACCCAGCACCCCTCAGGCACCGTCCCCTTCCAGCAACCCCCCCTCCCCTCATCCCCCACAGCCCCACAGACAGCTTTCGGAGAACAAGGGGTCAACCCCAGCCAAAAGGTTCCTCCCAACAGCCATGCAATTTCTGGCAATGTTCGAGCAGCGTTTGGCAATCTGCTTGCTGCGGTTTCGCAACCTATTGACGTAAAGCCAAGGGGCAGGGCCGACATGCTTCCTCAGTCAATATCAAGATTAATAGAAGGCAACAGTGACTGGCTGCTTTTTATCTGCCTTGGTTCCGGAAGTATTTTTCCCATTCATTTTCTTCAAAGGGATTTTGAAAAATGATTAACTAAACGTGTTGGACCAAACCAACCAACTCCAAGATGAATCACAACATTAAAACATTTGATTTATAGAGGGAAAATGCAGTTCTTTATGGTGAATGAAGTACTCCCATAAATTAATATATTTTATTTAATTAATAAAGCATTACACAAATGTTGTAATAATATCAAAAATAAAACTACAGTACAAAATAATTAATAAAATGATTCACTTCTCATTAAGTATTGTGAGTATAAAAGCAATATACAATATATAAATGTGTGTTTTAATTCAAAACACTATCATTAAAAAGTGTGTGGTAAGTAAATATATTTAATGTTTTTAAAATAAGTCTCTTATGCTCACCAAATAAATAAATGAATAAATAAGTATAAATACATAATTTATGTATTTAAAATATTTAAATATTTAAAATTGTATTTTAAAAAGTAGTATTGTGAAATAATATTACAATTAAGAGTAAATGTTTTATTTGAAAATATATTGATTAATAAAATGTAATTTATTTATTTGATGGCAAAGCTGAATTTTCATTGTTCCCAACACAACTGTTTTGTTATATTTATATGTATTTATTTGTGGGGACATTTGGTCCCCATGACATGATAAATACCAGGAACACACACACATTTTAAATATTCAGATATATACAAATATAAAAGTAACTTTATTTCATTTGCAAATATTCATGATTTTTTTAAAGAGCGGATGCAATGGATTTTATTGTGGAAAAAAGGATGGGATTTTTGCTTCCAGAACATAGTATGCATTGCTGTTCAAGTGAAGGAGCCACATGTAAGTCACTAAGACTTGAAGAAACAACATCCATCAGTACTTATTATAAAAACCTCATTTCCAGGCTCTTAAATGAATTATATCTAAACAAATTATTGCTTTCTCATCATTTATCAGTACGTGTCCCTCATTCTATGCTAAATGTCCTGCTAGGATCAGGCTGACAGTGTAGGTCAGAATGTGTTATGCTCTGGATCACTCTGAGCGGTCCACCCAGAAGAGGAAAGTAATGGAAAGCAGATGTGATGTCCTCAGAGTGCTCAAACCCTTGGTTATTGCTTAATAATCCGCAGAGTAATCAGGCTAACACATTAGCCCAGCCATGCTTCAACACAATTAGCAAACCTTCTAGTCTCTACTTAATAACCCAAGAGCCTGCCTGCTGAGTTATTCATATCGACTCTGCAAGCTGTCCCATCCAATTAGCTAAAGAGAAGTGGAAAACCAATTAGCTGTCTCTGTAATGTCATTTTACGGCCTGATCCATGCTTGTTAGCCGATGCAACAAGAAGATTATTAGCCAGGCTTTGGCCAAAGTCACATTACTTAGAGAAGCCTCTGCAATCGATGAAGATTCCCCTCACACTAGCAAATACTTAAGCTTTCTTATAGGTAATTAGCATCAGAGATGCTAAATATGCGGTTGTTGTGGTTAGCACAATGTGTTTTATTTTTATAAAAAGAACTCTTAGAAATAGAAAGTGCAGTAAATACAGGTGGACCAAACGTTATGTAGTGTTTTTGTTTTTAAGACAAAAACTAGCATGCATGCTAATGCTGGACTAGCATGGTTTCTGCTAGCTAGTGTTGATTTTATGTGTTTTACTTGGGGAGGAAACCCAGTTGGTGAAGCTACAGTAGTAGACCAAATACGTCTTGTTAAGCTAGTACCATGGTAATATTTTGGCAGATATAATAAAACAATAGTCATGTGAAGTGCTTGAACAACTTTTATTTAGCATATTTTAGGGATGGACATCGTTAGACCTGTATACCTCACAAGTGGCCCCATACAGTATGTAGAACTCAAGCCAGTTTTTCACATGTGGAAGTGTGTCTGCTCTGCCCTGGAGTACTATCCATTCCCTTTCCTCTCTTACTCCCATGTTTGGTGAGGTTGGAGGTACTTTGCTACAGCTCTGACCTATTTAATGGCCTTACGCTCAAAGTATACTTGGGTTTTAGCGTGAACACATTGCATATGCGTACAGCAGAACCCACAGCCTTTCAAAGTATACACCTTTTGATAGTGTGTGAGAACACAGATGTTAAAAACTTGTGCTCTAGAAAGTTTCATCCGTGTCCAGTGTCTGCGTCATTTCTCTACAGAAGGTATGACCGATAAAAATGTCTTCATACTCGTTTATGAAGTACGAATACACGTGGATAGAAAATTTATATTTAACAATGTGCATGTAAAAACCTAAGTATACTTTGGGCTTTAGTATGTGTGTGTGTGTGTGTGTGTGTGTGTGTGTGTGTGTGTGTGTGTGTACATCTTTGAGTTTCTGGATCACTTCTACCAAAATTTCTTCCCATGCTCCCCTGCCTTAACCTCTATATTCTCCACTAAGGTCTATGGTTTAGGGCTGCTAACCAGAAAGTTGTTGGTTCAAGCCCCAAAATGAGCAATCGTTCATAATTTTTTTTTTGCATAAAGATTAGATTTTCCTAACATTTTTGTTGAACTTCCCACTTTTCTGTCAAAAAGTGCCTCCTTTTTAGCTCCCATAGCGAATGAATTGGAAATTGTGTTGGTGTAGAAGAGGTGGTCCAGAAAACTGGTTTGTTTTGACTGTTAACGTTTTTTTTTTATTGTACACAGCTTCGCGTGAGGATAACGCTCCTCTGTTTTCCATTTCTAAACCTCTGATGTGTTTCCTTCTCTACCTTCCTTTAGCTTTGCTGTGTGGCGTCTGTTTCCCGAACGATCTCATGCAATTTACCACAGGACTGGGTTTCAAGTATTTTTAGCTCCCCTGTGTGTACTAACCATCGAGTGGATTGTGCTTTGCAATATGCATGATCTTTTACCTGATGCATCTTTGACTTTCAAGGGGCGTTGCTTGTTTTCTGGCTTCCAGTTTGAAATTAACTAAAGAGGAGGAGAGGTTATTTGAGTTTGGAGGACCTGGACTGAGTTCTAGACTTTGCAGTCCATCCTAAATAATATTGTCTGAACAAACCTGTGATTCATTTTGGTGGGTCTATGTACATCTATTTAGATTTAATGGACTGTTCTCCTCAAAGCTCACAATACCTCTCCTCTAACTTCTCCCCTCGACTCGTTTTTCAGCTTTTCTGCCATCGCTTCCTTTTTGAATGAAGTCCTTACATGTTGTTTCTTGTGTAATTTGCATCGGCACCAGGGGTAGCAGTGCGAAGCGCGGAGGAATGGAGCGTTCTCAGAGTAGCACGTGGGACAGCGGAGAGGAGAGCAGAAATAAGCTGGTGAAAGCAGCCTCCACCTCCAAACTGCTGTCCAAAGTGGTGAAGAATGCAGAGAAGTAAGTGTTAGGTTCCTTCTTTCCCCTTTGCCCTACAAAGACTCGTGCTGTGGACTCGAATCCTCATATAAGTCATCCAACTAAAGTACAAAAAAATCTGATTGACGGAAGTGTTTTTGAAACAGTACTTCAGGCTTTAAAGTCACCTTTCTTGACTTGAAAAAGTGTTGCATAAATAAAAATTCCAAGAAACATTTATTTTTTGTAATATGATTATGCTTTTAGCTACCAATATTTAGTGTAATACTTGCTGTTCAGCACATTTTACTTGAATTTGAATTAATTAAATAAAATTCATTCAATTTCAGCACATAATATGCAAAAAAGTCCATGTGTTATTGCAAACAATCTTAGTTGTCTATGCCCCATGCCTCCTGCTGAAGAAAAAGTATTCATGCACCCTAATATTGTTGTAAACCTGTATGACTTACTTTTTTTTTTTCCTTCATGAAAACACAAAATGAGAAGTTACTGATAATGAAAGGGGATGGACACATTCCAAAAAATAATTTAAAAGTACCATAAATTGGGCTGTACCACTTGTGTGCTATATATTCCAAGTCTTCCGACAATAATGTCTGAAATTTGTGTGGTCATTAACTTAGAAATATTCCTCTCGCCATAACATAAAACTTATGATATGGTGCATTTGTGGTGCTTTTATGTGATTTTGGTTAACACTTTACAATAGTTGCAATTGTTAATATTAGTTAACTGCATTAGTTAACATAAACTAACAATGCAATATACTTCTAAATAATTTATTAATCTTAGTTAATGTTAATTGCAGCATTTACTAATAAATTACTGAAATTATTATTGTAAGTGTTCTGTTATTGTATGAGGATATCTCTTTTTGTGCTCTGTGAGAGTGAGCAAATGATGACAATAAAATGAATTTTCATTTTGGAAACGTTCCTTTAAGACATTCCTGTAGTTGAACAAACATGCCATTTTTGGAACTCACTTTTTTTGTCTCGTGTTAACAATATTTTGAATTTCTTCCCATTTCCTCTTCAGACACAGAGATCCAGTCATCAGCCAAGGTAAAGTCTCATTTTGCCTTTATGTGATCTATTATGTTTCAACTTCATTTTTTCCTCATGTGTTCCTCTCATTTCCTGTATCACAGTGGTTCAAGGGAAACTGCTGCCTCGTGCAGACCTTTTGTGCACTTTAGATCAATACACATTTGCACAGTAACATCTGTAAAAAACATTTAAGCTGTGCCCTGTAGCCAACTTGCATTTCACAAGTGTAAATGAAAGCTACAGTAGCATGATGCCTCCTCTTAGTACTTGGATTTGTCCCAGGGCAAGATTAGCAAGACGCCAAAAAATACTGTTAGCACGGGGCTCATGCCAGTGGTCACAGGCTAAGTGTGCCCTGGAACGACCTTATCCCCAATCTGCTACAGGTGTGAGCATCTCTCTCGTCATTTTAATCTTGGACTGCATTCCTGTGTCTTGTGGTTCCTCATTTGTTCTTCCAGACTTTTCTAATGATCACGCCCATCTTAAAAACTGCTGACAGGCCTCTCTTACTATACATCAATAAAACTGTTCCTTGTCTGTCGTTCTGTGTTTGTTTTTTGAGAGATTATTATTTCTGTCCCATACCCAGCTAAAATGTCAACCCGTGAAAAAAACAGTCAAGGTAAGGCCTTCCTCTCTACGGGGCCGAAAACCGCCGAAAACGTTTTTTTAACCCCTCCCTTACCCGCTTCAGGCTGGTTATAAGCGTTTCTGGCACTAATCCTCCCACTTTAATTCTCTTACGATGTTGATCGATCTGAAAGATCAATGGTCAGTCACTTCTTCCACTCTTCTTCTGTCTCTCTGTCTCTTTGCCGCTCTTGTTCCTCAAAATCTTAAATAACATTTCTGGAGGAATCAATAGTAAGTAGATTTCCTCCCAGCTTACAGGCAAGACGATAAACACGCATCTCGCTTCTTCATTTCTTCTCACTGTTCAGTTGGTCTAAATAGATGACTTGCTGTAGATTCACCACCAGTAACTCATTAGCAGAGGAATGTGTTTGTCCTAAAATAAAGATACCAGAACAGCTTTACGGCTGAATCTCAATAAAGGTTTCTAGCTCATATTTCACTGCAAAATCAAAAAAAAAAAAAAAAATAGAGAGAGAGAAAGAAACAAGAAAGAGTGCATTTTGTAAAAAGAAATTAACATTTATTATAACTATCCATTGTAACTTTATTTTTATGACAGCTAAGCTCTTTTACCTTAATCCTAAATAGTCTCATTCTCATGACTGTAGAATATGTGGGGAAGAATATTTTATTTATTGTAAAATAAAACTATTTGTTGTACTGATTAATAAAAAAATAAATTTTAAAAAGTATTTAATATCCATTGAAATGACAAAATGCAAAAGATTTTTTATTTAATTAATTATTTCATAATAAATAATATACATTTTATAATTTTTTGTGGGGGGGGATTAAATGTGTGTGTGTGTGTGTATGTATGTATGTATGTATGTATGTATGTATGTATGTATATATATATATATATGTATCTATATATGTATATGTATCTATATATATATGTATCCCAAAAAAAAGATCAAATGTATAGTATGTATTATAAATTAGTTAATTAATAAAATTAAA
The DNA here is from genome assembly GCA_036784905.1 of Acrossocheilus fasciatus. Lineage (NCBI taxonomy): Eukaryota > Metazoa > Chordata > Actinopteri > Cypriniformes > Cyprinidae > Acrossocheilus > Acrossocheilus fasciatus. The sequence goes on from CM071950.1 coordinate 7,921,024, forward strand.
ATTAATAAAATAATTTATCAATTATTTTTTTGTAAAAAAAATAAAAAAAAATATTTTCACAAAAATAATTGTTAAAAATGTATACTATTTATCATTTATAATATAAAAATAAAATAAGTATTATTTTTGATTTTGGGATGAAATGTGGCCTAGACATTTTTCTGAAAGATTCACCTTTATACCATAACTAATTCAGTAAGCATGTACTGTGGTAGTTCAGCCAAAAATCAAACTTACTTATCCCAAATCTGATTAATTTCTTTCTGCTGTCAAATAAATATTGTATTATTATTTATAAAAAAAAAATAATATTAAAAAAAAAACATGCACACACAGACATTTGTAAAATTCTTTCAGGTTTGGAACAACATGAGCATGAGTAAATGATGACGGAATTTTCAGTTTTGGCTGAACTGTCCCTTTAAGGATATCAGTGTCAGTGAGGAATGTTCTGGAGATTCTTGGCCAACTAAGCTGTTTTTAAAGGTTATCTGTGGTCAGATGTCTTGTTCAGTGTTAAATACTTTATAGAATTATGCGATGCTATTATAAAATCTGCTACTGTGCAAAGTGATTCTGGAGACCAGAGAAAATACTTGTTTTTTTTTTTTTTTTTTTTTTTTTATGCCTCACATTTTTTCACCAACTTGATGTTTCTGCTTTATACTTTTCTTTATTAAATCACAGCTAAATTTGGGCATTGTCATCGCTCTGGGCCTTCTGCACGCTGCTCAAAGCTTCACTTTTGTTTTGCTTGGGTTTATGAATGAGTTCAAAGCATGAGCCTCACTAACTCCATTGAAGAGCTTCATTTAGAAATGTATAGTATTTTAAAAACTTTAAGTAAGAAGGAGCAATGCTAGAAGCTAAATATATGCTACGTGTTTGTTAAATGTTGTTAAGTGTCTGTTCTGAAAGACCATGTTCACTACCAAATTTAAGATAACTTGCTTTTTAAATTCAAGATATACTTCACACAAACAAACATGGGTTTTGTTTGAGATATACGTTTCACAGTAGTTACTAATTGCTTATAATTATAATTCGTTACTATCTTCTAGTATTTTCTTAGAATATATTTCTTTCATCAAATTTCTCCACAGAGGGAGAATATATTAAAATGTTCATGCGAGGACGACCCATCACGATGTTCATCCCATCGGACGTGGAGAATTACGACGATGTCCGCACCGAACTTCCCCCAGAGAGACTCAAACTGGAGTGGGTGTATCCTTTCTAGCATGCCTTGCACGTATTTTATTTTACAATGGTGCATTAAAATGCTTTACATACAGTAGGCGAAGTAAAGGCATAAAAGTCAAGTCATAGCATGACACTACATAAAAATGCATTAAAAAAATTTAATTTGAAAATGGATTAGAAGTTTTATGGCAAGAAAATAATTTGTATTTAATTTAATTTAAATTAATTTAATTTAATTTAACTTTTATTTTATTTTATTCAATTTTATTTTATTTTAATTTAATTTTAATTTAATTTTTATTTTTTTTAATTCAGTTTAAATTTTATTTTATTTTATTTTATTTTATTTTATTTTATTTTATTTTATTTTATTTTATTTTATTTTAACCAGTATTTGCTGAGAAAATCCACCATTCTGTGAATTAAATTCATAGACATTAAAATATTGTGATGGTCGAGTAAAGCATTAAATAGATATTACATAAATTTTTGGTTTTTGGTATATTGTTGTTTTCCCTGTATCCTCCTTGATTCAGATGGGCAGATATGGCTACAGGGGACGTGACTGCCGTGCAAATGTGTACTTGCTACCTACCGGGGAGATTGTATATTTCATCGCCTCAGTGGTTGTGCTCTTCAACTATGAGGAGAGGACACAGCGGCACTATTTAGGACACACTGACTGTGTCAAATGGTGAGACTGAAAACACATATCGTGTTATTGGGGCCATGCAGTTATCTATTGGTCTTATCATTCATCATATGGGACTTTGTCACTGATGGTGAATAAATAACCAACTCTCATTTAAAAAAAATGCATTGAAAGATGTTGCAGTTTTTCTTGGTGAATGGCTGTCATTGTGAATTCATGTTTATTTTTTGTCTTCCTGAGGCTGTGTAGTCACAGGATGGAAATGACAGGAAAATGTCTTCTGTGGGCCCTGACTTAAACAAATGAGCTGATGTGATTTACAAAAGAAAAAGAAAAAAACCTTAACAGTGAGCATTGTTAGCCTGTTCCTGTGGCCTTGTGAATATTGGGTAACACTTTAGATTTAGGTATTGGGTAAGGTTAAGGGATCTAGAATATAGTCATGAATAAGACATTAATATGTACTTTTTAAGTACTAATAAACAGCAGATATGCTAGGAATATGTATGCTAATCAGCAACTAGTTAATAGTGCTTCCTAATCTAAAGTATTACCAAATATTGTCTAAAATATGTATATAATGGAATTCATACTGGTCTCTAGGTTTCATTAGCCGTGTTTCCACTGTCAGTTCCGGGGCTTGATCGTGCCTCGTCGGTGCTTCCTTAGGGCCAACAGCCGGGGTTTTCTGGCCCGACGAAAACCTTGGGCCAAAGCGGGCCAACTGGGGCTGGAGGAGTGGTTACAAACAAAGGCGGAGTTTCCGCGTCTCGAGCGTCAGCGCTGCAGATCATTTCATAAAGTTAACAGCATTAAAATAATTTTTAAAATAATTTTAGCTCAAAACTCACTTTCAGACAGCAGCGAGTGTTTGAAATAACTTGATCCGATGTGGATTATGATCACCATACAAGGCAGAAATATTTACAAGCGATGCAAAAGACTATGCACGCTAGCCATTAACATTACCATACTAAACATGGTAAATACGACCGCTTGAAGAAATCAGACGTCAGCTTCTCATTCTCAATCACAATCGTGTATTTATTTAGTAACATATTTTATTTGTCATAAGTCTCGTCTGGAGACTTTAGCTCCCTGTGTGTCATAAAAATATATAATGGTTTTTGTTCGGGAGCTTCCTCTGCTACTCAGGTGTATTTTTGATGGAAAAATATAGAAATTATTCTTACTTAACGTGATGTATACTGTGACTACAAATAAACAGAAACAGACTCAACTGAATAAGTAGGGTACATTGCTTTATTTCTGTGTGACTAATTTTAAATTCTGATAAATTAATTCATTATGAACAATGTATCACTTAATAGGCTATTGTAAAACATCGATGATTGTTTGCGACGAACATGCAAACAAACAGCCGCTTTTATCATGTTCTAGTGACTTATTTGTGATAACTTCTCTTTGTTGATGAAATGACGGGGTTGCGTGACGTTGTTCCAGAGGGGCGTGTAAAGGGTGGGTTTTAGTAAAGCACAGCGGAGCTTCTGGCCCGACGGTGGAAACGCATCGTGATTTTGGGCTCGGTGCTACAGGTCTGAGGCTATTAGCCCCGCCCGGCCCGTTTAAAGCACTGGCTCGCACTGGCCCGGCAGTGGAAAAGCGGCTATTATATGGACAGGCCAGTGGAAATCCTTATTTGTTGCTTATTTTCCTGATGACATATTAATGACAAAGCTATAGTCACCTCAGGAGGACTTGAGCAGTGTTGATCAGTGAATGTTCTGCTCTCTCTGAATGTCTGTTTCTCTTCTAGTCTTGCTGTTCACCCGGATAAGATCCGTATCGCCACAGGACAGATAGCAGGCGTGGATAAGGATGGCAGGGTGAGTTTTATGAGCGCAGCTACCATGATAAAGCACAAACTTGTGTTTGCCGTAATGTACACTACCGTTCAAAAGTTTGGAATCAAATATTTAGATTTTACTATTTTATTATTATTATTATTATTATTATAAATTAATACTTTTAGCAAGGATGCATTAAACTGGAAAGACTTTTGCATTGTTACAAAAAACAATTATATTACAAATATATTCTCTGTTGAGCCTTCTAATTATCAGAGTATCCTGAAAATTTCACAATTTTACAGTATTTTTGATCAAATAAATGCCACCTTGGTGAGCATGAGACATCTTTTAAAAACATTAAAAAAAAATCATACTGACCCCAAATTGTTAAACAATCATATAGTTGTGTCTCTCGGGAATATGTAAGTGTTCAATCTTTTTTATATTCACCTTCTAACAATGGCACATGATTTATAAAACTTTATTGTTGTCCTGTATCTGTATTTCTGCATTGGTAATCGTATTACTGCCATGAATTAAAGTATGATACAAGTGACTCATTCTTCCATAATAGCTATTTCTCTCACTTTGTTTCGTCCTATCAGTATAACTTGATTTTCTCATAACATTTACTCATTGCTCATTACATAGCATTATTATTATTATTTTTTTTTAACTACTCTACTTCATTTTCAAATATTATGCTCCATCTTTTGACTTTAGTTATGCAAAATTGGAAAACAGGTCTGGAATAACTGGTTAGTTTCTATTCCGCTTTAGCCAACAAACTTTCAAGGCAAACAGTATGTCTTGAAAGTGCATAAACAAACACATCTACCTGCAGGTATTCAGAGGAACCCTAAAGAACTTAAAACACTGTAAAAACACTTTACAGAAGTTGTATTCCCTCCTACTAATTTTTTTTCCTAACAATGTTGCTTGTTTATCAATATAATCTCTTTTGGATGTTTGACTCATGAATTCCTGCTGTGATATTTGTGATCTCTGTATTGTAATCTGTGTGTGATCCTGCAGCCGCTTCAGCCTCACGTGAGAGTCTGGGACTCCGTCAGTCTGTCCACGCTGCAGATCATCGGCCTCGGCACCTTTGAGAGAGGAGTTGGATCCCTCGCTTTCTCTAAAGCCGTAAGTCTAACATCAGCTATCTCATTTGAGCTGATTTCATTATGTGTTTAACTAGCAGTGCCTAATAACTATTTTGATAATTGCAAATAATTCTAAGCTTGAAATCAGGATAAGCCATAAAATAATATCATATCTGTGAAAATCGACTGAGAATTGAACAATATTTGTCATTTGGCTCAAAGGAAGATAGGAATTTTGTTGCCTTTGTGACGGATAATACAAGACTAATGGATAAATTACAAATGGTGGAAAACCTAAAGTTTTTATGAACCTGTTTGTTTCGAGATCAAACACTGCACTCTTTCAGTGACTATTTGAATGAAGTGCAAATATATAAACAGCTATTTTATGGGGTGACTGAAGAAACCGAAAGTGTTGCGATTGAGTGTTTATTTGTAAACAGTAATTTCATCTGAAATGTTAGAGTATGGAATTGTGATGCTCAAACTGTGTGTGTGTGTGTGTGTAGGACTCAGGCATTCATCTCAGTGTGATTGATGACTCTAATGAGCACATGCTCACTGTGTGGGACTGGCAGAAGAAGTCAAAAATCGCTGAGATAAAGGTACGTGGACACTTCTTTGATTCATTTGGTTCTCTTGTCTCACATTTCACCACTCCCTTCCTCTTTTACCATCTCCCTTCCTTTGTTCCTTTCTTTTAGATTTCTTAGCTCTTATCTTGTTTCCTCCTTCTCCTTTCTTCTCAGTCCTTTTCATCGTGTTTCAGATGGCTTCCTTCTCGTCCTTTTATGTTTTGCCATGTCTTTGTACCTTTTTCCTCTGTTTCCCTGCACATTCCTCTTTTGCTTCTTCTTATCTCTTTGTTCTTCATGTAATGATTTTGCCAATGTGCTGTTTTATTAGACAACCAATGAAGTGGTCTTAGTGGTGGAGTTTCACCCGACTGACGCCAATACCATTGTCACATGTGGGAAATCCCATATCTTCTTCTGGACCTGGAGCGGTTCCTCACTCGCCCGCAAACAAGGCATCTTTGGTGTAAGGACACCCGTGCTTATATTTCTCATCGGGGAATTAAAAAAAAAAAAAATAGTTCACCCAAAAATACAAGTTTGCTGAAAATGTACTCACCCTCAGGCCATAAAAGATGTTGATGAATTTGTTTATTCGTCAAAATTTTGAAGAAATTTAGCATTACATCACTTGATCACCAATGGATCCTCTGCAGTGAATGGGTGCCGTCAGCAAGAGAGTCCAAACAACTGATAAAAAGCAATAATCCTCTCGTAATCCTACTCTGGTCCATCAAATAGCATCTTATGAAAAACTGCCTGTTTTTAAGAAACAAATCCATCATTAAGGCACTGTAACTTTAAACTAAAATATCCAAACTTTTAGCCAAAATATCACTCCATAATAACGCTTCCTCTAGTGAAAAAAAGTCCATCCCTTATTGACCTCTCACTTCACGATTTTTTCACTGGAGAAAGGAGTATTATTGTATTTTAGACAGAAGGAACAGTTTGAAGTTAAACTTGTCTTAAAAATGGATTATTGTGATTTTCATTTTTTTGGATGAACTATTACTTTGAGCTATTTATTTGACAGTTGAGTTTCACAAAGACTGCGTCATTACGCTAGTTTCAAGATCCCTCTTTGTCTTGCAGCTCAGAGTGTTCAGACAGATGATTTTAATCTACAGTTTCAAAAACAGCATATCAGTTTGAAATCAACAAATCGATTCAGAACTCTGACTCATTGATTATTTAGCATAATTACTCAGATTTTATTTTTATTTTTTTTATTTTAAAACGTTTTAGTAAAAATACAGGTGCATCTCAAATAATTAGAATATCGTGAAAAAGTACATTGATTTTGTAGCTTATTTCAAAAAGTGAAACTTTCATGTATTCTAGATTCATTAAAGTAAAACATAAAAAAAAATAGTTTTTGTTGTTTTAATTTTGTTGATTTAGAGCTTACAGCAAATGAAAGTCAAAAATATTATAATATTTACAATAGAGTTTCATTAAATGGCCATCCCTACAGTATAAATGCTGGGTATTTCTTGTTCTTTGAAACCACAATAATGGAGAAGACTTCTGACTTGGCAATGGTCCAGAAGACAATCATTGACACCCTCCACAAAGAGGGTAAGTCACAGAGGGTCATTACTGAAAGGGGTGCTGTTCACAGAGTGCTGTATCAAAGCATATTAAATGCAAAGTTGACTGGAAGGAAGAAATTGGGTAGAAAAAGGTGCACAAGCAACAGGGATGACCGCAAGCTTGAGAATACAGTTAAGCAAAGCTGGAGTCAGTGCATCAAGAGTCACCACACTCAGACGTCTTCAGGAAAAGGGCTACCAAGCCACTTCTGAAACAGAAACAACGTCAGAAGCATCTTACCTGGGCTGAGGAGAAAAAGAACTGGACTGTTGCTCAGTGGTCCAAAGTCCTCTTTTCAGATAAAAGTAAATATTCCATTTTGTTTGGAAATCAAGGTCTGGAGTCTGGATGAAGACTGGAGAGGCACAGAATCCAAGCTGCTTTAAGTCCAGTGTGAAGTTTCTGAGGTCAGTGATGATTTGGGGTGCCGTGACGTCTGCTGGTATTGGTCCATTGTGTTTTACCAAGTCCAAAGTCAATGCAGCCATCTACCAGGAGCTTTATGGAGATGCTGATTTCCTTTTCCAGCAGGACTTTAGCACCTGCCCACAGTGCCAAAACCACTTCCAAGTGGTTTGCTGACCATGATATTACTGTGCTTGATTGACCAGCCAACATGCCTGACCTGTACCCCATATGGAATCTGGGATATTTTCAAGAGAAACATGAGAAACAGTCGATTCAACAATAAAGACGAGCTGAAGGCTCAATAGTGCCTCAGCAGCGCCACAGGCTGATCGCTCAGCAGCGCTTCCATGCCACACCTCACTGATGCTGGAGTTTGTGCTAAAGGAACCCCGACCAAGTATTGAGTGCATAAATGAACATACTTTAAAGAACTTGAACTTTTCTGTTTTGCAAATCCTTTTATTTTTTTTGTTTTTTTTTATTGATCTTAGGAAATATTCTAATATTTTGAGATACTGGATTTTTTACTTTCATAAGCTGTAGGCTCTAATCAACAAAATTGAAACAAACAAAAAATAACTTTTGAAATGTTTTACTTTACATGTAATGAATCTAGAATATATGAAAGTTTCACTGTTTGAAATAAATTACAAAAAATAATAAACTTTTTCACAAAATTCAATTTTTTTGAGATGCACCTGTAGATGTACTGTAGGTAAATATTGCTGTTTTTTTACTCTATACTTTGTTATATTGTTTCATATATATTTGTAAGTCGCTTTGGATAAAAGTGTCTGCTAAATGACTAAATGTAAATATATTTGAGCTCATTTAGTGAATATCAATGTGAAAAACATACCATAATTATTTTTATTAACTATATTAATAAAAATCGCAGTGTCAGACCATTTTAGAGAAAATGCAGTAAATATTGAGTAATGTATGAAATAGTCAAAAGGTAAAAAAATAAATAAATAAATAAATATATAAAGAAACATTTCCAGACTAATGCTGCAGTCAGCTTGATATACAAAGCACAGACTAGTACATAGTACATGGAGTTTATAAAACCTGACTTCACATTTATTACTTTTGTGTGTGTGTCTTTGACAGAAATACGAGAAGCCCAAATTTGTGCAGTGTTTGGCCTTCCTCAATAATGGCGACATCCTGACCGGAGACTCAGGAGGAATCATGCTGATATGGACCCGCAGCACCGCTGAACCAGCACCAGGGAAAGGGCCGAAAGGTAGACACTCGACACACAGGCACAGACATTATTAGCACTGCCAGGATACTAAAACGCATACTTCACATTAGCATTCTCCTAATTTTTCCATCATTACTTGCATTTCCTTACAAAAAGTGCTTTGGTGGCAAGTTATGGTATCCTCCACCAAATGCAGTCTGATCCTCTGCTCTGCAGCACGCTCTGAAACCATACAGACAAGTGAAGTTCCCGCTCACCATAAAAGAAAATAAAGGAAGTAGAAAGAGGCCAGATGCATGTAGGGTCAATGCATAACCACATTATGTTCTACTAAAAGACACATATTAATGTCATATTAACAGTAACAGACAAGTTACTGCACAGGTCAGGAAAGACTGTAGACGACACACTACTATAGGAAATCTTTGTTTATTTCTTATGTCATGACTGTGAAAATGATTTATGATTGCCATTCCATAGTTTTTCACTTCAGTAGTAAAATACACTCAGTTAAAAAGAGGAATTTATTACACTATGGTAAATGCAACAAATAAAATCTTGCTGATCCTCACATTTGACCTACTACAGCCCATGTGTTCCCCATAAGTTCATGTAAAATAATCATTTGCCATCATTTCTTTGCAGCAAGTCTCTTATGCTCACCAAGGCTGCATTTATTTGATCAGAAGTACAGTAAAAACAGTATTATTGTGAAATGGTATTACAGTTAACTGTTCTGTTTGAATGTAATTTAAAATGAAATTTATTCCTGTGATGCAAAGCTGAATTTTCAGCATCATTACTCCAGTCTTCAGTGTCACATCATGTGACTCACATGATCCTTCAGAAATAATTCTAATATGCTGGTTAGCTGCTCAAGAAACATTTCTTATTAGTATCAGTGTTGAAAACAGTTGTGGTATTAGAAAAGGTTTTAGTAACATGGAACTTTGAGGTACTCGTCATCTCAACGAAGCCAACTATCATTTCGGGGAAAAAGTGACAGAAAGAGAAACTTCTAGAAACCTGTGGCAGAGAGTAGCTTTCAAGAAGACTTTCAGTGGAAGTCCACAGCTCGTGATATGTGACTGAAACTGTGTTTGCATGCACGCATGCTAGTGTCTGTGTGCACAAGTTGACATTGTTTTCTCTGTGTTGATCCCGGAGTTGTAATGGTTTTCACTGGCATGCTGTGGAACTGGATTGGCTGCACCGCAGGCTGAAAACTCTGCCAACTCCTGCTCATTTATCACTCCTTTATTTACCCCCTCGATCTGTACAGGACAGTCCTGTGACACAGCGCCCCCTAAAGGACGCAAACTACTACTACTCTCAATCACAGAGCCCTATCGAGCACGTGTAATAGTTTTACATGATACTTTGAAATGAAATTCTTCATTAATCTATAAAATCTCTAACTATCAAAACTCAAACTCTTTATGTGTGTCCAAAGAAGTGCATTTATGTAAATTCAGCTGCCTGTAGCTCATCTCAAACTTCTACATAAACAAATGAATACATAAGCACATGACCGCCTATATTTACATATCAATGACACCTGATCAGAAGCTTGGCCCAGTGTTATTGCACTACCATTCAAAAGTTTAGAGTCAGTAAGATTTGTTACATTGAATGAAATGAATACTTACTGTATATGTACTTACTGCAAGGATGCATTAAATTGATCAAAGGTAATAGTAAAGACTTTTGATGTTACAGAAGATTTCTGAATCCGAATCCGAATTAGCTTTATTGCCAGGTATTTTTACACATACGAGGAATTTGTTTTGGCGACAGAAGCTCCACAGTGCAACAGAATGACAGCGACAGGACAGGACACAGATAATAAAGATAATAATGTACAAAATAGCACAAACAAAATATATAAAATAGACAATTTGGTATGTACAGGTATGTTAGGTGCAAATTTGAAATGTAATAAGTATGTGTATTAAATAAATAAATGTATGATAGTGTGTGTTTTGATATAGATTTCTATATCAAATAAACTTCCTATTCATCAAAGAATCCTGAAAATATCAGTTTCCACAAAAGGTGTTTTTTTTTTTTTAACATTGATAATAATCCGAAATGTTTCTTGAGAAACAAATCTGCATATTAAAATGATTTCTGAAAGATAATGTGACACTGAAGACTGGAGTAATGATGCTGAAAATTCAGCTTTGCATCACAGGAATAAATTACATTTTAAAACATATCACAATAGAATCGTTTTTTTTTTTTAAATTCTAATAATATTTCACACCTTTAACTGTCTTCTTGATCAGAGAAGTTGATCAGTGAGCATAAGAGACTTGTTCTAGATAGTTCCACACACGTCTGTTCTTGTACGTTTTGTGGATTAGTATTTTGTTAAATGAGTTGCAAAATAGAGTGGCATCATGCAAAAAAAGCAGACAGATAAGTGCACACTTTATGAAAACGAGTTCCTGCTTAAGCTGTGCAACATCCTCCTGTTATGAAGCCTCACGTGTGCTTCGCCGGCTGCTGCTTCATTTCTTCTTTCCCTCTTAAGTCATTTGGCATGTGTTGTGTCCTGAACTGGCCTCGTCTAGCTGATTTCCTGTCTCTGTGTCTGTACGCTCGCAGATACCATGTAACTGTAGAAGTGCGGTAGTGCAGGTGTGAAACACCTCGGTTTCAGATATGCGTGCGTGTGTGTGTGTGTGTGGAGTTATGTGTGTATTGACGGGGCTGGTTCCGCACTCCAGGGGTCTATATTTCCCTTGGTTTGGATCTCTGCGCAGACAGCCGAGCCATCAGTATTATTACAGGGAGAAGTGATAATCTACTGGAATTCCCAGAATGCAACGTCATCACACACACACATGCACCCCTGGCCTCACTGGCAAGCGTATCTATGAGCTTCTCTTTCACTGGCTTTTCTAAAAGCCCTATCACATCCCCAATGGTAAAACAGTCTGGCACTTTAACCGCATTAGCCAGGAGAGATATTTGTGGTGTTCTGTTCCCAGAAATTGTGTGCGAGCGGGTCTCCATCTGTCTTACTAACCTGTCCCGTCCCCACAGGAGCGTTTCAGATCACGCGTCAGATCAAGGCTCATGACGGCAGCGTCTTCACTCTGTGTCAGATGAGGAATGGCACTCTGCTCACAGGGGGCGGCAAAGACCACAAGATCATTCTGTGGGACCACGACCTGAATCCAGAGAGAGACATCGAGGTGAGAGACAAAGCTGAGCTAATGTTTTAAAGAGATGCATATTCAGTCAAAAAAAATTTAATGCTTTTGAAAGAAGTTTCTTATGTAAGCAGTTTTCAAATTTGATCAAAAATACAGAAATATTGTGTATTTAAAAAAATAAAATAAAAATAAACTTTTTTTGTGACCTAATCTTTTGAACAGAAGTATATGATACTGATAAATATTAATTGCATAGTAAATAAGTTACACTTTATTTTATGGAGACATTGTTACAGTGTAATTGGGTCAAAGATGCAAGAAGCATCAAAATAATGGAAGTTTAATTCAGGTTTTCTTCCTTTTTCTTTTCTGTACATTAGAATGTCTCCGGTTTAATCAAATGTTTCTGAACAAAAAAGAATGACTATCAAACATGATTTACAGAAGACACCCACTAAAATGTAATTTGGTGTAACAATAGTTGATATAACAAATAATCTCGTCAGTCATATTTAGAACAATAATCATAAGATGACATTAAAAGACTATTTAGAGATCACAGTGCAGCCTTAAAAAAAAAAATTATAAACCACTAGGTTTTACCCATTTCTCAGCATAAAGTTTTTAATCATTTCAAATATAATCAAATTTAGTATGATCACTTTTTCTTTTAGAAATTTTAATCAGTACAGGTCAGAGTATGTATGTTGTTCATTTTTACTGTACATAAATATATCTGTTATCACTGTATGACGATGGAACATTATTTTCCACATATTTTAAACAAAAAAACAAAAGTTACTTGAAACGTTAAAGTACACATTTACTTGCTTTTAATATGTCTTCTATGTATATAAAATCACTTGTAATTTTACACAATTTAACCTGATTACAGAAATAAGAATGAGATTAATATTGAATAATTACATATACTGTCTTTAGGGTTAGGGATATTTACTTGTAATTATGCATAATTTATAGTGCTGTAAAATGATTAAGCGCATCCAGAATATATATATATATATATATATATATATATATATATATATATATATATATATATATATATATATATATATATATATATATATATATATATATATATATATATATATATATATATATATATATATATATATATATATATATAAAAAAAATTTACATTATATATGTATGTTTATGTTTATTATGTATATATAAATAAATACACATTTTGAAAATATTTATGTTTATACATTTATATATTCATATTCTTGTATTTATTATTATATATAAATATATTTAATATATAAACATAACATATTTTTCTTAAATATATATATATATATATATATATATATATATATATATATATATATATATATATATATATATATATATATACATGCATGTGTTTGTATTTATATATACATGATAAATATACACAGTATACACTTTATGTAAACAAAAACTTTTATTTTGGATGCGATTAATCACAGCACTAGTAATTTACTGTTACACTAGTACATATAACATGTAACTGTGTCATCTTAACATAGTGTTACCAGAAATCATAGCATATAATATGAGAAACATCACCAGCTCTTATAACAAGATAAGAAAATAACATATCTATCATGTGTGATCGCTTTTCTTCAGGTCCCAGATCAGTATGGCACTATTCGTGCAGTGGCTGAGGGCAAGGGCGAGCAGTTTCTGGTGGGCACTTCACGCAACTTCATTCTGAGAGGCACCTTCAACGATGGATTCCAGGTGGAAGTGCAGGTAAACCAGATCTTCTATCTCATGTGCAGCCTTATACTCTTAAAAATAATGGTTTCAAAAGGAGGTTTTGCAGTGATTCCATGGAACAACCATTTGTGGTTCCCCAAAGAAGCTTTCAGTGAACAATTCTTAAAAGAACCTTAGTGTGAAGGTTATTTTAATGATCTGAATACCTTTGTCCATTATAAAGAACCTTCTGTGGAATGGAAGGATTCCATGGGTGTAAAAGGTTCCCCATGGAATGCCATCAAGATCCTTTATTTTTAAGAGTGTATCAATAAGCATAGGGTAATAAGAATCCCCCCCCCTCCCCACAATTATCAATGATCCCAATAATCTTAATCTCTCAAATACATACAAAGAGTCAATGCTTATCAAACATGTGACATGTGACAAACGTGGGACTCTCTGTTTTTAGGGACACACAGATGAGCTGTGGGGTCTGGCCGCCCACCCGTTCAAGGACCTGTTCCTCAGCTGTGCTCAGGACAGACAGGTGTGTCTGTGGAACTCAGTGGACCACACACTGGAATGGACCAGACTGCTGGACGTAAGACTCCCACAAACACACATTTTTGCACATATGACTGTCAGAGGCCTGTTATATATTACATATGTTAATTGTAATAATAAGCACAGTACGCTAACCTTTCACCAGGTAATATAGTATAATAATAATAATATTAAAGGTTGCCACTCAATGTTTCATTTTTGTAACTATCAAAACAATCCAGGGCTACTGTTCTCTGTTCTATACTTCAGACTTAATTTCACTGGTTACTGGCATAAATTATGGCCCAGTGCTTTGCTATTTTGAAAATACCAAAGACAGCTTGTTTGTTGATTTTGTGAAAACTTTCTCTTTGTCCAAATGAAATCCTCACTGAATATTTCAGAGGCATCTCAGAAAACAAAGCAGAATAAACAGATGTGCTTGAGGAATTTGTTGGCAAACTTTATGACACGTGCCATGACATTAGTGGTTCTTGCAAAAAAATTTTTATTAAGACATCAGTAAAAAGTCAGCTTGCGCAGTTTGGCAAATACAGCTTTTTTCACATTTATTGTAACAGCGGTTACTGTTTTTGGACAGTGTGTCTCTGAGCTAAGACTATAGTTAGTAGGACCTTGAAAGATTGAAAGATCCCCCGAATAACCACTAAATACCCCTTGTCATCTTAACTGTAGGCTGTTTACATTTGTATTTATGCAGTAATACAGTATTTAGTTGATGTTTGTATATCAAGTTTTGTTTTCCTTTTTTTATTTTTTATTTTTTTTGTGACCTCATCCACACATTTAGAGCAGTGCTTCTCAACCAGGACACCGGGACCCACTAAGGGGCCTCAGCACATTTCCAAGAAGGCCGTAAAATGGCTTAAGATTATTAAAAAAAAAAAAAAAAAATGCTTGCTTGCTTTTTATTCTCTCTCTATCTATAAACAACTGAATTTAAGAACCAAGGTTCCCAAAGTCTTGGAAAACCTGCATACTGTATATGAGGAAGTGTGATTTATTATTAATTTTTTTTTTTTAAGCCTGGAAAAGTCATGGAAATTTCTATAATAAATATGAGTTTTTATAAGTCAAGTTCTAAAATGTTTATCAAATAGAAATTTGAAAAGAAAAAAAAAAGAAAATCTGGAAAGGTCATCTAAATGCATTGGTCATTAGAAGTGTAAATTTGAAATGCATTCAGTTCTTGAAACACTTCAACTTATTAATAACTTATTCTAATCTGTCGTCACGTCTAATGTCTGTAAAAGTTTAAAAACAAGCACCTTTCATTTTAGCAGAAATATAGAAATTGCATTAGAACCAGAACTCAGTTTTAAAATAGAGTCTCGTACGCTTTGAGCGTGACCGTACTGATGTGTTCGTGTGTTTTTAGGAGCACGGGCACTGCGCAGATTTTCATCCTAGCGGTTCGGTTGTTGCCATTGGTACTCACTCAGGGAAGTAAGTGATCTCTATATCATCTCTATATCAAGTTTACATGAATAACATTGCACACATTTAACCTAAAAATGCTTTGATAGCTGTAGCTCAGAGATTGTTTGTATGCGTCTCAGGTGGTATGCTCTGGACGCAGAGACGCGTGACCTGGTGGCCATTCACACAGACGGCAATGAGCAGCTGTCCGTGATGCGCTACTCTGTCGGTGAGTAGGAGTGTGGTTTGTTTGCATACACTGTATTTTTTCCCTTGCGTTTCTGTGTTGAGCAGACAGCCAGACGTCTCTGTGTCTCTCCTCAGATGGCACGCTGCTGGCAGTGGGATCACATGATAACTTCATTTACCTCTACACGGTGTCGGATAAGGGACGCAAGTACAGCAGATATGGGAAATGCACTGTGAGTATCTGAAGTTTGCACAGAATGTGTTCTAGCTTTAAAAACAGCTCAGTGGATCTCAGGCGCATTGAACTCCTAAAGCTTTACTGCTAGTGCTTGTCCTGCCACGGACTGATTAGAAAAGTTCCACAAAAAAAAAAAAATGTAGAAAATTTTACCTACAAAAATGTTTGAAGGTATATTTATTTATTTAAAAAAAATATATTTAAAAGAAAAATGATTACATTAACAATGATTTCTTGAATATGCAACATGCATTTAAAACATAGTCCTAATCAATCCATAAATAATGCATTTTGATTAATCTTACAATTCACATAATTGTTTTATGGCTGTATTATTGTCTGTTTTCACTATTCCCCTCTCTGCTGGATCCGAGGGGTCAGGGAGAGTGGAGAATAAAACTTTACCGTGCATGACCGTTTGCCCATGTCTGACCTGGGTCTCGTTTCGCTCGGCTGTATTCCATCAACAGACTCTGAATCACACCACTGTTCTTCTGATTCCTCTGATTTTTTTTTTTTTTTTTTTTTTCTCTGTGCTTAGTTTTTCAGTAGTTGAGAAGTTTAATGTCATTAACATCTGTGTTCAATCACCGTAATAATAGAGTCATTCTCTGAAACGGGTGCCTTGCAGAGTACATCCTGTTAGGCAAAAAAAAAAAAAAGTTCTGTCATGTACTGATATATTGCTTTGTGAAGGCTTTGATAAACTACATTTATAATTGATTTTGAATTCAAGTATTTATCTTAAAAAAACATTTCTGTGTTCAGTGTTTTTTTTTAAGCATGGACACACAAATGGTTCTCCTTTCATAGAACAACCCAATTATGAAATGACTTGCAGAAATGAAATCATCTCCACATAGTCAGTTTTTGTGAGTGTCTGTCCTTCGACAAGAAATAAAGAGAGTGAAGAAACGCTGGTTTCGAAATAGCTGAAGATGTCAGTGTGATTTTAGCAGACAGAATGAAAGCGTGCCTCTCTTTCAGCACTCTTGACTGCCTGACACGTCTGAGCTTCCAGAGGGAATTCAGACATTGTGGGAACGCTGGCCTGTGGTTTTATTGATGCTGGCAGACGAATCGCTCATGTGTCTGTCAGCGTAGCTGAACCATGTTACTCACAGACAGATGAGAGCAGATGAACACATACAGTGGCCACAAAACGTATTTGGACACGTAAGCAAAACTTAAAAATATCAAACCGAGTGATTCATTGTAAAGAAAAAAAGCTCAAAAACACATTTTCAAGAAAATATCACAAAGACTACAAATCGCCAGAACATCAGCTT
Organism: Acrossocheilus fasciatus; assembly: GCA_036784905.1. Lineage (NCBI taxonomy): Eukaryota > Metazoa > Chordata > Actinopteri > Cypriniformes > Cyprinidae > Acrossocheilus > Acrossocheilus fasciatus. The sequence goes on from CM071950.1 coordinate 7,938,161, forward strand.
TGAAAATGGTTAGTTCTGAGAAAAGCTCTGAGAACAGCATTTGAGTGCAGATGACATGGTTTAATAGTTTATCTATGCAATTCATAAGAGATTCATACATTTTTACATGCAAAAGTGTCCAAATGCCGTCGAGGTCAAAAATTCCAAGCCGTGCACCGCTGAGCTATAAACCATTTGCATCACAGTGCAGCGTGGGAAAGTTTGCCGTTTACTGACCTCTTTCGACAGCCATAGAAAGGAAGTTCTAGGATAGTGGAAACGGAAAGCATATGTCATATGAAAGCATATGTGTATGAAAAGCTGGAAATGGAGAGACAGGTGATCTTTATAATCTACAGGGGACTCTGAGTGCAGAGAGCAAGCTTTCACAAACGCAAGACTCTTTAAAACACGTACACACACTTGCGTGTAAATGTCAGTGCACATATGGGAGGGAAGCCTGCGGACAAGTCAGAGCCAAGTCAGACAAACTGAGATTCCCTCCCTGAGCTGTAAGTCAGACGGTATTAGTTTTGTGTCTCTCTTTGCTCTGGGTGGAGACCCTCCAGCATTATTTATTGAGACCACTGAGTTCAGTCTTTGAAAAAGCCTCTTTTTGTGCTATTCCATCCCTTTGATTAGTTGTCTGTGTCTGTGAGACACTCAGGCTCTTGTTGACGTTGTCTCATTTGAAGAGGGTTTATTTGTGCTTTTAGATTAATTGATATTTCAACTGAACTTTTGAACTCTGTTGCTTTTTTTTGAGTACCTCAAAAATTAAATCGTTATTATTTTCTCACTTATATGTTGTTTCAAACCTGTAGAAAACAAAATGAGATATTTTGCGGAAAGTCCGATTAACATTCACTCTCCAAAGTTCCAAAAAGGACAACAGAGCACCATAAAAGTATCACACTGTAGATGTAGTCCAAATGACTCACACACTTCATTTCAAGTATTTGAAAATGATTTAATCATTTTGGGTGTGGAACAGCTTTCAAATTGACCTTGTTTCCATTGAAACATGGTTCTTCAGGATGTGTTGGTCATTTGTAGAATAAATACATCAATAAAAAGTATACCTTAGTATAGGCTACTTTTAAAAAGAGTACTTGTTTCACATAAATATACTTTAAAAGAATACTCAAAGTGAATGTATAGTATTTAAGTACTATTCTTACATTTATATTGAATGCAGTTAGCTGGACTTTAGAGTTTAAGTACATTATTGTATGCACTTTCATATGCATTACTTGTATTGTCAATGAAATAGGGTTAAAGTGTACTGCCAAATGCATTTTTGGTAACCTAACATATACTTTTAAGTTATTTTTGTTGACATTTTTATATTTGCAGTTATACATTTGTAATGATGAAATTACCGTTTAGTACAACATCAAATAATTATAATCAAGTACTTTACATGTGCTTTAAATATGTTAGTCAACACATCTAAATGAGTGATTTAATATTTTAAAGTAAAACTCTTTAAAATTTTACAGTATTACAAAGTGCACTTTTTAAATGTGTACTTAAGTATAAGATGTACACTTAAATAGCCTTTTATTTCATTAATATTGTATTATTTGCAAGTAGAGTTTTTATACACTTGTAAGGTTTGAAGTACACTACAAATGCACGTTCAAAAAAAAATAAGCATGTTTCTTTTTCACAGGAGTTGCAGACATTGAACAGTTTGCTTAAATTTAATGAGTAACATCTTAAATTTTGGTATTTTCTTTGAACATAGATATTGTGTGCTTTCTGATGTCTTGGAATGTATACACTGTAAAAAAAAAAAAAAAAAAAAATGAAATTAATATTTTAAGGCAGCCAGCTTCAGCAGATTTTTGAGTTTTCTCAACTTGTTGTTTTAAGTTTATACAACAAAAATTTGAGAATCTCCCACAAAAATAAGTTGAGCAAACTCAAAAATCTGCTGAAGCTGGTAAAAAAAAACAAAAAAAAACATTTTTTTAAGTTTGTTCAACTTTTTTTTTTTTTTTTTTTTTTTTTTAACAGTGTACGTTGAATATATACATTTTTGTCCTTTTTTGGAACTAAACTGTTTTTTTTAGAAATAACTGTCAAAATCACTGCAATGAAAAGATTAGCTTAGATATTCCACAGAATGTCTGCATTTGTGTTCAGTTGAAGATTCGAGCAGCTCTGTGATCCATAACAGTTCAATTTTAATAACTGAAAATGATGTGATAGAACTGTTTTCATTGTCAAATCTTTTAATCTCTGTCCTCAGGGACATTCCAGCTACATTACACATCTTGACTGGTCCCCCGACAACAAGTTCATCATGTCCAACTCAGGAGACTACGAAATCCTTTACTGTAAGTGGACGACCGCAACAAGCCCTCGCTGGCTCAGTTTCTCTGAAAAACATTCATCTCCAATCGTATTTGACTGTTGTCTTATTGGTTTGGTAGAATGCATCATAACTGATTCAGCTTGTGGTTTGTTTTTGCACCAAAAGAACTTTAATTTTGCACCATATCCCAGATTTTCCTGACATGTTGTTTTCTCTTTTTCACAGGGGACATTCCAAACGGTTGTAAGTTGATTCGTAACCGTTCTGAGTGCAAGGACATCGACTGGGCCACATATACCTGCGTGCTGGGATTCCACGTCTTTGGTCAGTATCTGTTGAGTGGTGCATTGTGGGTGTTATTGCTAGTAGGGGTTGATACCTACTGTATAGTACCCACTGCTGAAATCTCGCCACCTTCTAAGGGTCTGTCACTAAATGACTATGTGAATCAATCTTATGACTGAAAATTGGCTAGAAGAAATCTTGCTTTGTATTATGAGTATGCGTGCTCTGTGTATGCATGCCTCGTTTGGTTTTTCCAAATGTGTGGCTGGTATTTGAATTCTTTGCTCTATTTCATGCTCATTTCCTGTCAGTGGTTTAGGTTTGAGGTGGTCTTAGTCATCTCTTTCTCGCACACACCAACACACGTTTGCTTGGCAATCTAAATGAGAACATACCAGACTTACTTTAACTAACTTTTTTATCTAACTTTTACCAGACTATTAACTTTAACCCTAGAATATTGCATATATGTATATGTATATGTATATGTATATGTATATATACTGGGTAGTAACTGATTACATGTAATCTGGATTACATAATCAGATTCCAAAAATTAAATACTTGTAATTAGATTATATTACATTTTAAAATACTCGTAATCAGACAACAGTTACTTTTTTAGTTAAGTTTCTTAAGTTAGAAAGTCTTTTTCAAGTTTTATGGACCTGCACACACCAGCCAGTAGTCAGGTGACTGTAATTACACAGAAAATTTGACATTAGGAATTATTATATTTTCATCACTTTGTGAATGCCCTGCATTTCATTTATCATCCCCAGTTTGGGGAAACCATGGTGTATGTAATGTTTAATGCACTTCATGATGTAGATAAAGATAGGAAAATATTTTCTTACAAGTTAGTTAAAAAATTATCTAAAAGTAGTTAGAATACATTATCTAAAATGTGTAATCAAAAAGATTACGTTACTACAGTAACTATGATTTCTGTTATGTAATTTGTAATCAGTAATGGACTACAATTCACTATATACACAGTTCCGTGAAAAGGTTTTTGCCCCCTCTCTGTTTTTTAAATTCATTGCATATTTGTCACACTTAAAAGATTCAGATCATCAAACTAATTTTAATATTACACAGATAAGATAATGCAAGTAATTACAAAATGCAGTTTTTAAATGATGATTTCATTTATTAAGGGAAAAAATCTGTCCAAACCTACCTGGCCCTACATGAAAAATTAATTGCCCCCTCCTGTTAAATCATGAAAGAACTGTGATTAACCACACTATTTTAGAAAGCAGAGTTAAATTTCACTAGTCAAACCCTGGCCTGATTACTGCCAGACCTGTTGAATCAATAATTCACTTAAATAGACCCTGTCTGACAAAGTGAAGCATGCTTAAAGAGGAACACATCATGCCGCAATCTAAGGAAATTCAAGAACAGATGAGAAACAAAATAGTTGAATAGTCTGGAAAGGGTTATAAAGCCATTTCTAAAGCCGCCTTTCCACTGCAAACGACATTTGGACACGACTGTAGCATTTCTCCCCTTAGTGGCAGTCGCACAGAACTTTCAAACTGGTCGTGCAGCAACCGTCACCTCAGCATATTCACTAATGGTAAAATGATTATTTTAATGAATATAATTAATGTATGAATGCATCGTCACAAATCATAATCCCCAAAATAAAAACATAGTATGTTTTATGGGGCCAATCAACGTAAGTAATCATTTAATAATTATAAAATAATTATTTCTGCCATAATTATTCTAAAGCACCATTTTACAGAAATAATGTTTAAAGAATAATGTTAAACTGAACAAAATATTGGTAATTCTAACCTTACGCTCATAGTTTTTAATAGAATACATCACATCTGGTTGGGCGGTCGCATACAGTCTAGCCACAGAAATTCAAATATTTTAACGCATCCGCAGCTCAAATCGGATCCGAATTTTCCACATACACATATGATCAGAACTCCACGCAGACCCCGCACTACTCTCCATTCGAAGTGAATGACTTCCGCTCTGTCACTTGTCATTAGTCGGATATAGTGGAAAGGCGGCTTAAGGGTTTGGGACTCCAGCGAACCATGGTCAGAGCCATTATCCACAAATGGAGAAAACTTGGAACAGTGGTGAACCTTCCCAGGAGTGTCTGGCCTACCAAAATTACTCCAAGAGCACAAAGACGGCTCATCCAGGAGGTCATAAAAGAACCCAGAACAACATCTAAAGAACTGCAGGCTTCACTTGCCTCAATTAAGGTCAGTGTCCATGATTCAACAATAAGAAAGAGACTGGGCAAAAACAGCATCCATGGGAGAGTTCCAAGGCAAAAGCCACTGCTGACCAAAAAGAAAATAAAGGCTTGTCTCATATTTGCCAAAAAAATATCTTGATTATCCTCAAGACTTTTGGGCAAATATTCTGTGGACTGATGAGACAAAAGTTGAACTTTTTGGAAGGTGTGTGTCCCGTTACATCTGGTGTAAAACCAACACAGCATTTCATAAAAAGAACATCTTACCAACAGTCAAACATGGTGGTGGTAGTGTGATGGTCTGAGGCTGCTTTGCAGCTTCAGAACCCGGATGACTTGCCATAATTGATGGAACCATGAATTCTGCACTCCATCAGAAAATCCTGAAGGAGGATGTCTGGCCATCAGTTTGTGACCTCAAGCTCAAGTGCACTTGGGTTATGCAGCGGGACAATGATTCCAAACACAGCAGCAAGTCCACCTCTGAATGGCTCAAGAAAACAAAAAATTAAGGTTTTGGAGTGGCCAAATCAAAGTCCTGACTTAAATCCGATTGAGATGCTGCTGTATGACCTTAAACAGTCCGTTCATGCTCGAAAGCTCTCCCATGTGGTTGAACTAAAACAATTCTGCAAAGAAGAGTGGGCCAAAATTCCTCCACAGTGATGTGAAAGACTCATTGCAAGTTATTGCAAGCGCTTGATTGCAGTTGTTGCTGCTGCCAAGGGTGGCACAACCAGTTATTAGATTTACTTTTTACTTGCAATTACTTTTTCACATAGGGCCAGGCAGATTTGGACAGCTTTTTTCCCTTAATAAATGAAATCATTTTTTTTTTTTTAAACTGCATATCTTTGTATAATATTAAAATGTGTTTGATCTGAATCATTCAAGTGTGACAAATATGCAATAAATGTAAAAAAAAAAAAAAAAGGAAGGGGGCAAAAACTTTTTCACACCACTGTATGTATGTATGTATGTATGTATGTATGTATGTATGTATGTATGTATGTATGTGTGTGTGTGTGTGTGTGTGTATTTTCTAATCTGGTATATGGAAAATAAGGTTTTATCATATTTAACTCATTTCTAGGGGCACATTTTGCACATCACCTTTATTTATAGTCTGATTGTCAGTCAGCTGTTCTCCCTTTGCAGCATATTTCATCTCACTTTCCTTCTGTTTTTGCAACTCTGACTTTATAAGCGCAGTTATAGTCTGTTGTTCTACTTGTGACTTCATGTCTAAGCAGGGTGATTTCAAAAACCAAAAGTAGTTCAGACCACAAACTCACTTTATCTGTCAGCATAGCGTGCCGCCTGGTGTGTTCAGGTCTGTAACACTGGAGCACATGCACACAGGGTGCTTTTGAATAAAGCCAGCCCCGTCCTGACCACAACTCCACATATTTTAGCACTTTATTAGACTGGAAAAATATTTGGTGGAATTGTACAAATTCCCTAGCATTGAGCCAATAGATTAGAGCAGTACAGTGAATGTGATATTACAGAAAACTGTGTGAGAAATTCCTGTACCTGGTGTTCTTCTGCCTCCTGCTGGTAATCTCGTTGAAGGCTCCTAATCCATTCATGATTATAGTTTTTGAATGTGATGAGGTGTCTGTGTGCTTATGGATATTATATTGGTGAGGTTAAATAAATACCTTCCCTTGTAACAATTAGTAAGGATTTGATGTTTCTTCTTGTTACCAATTAAATGTGGATTTTAAAAGAATATTAAATTACTATCAGCATAAAAGTGCGTTTATCTAGCACAAAAATAAATAAATTAGGATTTTAACATCAGATTTGGACACATTCAATTAAAATTTAAGGTATATTAAAATGTATACTGTATGTTAAAACATACCATATTTCTCAACATTGATAACTACAAAAAAAAATAAAAAAATTGGGACTGAAGGACAAAGAGTGATTACTTTTGAATGGAACCTCTTCATTGTGTAAAAAAATAATTAACTGATTTACTAAAATGACTCCCTACGTGATGCAGAAATTTACATGTCACTCCATCAGGTTGTGAAATATCAGTTGTTCCTGGAAAATCTCTAAACTGAGATACTGACAGGCTACCGATAAATGTTGTTATTAAGCTGGTAGTGTTGTTGTGTACTGATGTGTTTTGGTGTTTGCTGTGTAACAGGTGTTTGGCCGGAGGGCTCAGATGGGACAGATATCAATGCACTTGTGCGATCTCACAACAGGAAGGTGCTCGCTCTGGCTGATGACTTCTGTAAAGTTCACCTATTCCAGTACCCTTGCTCAAGACCGAAGGTCTGTCACGTCGCTTTACTGTCATATTTTAAAGAGCGTCTTTACTTTTACATTTTAGAACATGTATTAGTTGTTTGCTAGATATCTGAAGCCAGGTATAAATCAGTGTGATTCATGATTCATTGGTTTTTGTTTCAGTATACTGAACAGCAATTTGATTCAGTACTTTTTAAATTATATGATTTATAAGTTCTTTAAAACTTTAGTGAAAATCCTATTTTCATCTATTTTCCAAATGCATGTTATTGATCATATTGTGAACAATTTATGCATGAAATTGTTTTTTGACCTCACAATTCTTATAATCGATCTACCAGTGAAACTTCTCCAATCATTTATTCAACTCTGCCCCTTTCTTACAACTGACTGCAAATTCATATCTGCCTCCATCCCATCAGCAATTATTGGATTGAACCAAGTCGCTATCCTAAATTTTTTTTTTTATTTGTTTTTTATTTATTTTTATTTTTTTGGTAATCCATTGTAAGTTACAACTAGGGGTGGGCGATATACAAATTATAAATAATATATAACAATATATAAATTTGTTATGCTACATGGCCACGAAAACCTATCATTTGCACGTGTTTTTAAGCATTGCAACAACTGATTTTAAGCCATTGAAACACAATCAGCAGCAGCGAGAACTCATTTCGCTATATGCTCGTGCTGTCTGAAAGACTGTGTCTGAGAAGTTACTGACCTTTTTTTTTTTATCTGAGAGACTTTTTGTAAGTGCTGTCAGAGAGGTGCATGCACGTGAAGACAGTGCTCAGAGTATTGAACGGAGTTGTTTTTGCCACTTTATAGGCCTTGAATGGTTAAATACACACAATTGGATGTCAAAATGCCCATCTTTGCAACTATCCTTGTAAACACAGTAATTTAGGTTCTAATCGAAAGCAAACAGCTGAGAAAGAAAACCCATGTGTAACAGCCATTATGTTGGATCCAGGCAGCTCATAAAGTGACAGCAGTCTAATATTCCTGCTGTCTGTCATACATGTTAATCAAACAACAAAAGAGAGAAAATCACTCACTGCTCTTGACTAAATCTCTTTTGTAACTTTCATAAGAATTTGATTATAGTATACAATATATGTAGCATTTATTATTGATTTGTTCTACTGTAGTTTTTTTGTCCTATTGCTTGTAATTAGTTTCTGTTTACTGTTGACTGTTTACTTGTTTTCAGTGAGCTTGAGTTTTGTTTTTTGTTTTTTTTATTTAGGTTAGTATTAGTTTTTGTGATTGACACTGGTGACAAGAATTATGAAATTTCTATGGTATCCAAAAAAATTATATCATAAAGATGGATCAAAAAAAAAAAAACTATTGCGATTTATCTTTATCGTGAAATAAAATTACTCATATCTGGATATGATATTTTTGTCATATCACCCAAATCAAGAGCTGTAATTGAAGGCTGGGGGATGTTATTTTCTCTCTTTATCTGATGTTTTACTGATTTTATAATTTAATTGCAGGCCCCAAGCCACAAGTACAGCGCCCACAGCAGTCACGTGACAAATGTGAGCTTCATGCACAGGGACAGTCATCTGATTTCAACGGGAGGCAAGGACATGAGCATCATGCAGTGGCGTCTGGTGGAGAAGACCTCATCCTTGGTGCACAGCGACTCCAGCTTGGGCCTGGGCGACTCCCTGCTGCACAACTCCACCCCTCGCACCCTGCCGTCGGTACCCAGTGTTCCCCACACTCCTACTGAGCCCTTGCCGGTGCCAGCCTCGCTTCCCCTCAGCACCCAACCTGACACCAACACTCCCCCTCCCACTCCCCCCGAACCCCTGCACACGGTTACTCCTAATGGACAGCAGGACGGCTCTCCCGAAACCCCGCCCCCTTCGGATGAGGCCACACCCCCATCCGACAGCACCCTGAGCCCCAAGGACAGCCTAGAGCCTAGCGACGATACGGCCACACCCAGTGATGAGGGCACGACCTTTAACCCTCCCTTATAAGGTGGCCCGGCCCCTTCTCTCGCCTGCTCGATAGCCCGCCATAAGGCACCAGCATGTCACTGCAGCCTTCCTGTCGGATTACAAAAGCAGGGTCTCCTCAGTTTTTATCCTTTCAAGATTTTCTTTTTGTTTCGTGTCTTAGTTTGTTATGTTGACATTCAGTAGATGTGGTTGTGGAGGCATTGGTTTGGATTGGATGGTGAGAGATTTGGAATGTGTAATTAAAAACCTTTGGAAAGATTTAGAACACATACAAGTTTACACTGACACACACACACACACACACTATCACACAAACACTAATACACACATGCATAGACACATCGGTAACTGTGATACATTAAAAAAGAGAAGAAAAGCAATTTACCAGTTTTACATGCATACATACAAACATGGATCTTCATATAAACAAATACAATATAAAATGGACACATGCTTTCAATTAATCGGCATTTGTCAAATACATTAATATACTTGTTGATTAAGGATCAGTAACTAAGGGTGAATTAAGCTGAATTACAGAACCTTTTCCACACTTTCCTCACCCAAAAATGAGCGTTCTTTTTTATTTACTCATCCTCATGTCATTCCAGACCTGTATGGCTGACTTTCTTATGTGGAACACAACTATTTCATAAATGTTTTGAAGATGTTTCGAAGATCTTTCGAAAATCTGTCAAATCGTTCAAGGATCTTTCGAAGATCTGTCAAAAATCTTTTGAAGACCTTTCGAGGATCTTTCGAAAATCGTTTGATTGTTTTTGTTCTTAGAACGAAAGTCAATTGGGTCCAAATCAGCATTGGACTCCTTTGACATTTATTCTACAAAATATATAATTTTATTTGTTGTGCAAAAGGCAAGTCAAGCCATACAGGTATGGAACGACATGAAGTTGAGTAAACAATGTTCTTTTTTTTTTTTGGGTGAACTATCTCTTTAAATGAGTAAAGCTTAAAAAAAATCACATGATGTTCATTTGTATTCTCTTGCTCTCTGGGAACATTGGTGGAGGACTGCATGTAAAGCTGATTTGCGTGCTTGCATAGCATCTGTCCCTGAGCCAAAAACTACAGGACTTGTATATCTGGTGACGCCAGGCAGGTGCCCCTGGTTCATTGGTCGGACTCAAGGACCTCAACAATTCAAGCTGCTTCTGCAGGTCATCATGGTCATGGACACCTTGAATTTCAACTCGGCACAATTATCGCGCTTTACAGAAGAGTAGCCATAAACAGCAGAGCACTTCATTCAGTACAAACACATATAACACATACTCACACAAACCTGACCTGCCTCAGAATGGGGTCTGCATGGCGATAGCTGAGCTATTTTTTTTTATAAATAAATAAAAAATTCAGTCTCATCCGCCTGTCTAAAGATGCCGTACCACCCTCACATCTCCCTCAGTTTCCTCTGTTGGACCGGAGAACCTCCTCTGTATTCATACCATCCGTTTTAACCTTGCATCCAAATGACTCTTCTCACCGAGACTGCATTGTTTTTAGGTTTAATTTTGGGACTGTTTTTCTTGTCATTTTGTTCATTGGACTGAGATGTTCTTGTTTTTTATCGAATGAGAGAAACGAAAGATTAAACGAGTCTTAAATGTGTGTGAGTGAGTGTGTATGTGCGCGCGAGTCGCCGCTTCTTTCATTCCGCTGAAGGGTGATCGCCCTCCCCCTTTCTCTCTCACATTTTCTCAGGATCACTCTTTTTGGAGAGAGTCCAAAAGAGAAAGAAAGTCAATGGATGAAATAATGTTTTTTCCCACTCCTTTTTGTAACGCTTACAAAAACAGTACCAGAAAGTACCATAATGATATCATGATATTATTTGTACCGTATTGGTCTAATTTAGGTAATTTGGGCAATTTTTTGACATTGACAGGATGGAATATCATGGTATTTGAGTATGGTATCATATTTTATATATATATATATATAAATATATATATATATATATATATATATATGGTGATGAGACGGGAGGAAAAAGCTTTTGCATTCTCTCATAAATGTACTGCGTTCCTTTGAGAAAATTAGCTTTTTCTCACAAAAGTAGTGCATTCCCCTGAGAAATGTTGTGCTCATTTGCATCTTCTGTTCCGATGAGAAACAGATAAGTGTTTTCTTATGAAACATTTGTTTTTATCTAAAAAATATTGCATTCATTCGCAAAACATTTGCGTTTTCTCCCAAAACTATTGCGTTCCCCTGAGAAACTTTGTGTTTGCTCGTAAAAGCTCTAAAATATTGCCGCCCCCCCCCCACCAACTTATGTTAATTCCATCATAAAAAAAAAAATTGTAAGCAAACATAAGAGAATGCAAAAGCATTAAAATATAATTTGTTATTACCATGTGATACCATGGTACTGTTCCATGGTACTGCCACAGTACTTTTTTTGTAAGAGGATGCTCTCCCAAGCCTTTGTGTGTTTCCCTCAACAATGCATGGAGATATGGATGAAACAGAAGCTCACTGAAGATTAAACGGCATTTGGAGGTGCTGATTTCTTTAGATGAAGCGATTCTTTTCTTGGAAATGTATCCGTATCAGAGAAACGCAAGAGAGCAGCTGCTGAGAGAGATTCGCTCCAGTGCTGCCTGATGAATGGGAACCAAAATCATCAATATTACACCAGAAGAGACAGCTCTCAAACCAGCTTTTGAAGGCAACCTCTAGATTTTAAACCATTGCAGAATATTAAAACGCATTGTATGTGCGGTCTCTGTGTACAAAGGCATGAGAAAGCATGGTTTACACGCTCAGATTTTAAGATGCGATGCTGTATTAACGTATGGTATTGAGAAGCCTGATTCAAATACACATTTACAGTAATTTGGGCTTTCTTCCTTTTTTTTAAATTGTGAAAGAATGACAATCTGTAATGTGTATGTCATAATACACATCAGCATTCAGATACTAAGTATTTTACCCAACTGCCTCAAATTCATATGTGTCTGATCCAGGTGTTTTAGGTGATTTTTAAGTGCATGAAATGGATGTAATAGTGGATTAGGTGGCTTTAGCAGTGTTTAGATAGGTAGATGGAATGATACCTGATTGTTTTCGTGGTGTTGGTGTGTTTATGCAACGTTTGCGCTGTTGAACGCCCCTCAGCTGGTCTGCAGTTACCTTTTTATACCTTTTTATGTATGCTTTATGGACTGTTCCTGTTAAGCAAGTTGGAAGGTTTTCACTGAGATTGCCTTACTTAGGTTTTTCACAAACATCCATGTTTGATGTTTTTGTCTTGTTCTATACAGTGGGAAACTTCAGCCACATTTAAACATGTATAAATTTCTTAGCATTCGATAGTAAAGTGTCAAGTAAATGCAAGTAGCATTTACAGTCCAGAAACATAGTACAAGCACACTTTTAAAGCAAGACATTTCACAAAAAGTGCTCAAAATGAATGCAAAAGTCAAATGTTAGCTGATCATATTAATAGTTATTGTGATACTCTACACATGTGAACTTGAGGAAAAATATTAAACAAACAAAAAAAAAAAATCACCAAATCAAAATTGACAAATGGCTCAGAAAAGTGTAATTCGAAAAGCTCATTCATATTATTGCATCTAATTTAATGGCATTCAGACATTCTTAAGTGTGACTTGAGTATCAGAATACTGGACTCTTTAAAACTCTTTACAACTTCAGGATATCATTGATAGCAAAAGGGCAACTCTCAGAAGTTTTACACAAGTGTCAAACGAGGATGTCGATCTTTCACAGATCTTTGTTGTTGCATTCAGGGCTGGCTTTATTGTGTATATATTGGTTTACCTGTATGTATATAGCTATTTTTTGGGTAGGGAGGTTCTCTGAAATGCAAGGGCAATGATTCCATATTTGTTTTCATCCATGAAAAAAGCTGGGGGACTGTTCTCCTGCAGATGCAGGTGTAGTGGCCTTGTGGCATGAGTTCAGATTTTAGGATTTGTCACACTGTGGCCGGGGTTTTCTCTACCTGGATATTTCTGTTTGGAGACTCCAAGGCTTTTCTATAGACCTGTCACTTCCAAGAACATACTCGTTTATCTGGAACATGTAAGCCGAATGGAGTGTTGCATACAGAAATGTTTTTTGAATGTCACAGATTATTTGCCTTGTTATTTGATATTGAAGAGAATGGTAAGTGTGTTGGTAGAAGTAATGGTGAAGGGTTTGGGTATTTCGTGTAAAACACAAGAGTGAAAGTGCAGCTGTCGATGTCAATGTATTGGTCTTCACCATTGAGGAGACTGCTGTTTGTTTTTATATCTGCTAATATCCAAGAGCTAATTTCCAAAACATACACGGGGAGAGAGAGGGAATGGAAAAGCCCAGCTCGTGATTGTATCTACACTTGGTGGAAATGTTGGGCTTGAGTACAGCTCTGGACTTCCAAATGCTTTGCTGTCTGCAGGGCGTCTGATTATATCCTCTTCGAATAAAGGTGCGGAGATGAAGCTAAGCTTTTCTGATAAACAGAATGGCAGTTATGAAAACCACAATGATGATCCTGATTATGCAATTGATTCAATTATGTTAACAAAATATGAAAAGGCAAAACCTTTTTTTTTTTTTCTTCTTCTTCTTCTTGTGACAAAATTTGAGCCAATCTGTCTCTTATGCATTCCTGCCAATGGGCAGAAAATACTGAAGAATTTAGAAAATAAAGAAACTTTTTAAAAATGTTGTTGTGCTGTCTCTTAGCGATGCCTAGAGTAATTTGTTCTACATATTTCTCTAATTTGAATACCTGGATGAACTATATCTTAATCATTCGCCCAAAATCTAAAAAAGAAAATTGATTAAAATGTACATACCCTTATAGCTATTTCAAGATGTAGATTAGTTAGTGTTATTTATTTGATTATATATTTATGTATTTTATTTTTTGTATTATTTATTTATTTTTGAAACCGATTCATCTGAATCAGGAGAGAAATAAGCACTGTTTATAAATGTAATTACAGATATAATTACATGCAGATATTTATATATCTAACTATGGTAAGTACAAACAGTTCAAACAAATATGTTGGTGGATTTTGATGTGGACTTTTCCAATAGAAGAAACGTTTGGATTATTGTAATGTTTTTATCAGCTTTTTGTACTCTCATTCTGACGGCACCCATTCACTACAGTGGATCCATTGCTGAGCAAGTGATGCAATGCTCAATTTCTCCAAATATATTTGAATGAAGAAACAAACTCATTATCTACATCTTGGATGGCCTGAGGGGACAGTAAATGCTCAGTAAATTTGAATTTTTGGATGAACCATTTCTTTCACACTTCCTATAATTCAACACTTGGTCAACAAAATGTCAGCATCGGTCAGCTTTACTGTATTTTCAAAAATTGACATTACTGCTTGGTTGTTTAAAATTCAAATACATTTTTGGTTGCATTATCAGAAACAGTATTAATTTAAATGTGTGTATATGCATATACAGTGCCCTCCATAAGTATTGGAACAGTGAAGACAGAACTGTTCTGTTGGCTGTGTAGTCAAGACATTTGCAAATATGATGAAAAGATGAATATGAGACAAAACTACAGAATGTCACATTTTATTATTAGCCGTTTCAACACATACATGTTTTGCCAAATAAAAAGAACAGCACTTTTAGAGTTCATCCCACTCATTGATGTGAGCATAAGTATTGGGACAGTTGAACATAAGGCAGATATAAAAGATTACAAGCTATTATTTAGTTGCAGATCCCTTGCGCGCAATCACAGCAGTGAGTCTGTGACCCATAGACATCACCAGACTCTTGATCTCATCCTTTGAAATACTTTTCCCAGCCTTTAATGCAGCCACTTCCAATTGTTGCTTGTTTTGGGGAGTTTCTGCCTTTACTCTCCTCTTCAGCTGCTGAAATTCATGTTCAATCGGATTTAAATCTGGAGATTGACTCGGGCAATCTAAGACTTTCCATTTCTTTGCCCTTATAAATTCCTTGACTGAACTGGCAGGGTGTTTTGGGTCATTGTCCTGATGCAATATGAAGCACTTCCCAATGAATCTGGTAGCATTTTCTTGAATATTGGTAGGCAAGATGGTTTTGTACTCTTCCAAATTCATTCTGCTACTGTCATCATACATTAAGTCATCAGTAAAGTCGAGAGGGTCTGTTCCAGAGGCAGCCATGCATGCCCATGCCATGACACCACCTCCACCATGCTTTACAGATGAGGCTGTATGCTTGGGATCATTGCAGTTCCCTTTTTTCCTCCACATTTTTGCTTTCCCATCACTTAGATAAAGGTTCATCTTTGTCTCATCGGTCCATAAACACAGTTCCAAAACTCTTCTGGCTCACCTTTGTGCTTTTTTGTAATCTCTAATCTTGCCTTTCTATTTTTGGAGCTGGTCAGAGGTTTGTATCTTGCTGTGTAGCATCTGTAATTCTGTGTCAAAGTCTCCTGAGGACAGTAGATTGTCAGAGCATCACCCCAGCTTTCTAGAAGTTGTTGGTGATTTTACAGACACGTCTTTTAGGGTTCATTTTCACAGCTTTTATGATCTGTCAACTACTTTTCACAGCTTTTATGATCATCAACTACTGTTGTTTTCTCAGCCGATCAGGTAGTTGTTGGTTGCTGGTGTCGCTGGTGGTTTCCAAACTCTTGATTTCTCCATGCCCTTTGTTTTTGCTATAGCTATAATTGACTTCCTCTTTTCTTTTAGCATCCAAATTGCTTGCTTTTCTCTCAAAGTCAGCTCCCTCATCTTCATCCTGGTTTGTGTGATATGACACATTCCCTGCTTTTAATATCTGAAGAATTAATGCAGCAGGACACAGCTGATCACTCAGAAAGACCTGTGAGGCAACTGTCCCAATACTTATGCTCACGTCAGATAGAGGGATACAACTCTAAAAGTGCTGAACTTCTTAGCTGGTAAAACATCTATGTGTTGAATCACCCAATAATAAAATGTGACGTTCTGTAGTTTTGTCTGATATTCATCTTTTATTCATATTTGTAAACGTCTTGACTCCACAGCCAACAGAGCAATTTTGTCTTTACTGTTCCAATACTTTTGGAGGGCACTGTATATACACATATATGTATGTATGTATGTATGTATGTATATATATATATATATATATATATATATATACATATGTATATGTGTGTACATATGTATGTTTATATATGTATGTATATAGTACAATTATATGCTGCTCTTCAAGGTAGGATTCTTTTGTCGCCCTAAACTGAACATAAATATTAGCAATATGTTGCTTGCAAAAATGTCTGCTTTTATCATAATACACAGCTAATTCGGAATGACTGTCAATGAAAAAGAAGAAAGTTGCTTTTTGCTGCCAGATGGTACAGTCGTGAACTAGCCCTATCTACCAGCATGGGCTAATGGATTCGTGCCAGTCAAACCTTGACCCTTCAGACTTGGTGCATCTGTAAACTCTGAAGTTTGGACCAGTAAACAAGCAAAATTGCAGACCTAGAATGATGTTTGTGTTCTTTATTGATTTCAACCGTCTGTGTTAGATACTAAGGTTATGTTGTGGTGAAACCGACAGAGCACCTCACTGAGTGAGACGCTTCCTGACTCAGCAAAACTGCCTGTTCTCTGCTGTGCAAATAAATAACCGGTCAGACCAAAGTTTTTTGTGTGACGTGCTATCTGATAAACCTTGGGCAACATGGCCAAGTGAAAGCACAAAATCACAGGCTGATTTCTGAAAATTACTTTATTTCATTTGAAGATATTGTTGTCAGAGTATAAAATGAAAACAAAGACGGCTGAGGCGTGAATGAAGCTGGCTGTTAGCAGACTCCGTGTGAGGATCAAGCGTTGCACCGGTTTTCATGACAACAACTCCAGCCTTTCCTTTGACAGAATACCTCGCTGACACAGCCTTTCTCTCCAGTTGCTGTTGAAGAAATATCAGATACCAGATCAATTATCACACCCTCAATGTGTAAGATGTGTTCAAATCTCCTACTGCAATATAGGACTTAAGTACATCTTTATATGTAATTGCATAACTGCTGAATGTACTGACAGTCATTTATGGTAAACTACAATATACTTTAATGTAACATCTATTGAAACTTGCATGCATTTAAAATTATTAGTAATTACACATTTTCAATGATGAAGTTATAATTTAGTACGTTAAAAATATAGTATATTTTCAATATCTGTTATTGCATTATATAATATAGTTATGTTACCCATATCAGCTAACAGGATACTAAGGTAAGGCACTTAATCTTAGTTCATCCATTGCTTTTACCATTCCACCACGACTTTGTGTTAGTATGTGTAAGATGACAGGAGTTGTTACAATGCCCTGATCGCTAATACAGCTTTGTTGTATCAACAGCTTATCACTGTTATGAAATCTTTACAGTGTCCTTTGAAATTATGTTTTTATCTGATTCTGCTGATTGTGTAATGCACAAACATGCAGTGTTTATACTGCCCGAAGCTGCCCTTGAGTCTCAGCTGACTGTGCTGTACACTCATTTACCTCTGGTGTAGCAGGCCTGAGGAACTTTACTCCTGCACTGCAGAACCATGTTCCTCACCATCAGAAAGTCTTCACCATAGCACTCAATGTAATGATCCGCTGAACACACAAACACACAAAAGCACCTTTAGTTTGTTCAGTTTGGGGTCAAAAGAAGTACAATGGTGTTATGAAGGATTTCAGAAAATTGCATGTTAATGCAATAGAATAGCAAAATAAATACGGTACATGAATTTATCAATTTTTAAACACAGTTGCAATACTGTACTGTACAGTATTTATTTGTGAAGAAATAATATTTTAATTCAGCAAAGATGCAAAAAAAAAAAATGTATCAACAGTGACAGTACAGGCATTTATGTTCATTTGAACTTTCTCTTCATCAGAAAATTCTGTAGAATTTTATTTTTAACAGTTTCCACAAAAATATGAAATGACAGAACCATTTTAAACATTTATAATAAGAAGAAATGTTTCTAGAGCACCAAATTAACATTAGAATGATACTGAAAATTCAGCTTTGCATCACAGGAATAAATTACAATTTTAAACATTCAAATAGAATATAATTATTTTAAATTGTAATAATTGTTCTCAATATTACAGATTTTATAGACATTTTTATCAAATATAACCTTAGTGAGCATGAGAGACTTCTTTCAAAAACAAAAATATTTGAAACTTTTGAATGGTAGTATATCTCACATTTCTGTACCATTACCAAAATTATTATTATTATTTTTAGATCACTTTAAGTGAATTACATTTTAACTTAATTTTCACACTTTACATTATGCTATTCACAAATACCAATAACTAATGAATAAGTAATACTAATGAACTAACGAAACTCCTTGAATTTAGACATTGCTTTTTTATTACTTTTCATTTTATGACTTTATTGTAGTAACCTCCATCCATTCTTTACATTGCTTGTCCCTAAGTAGGGTCTAAATTGTCCATAGGAATATGGGAGTCTAGTCCAGCACATTTCATACACCCTGGATGGATGGCCAGTCCATCACAGGGCCAACACACACACACACACACACACACACACACACACACACACACACATACACGTCCGTTTTTGTGAAAAGTGGGGACATCCCATAGGCGTAATGGTTTTTATACTGTACAAACTGTATGTGCTATTGCCCTCCACCAATCATACACCTAAACCTACCCCTTACAGGAAACTTTGTGCTATTTCAGATTTTCAATACACTCCATTCTGTGTGATTTATAAGCATTTTGAAAAGTGGGGACATGGGGTAATGTCCTGAAAAGTCACCTTCTCCTTTTAATACCTATGTCATACCCTTGTCATTATACAAATCTATGTCCTGATTTGTCACAAAAACGCGAACACACTCACTCACTCCTATGGGCAATTTAGTGTCTCTAATTCACCTGACCTGCATGTCTATGGATTGTGGGGGAAACCGGAGCACCCGGAGGAACCCCACGCCAACACGGGGAGAGCATGCATACTCCCAGGTCAGCATGGACCTCAACTGATCCACCAGACCTCCCTGTTGCAGTAGCATGTGATTACAATTTTTAATTAAAATTGCCATTGGCAAAATCCTCTTCTTTGAAAGTAGAAAGAAAAATACGCAAGTATTGTAGAAATTGACAACACTTCAGCTGTTCTCAGCAAGGATTCACCACTTACAATTTCAAAGGAAAAACTTCCAACAGTGATAGCAAACAATGTGAAATGACTTACCCATACAGAGAGGCAGTAGCAGGAATAGAACAAACCAGGCCTTCATCTTGGATCTGTGATTTTGTGATGTAGTTTCAGTGCTGTCTGGCTGATCTGAAATGCCTGCTGGAATCTGAGCTTTTGCTCTTTTATAGCGATGAGGAGACGCAGTGTCAAATTTCAAACACACACATACACATACACGCACATACATGCATACACGCAGTGTGCAAAACGTAAACAGTCTTATCTCCACGGACACTTCTAGGAACAAATAATGAAGTAAGAGTGTTCTATGAATGGATGAGGTCAGCATTAAATACACCAATAAACCCTGCTTTACTGGATATTGTAGTGTTTGAATTACACAGTGTACTTTTAAAAGTGTACTCAAGTGTGTTAAAAAAAGTGTCTCCCTTTAAGAACACTTTATGGCCTTTTATTTAATAATATTATGGTTTTTGCAAGTACAGTCTTTGTTATACTAAATACAGTATATAAAATACACTTTTAAGATTTGAAGTATGATTGGAAATGTAATAGTATATGACATATATTGCTCTTTATAAAGAAATATATTGCCACAAAAGTTACCTATATATAGTTGAAATATAATTTAAACATATGTACATTCTCTGGGTAGATGAAATTTACAAAATCCCTAAATTTGTATATATACACACATTTTAATAATCTATATTAGGCTTTTTTTTTTTTTAAATTTATATGTAGCAACCGTATGTTAACCTATATATATATATATATATATATATATACTGTATATATATATATATATATATATATATATATACTGTATATATATATATATATATATGTATATATATATATATATATATATATACTGTATATATATACTGTATATATATATATGTATATATATATATATATATATATATATATATATATATATATATATATACTGTATATATATAGAGAGAGCTTTAATTACTTTAAATATATTCAAAGTTATATAGTTATATTTGTATAGCTTTATATGACTTTACATAGACTTTTACCTTTTACTTATAACTTTACATTACTTTGATGATTGAATTTAGATAACTGCAAGAGTTAAACTTTTACATCTTATGACAATGGTGTGAAACTCAGTTCCTGGAAAACCACAGCCCCGCAGAGGTTAGATTCAACCCTGATTAGACGCCCACGATCCTGCTAATCAAGTTTTTCAGGCTTATTTTAAAACTACACGCTATGTGTTGGACCAGAGATGGAACTGAACTCTGAACCGAGTTTGACACCCCTGATCTATGCTCTCTCCCACTGCCGACACTTTCCTGATGCGTGAAGCCAGACTGCAGAACGAAGACAGCTGCTGTTCACTATCTCTGTCACTCTTCATTTCACATTCCTGGCATCAACAACACTACATCTGAGAACATTATGTTATCTGTGTTTAACCTAAACAGAACTCTTTGATGCGGTGTCATTTGGGAACGCTTCTCAATATGGGACATCCTGTGCCATAGGTGTTATATCAGTGCATACCTGAATCCAGTAAATCATGACCAGATTATGAGCTGGTTGTAACTGGAAGTTAGAAAGGTTAAGATGTGGTTGCTGTGCTTGATATACAGACGGGTAACACTTCATAAGAACACCAGTGCTTAATGAATCATATAGCTTATTTCCCTGTATATTCTGTGAACGTTGGTTGCGAAATGACAATCATTAGAGAACATTCTGTGTAAGTTATGTTTAGCTTATTTAAAAAATAACCACCATAAGAACCAAGGTTATTTTCGTAAACGAAAACTGAAACTAAGACTAAAACTATTGGTCAAAAAACATTTTCGTAAACTGAAAATTTCACAGAGAATGCGTTTTTGCATTTAAAAAACAAGACGCGGGCTATGAAATGGGAAGTAACTATAAAATATGAAATGGGAAATAATAATATTGCACACCTTACAGCGCACGAACGTTTAAAGGCGTGCTTAACGTGCGAGAACATCATGAGAGTGAGTTAACAGACAGAATTAAACGTTTTGGATGAGCTGACTTTAGTGAATAGTCATTTTGTCACGCTTTGCGATTACTATGGTAACGTCCGCCTCGAGTCCATGACACGAGCACCACCTTGACTATATAACACGCATCCAAAATGAGAGAAAACGATAGCCGTGCTGTGTTTTCACCACTTGCCGTGTTGTGTAAAAGAGGCTTTAGAAGAACTGGGATTGCATTGCTCATCTGAAGCGGCTCGTCAAATTAAAGTGCAAACAACATTTAAATCACCATATCGCATTTATTTTTGAGTAGTATGAGGTTTCAAAGCATTTTAGACTATTTCTTCTTATTGTGTACGTTCATAGAGGGAGACGGGTCATACAGTAGTGTGCACCGGTGGCTCATAGGCCTAAATGCAAAACTCCAACAAATTAATGCATTGAAAACACTGATGGACAAAAATAAAGTTTACAGAGTTTCGTCAACGATTGCAAAGAGTATGCCTGCGTCCCAATGTGCACCCTGTCCATGCTAAATTCTATGTGATTAGTCATTTTTAATACTATTTAGGGCAGATATGGTGGATAGTATGCACATTGGGACGCAGGGCATGTTTCCTCAAATCCAGCACTGGATGGCCATTGTCTTGCAGAATTTAGCTCCAACCCTGATAAAAACTCAACTGCCTGATGCTGTCTAGTAACTCTGAAAACCTTGATTAGCTTGTTGTTTGTAAACTATTTGGCATATTAAACAAGATTACATCTTTAATATGAATGAATATGAACATGAATATGAATTAATAAACTGCATACATATAAGTTGCATGTTTTTTTTTTTTTGTTGTTGTTGTTGAATTGTAAATAATTATTTTATTTTCATTATTAAGAGGTTTGCACAAGAGTTAACTGTAAACTGCAAACATTCAACTTTACTAACATTAAATATCTTGGTTTGATCTACACTGGAAGTGTTCCATTATCTCTTAACTCATTAACTCTTAAACTATAATTACTAAAACTAAAATTAAAATATATAAAAACTAAATAGAAATGTATTCACAAAATAAAAACTAAACTAAAACTAACAAAACCATTAATGAAACTAACTAAAACTAAACTGAAATTATAGGAAATTTGAAAACGATATTAAAATAAAAACTAATTTAAAAATTAAAAACTATAATATCCTTGCTATGAACATTATCTTATATTTGCAAAATGACCTATACTAACTTTAAGGGAATGTGCAGAGTTTGCTGGGATTGAGGTTTAAGGAAATGACACGCTCAAACTTTTTTTTTTTTAAAATACTGTCTGAAATATGAAATACTGTCTGTAAAGTGTTATGTGTCAGAGCGTGTTAACGCTCTAGATTTTCCATATTAAAAAAAGAAAAAAAAAATCGAGTGAAATATTTCTACACATGAAATATGAAAGCAAATAGACATATAATTAAGGCTCAAGGTACTTTTATAACAATGTTATAACAAGGATGTTTATGACAATAAGCAATGTGGCATTATTAAACATACAAAGAGTGCTTGTCTGCCTATTATAGAATCAAAATCAACTATAGATCTCAACTGGAATTGTTACAAGCACTTAATAATGGTTTAAAGTGAGTTTAAGGAAAAACAATAATTAATGTATATACATTGTCAAATGTGGCTTGATGCTACGTCTGTTTGTATTTTAAGATGTTTTCTTAAGTATTAAATAAAGTTTGTGTTTCTGGCATAGAACCAAACTTTATTTATCTTAATGTAATGCTGTATATTGAGCAGCGGACGATGTTAAATCCATATATGAGACACATACAGTATCTGAAGAAAAATGGATTGTTGGTTGGCGCCACCTAGCGTGCAGGCGTGAATTATCAGAAGGCGAACAATCGTGCTCGGTGTGAAAGCAATGTTGACTCGCCTCGCTTTTCCGCATCGCGCTCAGTGTGAAACGGGCTTAAGTCAGGGTCTGAATTGTATGCAAACAAAATAAACAACAAAACAAAAAAGCAAGCGTCAAACCCAGCTAGCGTGGTCACATTGTCCCCCTCATTCTCATCAGGGCTGCAGTTTTTATAGCTCCACACAGTGAGCTTCAGGTTGGAAGTCAAACCAACAATAACCAGTATACCTGCAAACGAAAAACACAGGTCCAGCACTCACTGGGACATAACATACACCAGCCCCCCCCAAAAAATTAAACCCACAACCAATTTAAATACTTTAAACCGCCTTTTCCCTCTGCTATTATTATTTCCCAAAGCCGATCCTCCCTGTGCGCAGAATTACGCAAGCTGCGTAGGGCCCCCAGAAGTCTAGGATCGGCACTGTTATTAAAATATCAGTACTGCCCATATAAACTTCTTAGGGTCAAAACACAAGCAGTAAGATAACAGTCATCCGGATTCAGCTTACCCCTGTCCCATCTCTTCCACATTCCAGCAATCTGGATCCTAGAAGCGCTTTTAAGAAGAAGGAAGAAAAACAACACAAGAACAATACCAAACCAGGGATTCTCAATTCCCAATATAGGTTGACAAACTGCGGCGCTGCTAATATCAGAGCAGAAGCGCTCTTCTTGAAAAGTTTGTTTGGCAACCAGGGGACCAAACAAACTTAACAGACGCTTTCAACAAATTAGTCAATGGGCCAACAACAGATGAAAAATTTGGGCAAAACCCCCGGTAATATCCAGCCATACCCAGAAAACACTTTTTTCCTAGACAGAACAGGGAATCACTCAATAGCTTGTACTTTTTCTTGCAATGGACACACGCTACCGTGTCCCACCCTCCCTTCCCAATTTGACCACAGTTGCTTTCGTAAACTCACATTTGGCTAAATTGACAGTAAGGTGAGCTTCAGCTAGATGAGAAAACAAGGCATGAACATGCTCCAGATGCTGTTCCCAGGTATCGCTACAAACAATTACATCATCTAAGTAAACGGCGCAGTTCGTTCTCTGGCGGTTCTCTGAAACATCGACGGCACATTTCTTAAAGGGGACTTATTATGCAAAAATCACTTTTATAAGGTGTTTGAACACAGTTGTGTGGCTGCAGTGTGTGAAAACAACCAGCCTATAATGTTAAAAATCCACCAACTCATTTTTTTTTTTCTTTTTTTTTCTTTTCATGAAACCAATAAATCATGAACAGTCTCTCCAAACAAGCTGTTTCAGGTTCTCCCTCTGTTCACGTCACAGAGGGAAAAAAGTCCCGACCATTTGTGATGCTCTCTGCACTATTAGCATAAAACAGCCCTGAGTAAGAAGCTGCAGTCTGCAATTACTGGAGATACAGGTGCATCTCAATAAATTAGAATGTCGTGGAAAAGTTCATTTATTTCAGTAATTCAACTCAAATTGTGAAACTTGTGTATTAAATAAATTCAATGCACACAGACTGAAGTAGTTTAAGTCTTTGGTTCTTTTAATTGTGATGATTTAGGCTCACATCTCAACAAATTAGAATACTTCATAAGACCAATAAAAAAAAAAACATTTTTAGTGAATTGTTGGCCTTCTGGAAAGTATGTTCATTTACTGTACATGTACTCAATACTTGGTAGGGGCTCCTTTTGCTTTAATTACTGCCTCAATTCGGTGTGGCATGGAGGTGATCAGTTTGTGGCACTGCTGAGGTGGTATGGAAGCCCAGGTTTCTTTGACAGTGGCCTTCAGGTCATCAGGTCATTGTTGGGTCTGGTGTCTCTCATCTTCCTCTTGACAATACCCCATAGATTCTCTATGGGGTTCAGGTCTGGTGAGTTTGCTGGCCAATCAAGCAATGACCATGGTCACTGAACCAGCTTTTGGTACCTTTGGCAGTGTGGGCAGGTGCCAAGTTCTGCTGGAAAATGAAATCAGCATCTCCATAAAGCTTGTCAGTAGAAGGAAGCATGAAGTGCTCTAAAATTTCCTGGTAGATGGCTGCGTTGACTGTGGACTTCAGAAAACACAGTGGACCAACACCAACACAACAACAAAAATAGGACAATTTTCCTTGCTTCATTTATGATGCAGTAACTCTTGTTTAGAAGCTGTTATCTGAAAAAAAAAATTTTGGTACATTTTGGCATCTAGTAGCAACAAACAAAGTAAGTTGCAAAGAGCAGGACCAAATAGATCCTGAATAACAGAATAAAAAAAACATTTAATCAAAAAAAAATTATTTTTTAGTGTTATTGTAATATTTGAAACATATATAATGTTATTTATAAAGAATTACACTCATATTTTGTAGTTCATTTACAATGAAACCATTTTTCTTTTTTCTTTTCCTCCTTTGTATGCGTCTAGGGTAATTTGAGTATGTCAAATTTAGGCGAAAATCCCCAAAAAAGCCCCAGAGCTTGTTTTCATACTCAATTTCATGCTGCTTTACCAAATCCTCAGCCCTCAGTTTTGCTTACTCAGTTTCCTTTTCTTTTAGTTTTCTCTCACATTGCATAGCCTGCATATACATTTATTTTTCATGAGCCTGCCTTAACTACAACACTTCTTTTCATGGTTCAAACGATAAATTACTCGTTGAAAAATCAAACTTCCCTACCTCTACATCAGCCGTTTCGGACACCTCCGTCAACACGCCACAATCAACCAACTTCCCTTTAATCAGTGCTCTCAACTCATCTTTTCACAAGCATTTATTGAACCCAAACAATTTATAACTGTCTACAATTCCCCATAACTACTGCTTCAAACACAGATTAAATTTTTCTTTTGACGGGGAACTAACGAATTCTTCTAACAAAGTCTCACAATCAAATCTCCCCCTAACTATCCTTAACTAACTAACTCATCCCTAACTCTTCTGTGATTTCCCAAGAGTCGAGCCCCTTTAAGCATCTCATAATGCTGGTGCAAAGCTATCGGTCCAAAACTATCGGTCCAGATCTGCAACCATGTGCACTCAACCCAGGAAAACACTAAAAAAAAAACCCCAATAACAACCTATCTGGGGAGCATAACCAATAATTAATTATGAGCTGCATTGACTTACCCATCCGAAGCCAAACACAAACAAGCTGCTCTCCCTAGAACGTGCACGCCTGATCCTCTTTACTAATTACCAGTCCCTGTGCCTCTCGAAAAGACGAGCCCCCATATGTTACAACTGGCTCCATATTGCAACATAAACTAGAGCCAACGTGGACCAGCAAGTAGCAAAGAAAAGTAGTTTATTTAACAAAAGCATAATTATCAAAGGTATTCAAACAGTCAGTAGTCAGTATTAATGTAAGTCAGTGATGCAAGCATGCAAGGCAGTGGACTGTAGGCTCAAGGTCTGAACTGTATGCAAGCAAAATAAACAACAAAACAAAAGAGTACACCGCAAGCCCAGCTAGTGTGGTCACATCGTCCTCCTTGTCCTCATCAGTGCTGCAGTTTTTATAGCTCTGCATAATGAGCTTCAGGTGGGAAGACACACCCACAATAACCAGTATACCTGCAAACCAAAAACAAAACAAGGAAAAAACAGGACCAGCACTCACTGGGACATAACAACTTCAAGACTTTGCTCCACTCGAGGTTCGTTTTCTTTCATGAGGGGTGAGCCTCCGCATCCTTGCTGAGATCGTGGGGCTCGCATGTCGAGCTGGCTGAAAGGCAGGGGCTGAGTGCTGCTTCAGCCGAGGACACGGGTTCTCTTGCTTCAGGCGATATGGAAACTGAGAGCGCTGCCTCTGAGTGCTCGTCATGTGATGAAAAAGCGTTTGAGGAGTTACTCGAGGTGGTGACTCACGTGGTGGCCAGGCTTAAGTTAGATTGGCCACAGGAGTAAGAGAACCCCAGGCACTCCAATTTAGATAACAGATTTCTGGTGTGTGGCCAGGGGAGAGACCCCAACTTCGATCTCTCCCCTTTTACCTGGATCCAAACCATACTCCTCTCGCGTCTTTGTACCCACAATGTAGGTCACGAGTGCTAAGGGGCAGGAGTATGTGATGATGCCTCAGGTGGAAGAGACGCTTGCAAGCTCATCGTTACTGAAGACGCCAACACTCCCCACCAAGCCTTGCAGATTAACATCCTCTCTGGTGGGGAAGGCGTTTCAAGCAGTGGGTCAGGCTGGTATTACCCTTCACACCATGGTGGTTCTGCAGGCGTACCAAACTGACCTGCTGAAAGACCTGAGCATAGGCGGGAGCATTAGTGAGGAGGCATTTTCAGAGCTGCGCCGAGCCATGGATCGGTCTCTTCATGCGACCAAGCAGACGGCCCGCGCCTTTGGCCATTCTATGGCTGCTAGGGTTGCCACAGAGGCTCACGTGGCTCTGTGGCTCAACCTCACGGGCATCAAGGATAGGGACAAGGTGTTCCTCCTCGATGTCCTTGCGTTGCCATCCGGCCTATTTGGCGACTCTGTGAATACGGTAGTCAGTAGGTTCCGGGAGGCCCAGAAACATGCAGAAGCTTCCGATAAGTTTCTCCCCCGCTGTGCTCAGTCATCAGGGCTGTCGGCCACCCAGCCCCAACCCAGTCCAGGTCCTCTGCAGTGAGAGTCGCAAAAGCAGAGTGTGGTGAGCCATGTGCCCCCTCGTAGGGACTGGGGAGTGGATTGCCGCTCTCAGCAGCCCAGCAAGAGGCCAGATCTGAGGGTCCTGAGGGTCAAAAACTTCCAACAGAGAGTAGAGGCTCCTTCCTGGCACCCTCAGGGTGCAAAATGTTAAATGTTCGGTTGCATCCTGCCACATTTCAGGATACCGGACATCTAACATCCCCCCAACAAAGCGAAGTGTCAAAACTAGTGCCCCTTTCAGAGAAACTGGCAGCATGGAAGCCACTGCCAAATATCTCTCCATGGGTCGAAAGAACTGTAGAGAAAGGCTACAGGATTCAGTTTGCATATCGTCGGCATGGTCTCCACTTCTGTGAAACCGGAACAAGCTCATTTGTTAACACAGGAAAAAGCTCTGCAGGACAAAGGGGCCATAGAACGTGTTCCCCTACCAGACAGAGAGTCAAGCTATTACATCCGGTATTTTCTGGTTTGCAAGAAAGATGGGGGGTTGCGTCTAATTTTAGATATTTGCGGGTTGAACCGCTACCTCAGAAAATACAAGTTCAAAATGCTGACAATTAATATGATTGTGTCTCAGATCCAATCGGGGGTTTGGTTTGTGACGATCAATCTCAAGGACGCATACTTTCACATAGAAATCTTGCCCAACACAGGAAGTTCCTGAGGTTCACTTTCGGGGGTGAAGCTTACCAGTATCAAACTAGGCCAGAAAGTTACTGTCTATTACTTTCAAAGCCCTGAAAACAAGCCAGCGGTGGCCCTTTATGGGCCCACTTAGGGTTAGCCGGAGGGCCCCCAGCTGGCTGCCAAAACGTTGGCCCTTTAGCTCTGGCCCTGCATGGGCAGCCCTCACTATGCCCACACAGGGCCCGCACTATTAATCTACAACAATAAATCTGTTTTTAGCTACTATAAATTAAGTCTTTGGGAAAAACAGTTATTACATATCTGAAATGGATGCGGTCACCACATAACTGATATATGTCAAAATAATTTCAAATAAATTGATTTATTAAATACAAAATACTGTAGAAAACATTCAATTCAGGTTAATACAGCTAATTTAACACTCTGAAAGGGACTACATATTACCTATACAAATATAAAAATACTACAAATTAACATAAAAATAAAAAATACCAAATTATTACTTCGACCTTTGCTGAAAGTATGTTTTTATATGCTAAAATATTCACTGGCAAAGATCAATCTTCCCCCGAGGTCTCTCAGCTACCACCATCAGCAGATGGTGGTAGTGCTCCTTTCATCCACCCGCTCTTTCTCTTGAATTCCGCAACCAGGGGCATTTTCAAACAACCTCTGAAAAGCAAATCGGCCTATATCAGGGATCCTCAAATCTGGCTTATTAAACTCACTTTCCTGCAGAGTTTAGCTCCAACTTTGATCAATCACACTCACCTGTGATTTTATAATGATCCTGAAGACACTGATTAGCATGCTCAGGTGTGCTTGATTAGGGTTACAGCTAAACTCTGCAGGAAAGTGGATCTTATGAGCCAGATTTGAGGATCCCTGGCCTATATGAAACAGCAGGTCCTGAAAAGGTGTCTTTTGGTTTATGCCCGCACTGTGCCCACTGTACCCGCAAAAAGCCAGCATGGCCCCGCAGGAGCATGTTTGCAGGGAGGGTCTCATGGCAGCTGCATCCACGGTGATAACTTTGGGCCTCCTGCACATGAGACTGTTTCAGTTGTGGCTCAGAGCTAGGGTATTTCATCCAAGGGCCAATCCCCATAGGCAAATAAGGGTTACACGTCAGGGGCTTCTTACCCTCTCTATGTGGTTCAGACCCCGGTTTCTAACTTTGGGTCCCACTCTACACTCCCACATGTTGTCATTGCAAGATGCTAATGACAGTCTTTGATGGCCATCCAGCCCAAGGGATCTGGAGAGGTCATCTTCTCGATTGGCACATCAGTTGCCTCGAAATGATGGCTCTATTTCGGGCCCTAAAATAATTCATCCAGCAGTTAAGAGGCTGCCATGTCCTAATGCAGCTGGACAACACGGCGATAGTCTCTTACATAAATTGCCAAGGCAGACTGCATTTGTGCCTCCTGAACAGGCTAGAGCAGTAGGTTCTGCTTTGGGCACAGGACAAGTTCCTGTACCTTAGGGCAATTTACATCCCCGGGCATATGAATGCAGAGACTTGCTGTCCAGACAAGCTGTGACATATGGGAAATGGAAACTCCACCCCGAGGTAGTCACGCAGATTTGGAAAAGATTTTATGAAGCAGAGGTTTCATAGGAGACAGTGCAATGTTCCTTTTAATTCTCTCTGACTCCTCCAGCTCCCCTGGGTCTGGACACAATGGCCCATATGTAGCCCAGACTGCGTCTTTACACATTTCCCCCGATCACTCTGCTCCCGGGAATCCTGGCCAAGGTCCGTCAACAAAGGTCTCGCCTCTTACTGATAGTGCCCCATTGGCCGACCAGAGTATGGTTCTCAGATCTAATATCCCTCCTCGACGGCTCGCTGTGGGTGATTCCGGTCAGGAGAGATCTCCTATCTCAGGCGCAGGGGACAGTATTTCATCCCCGGCCCGAGCTCTGGAAACTTCATGTCTGGCTCCTGAGGGGGACCAACTAAGAGAGGCTGGGTTTCCAGCCGAGTGCTAGGGCTCCCTCCACTAGAAAAAAATTATGCTCTCAGATGGCGTGTTTTCGAAAGTTGGTGTATGACACACCATGCAGACCCTGTTCCCTGCCAAGTTGTTTCAGTGCTGTAGTTCCTGCAAGAGAAACTGTTCTCAGGCACATGTCAGGCACAGGTACTATGTGGCTGCCATTTTGGCTTGCCATGCTTTGATTGATGGGGTCTCTGTTGGAAAGCGCCCTCTAGTTGCCCGCTTCATTCATGGAGCTAAGCGGTTGAGGCCACCCACTAGAATGACAGTACCTTCGTGGGACTTAGCCATAGTGCTTAAGGGTCTAACTGGGACCCCTTTCAAACCACTAGAGTCAGTGCCTGTCAGGTTTCTAACTCTAAATATGTTTTTTTCTTATGGTTATTACTTCTCTGAAGAGAATTGGGCATTTGCAGGCTCTGTCAGTCTCACCATCCTGCTTAGACATTGCCCCTGGTCTGGTCAAAGCTATTTTGCATCCTCACCCTAATTATCTTCCTAAAGTTCCATTCTCGACTATACATCTGGTCGTTCTTGAAGCCTTCTGCCCTCCGCCATTCATGACACTGGAGCAAGAAAGACTTCACTTACTGTGTCCAGTACGTGCTCTTCAGATCTACATCCACCGCACTAGCCAGTGGCGTAAGTCGGAGCAGCTTTTCTTATGCTATGGGGGCTGCAACCGGGGAGTGGCTACAATTAAGCAAACAATGTCACATTGGGTGAGGGATGCTATTGCCCTAGCCTATGAGGTGAGCAGTCAAGCTTCACCTCTAGGAGTTAGGCCCCATTCAGCCAGGGGTTTGCAGCCTCTACAGCTTTAGCAAGAGGTGTCTCCTTGCAGCAATGTGTGATTCTGCAGGCTGGTCCTCTCCGCACACATTTGTCAGATTCTATAATTTGGATGTCCATGTTATCCCGGGCTTGTGTGTCCTTGAGTCAAAATCCCAGAGTCATGTCTAAGACCTCTTCAATGTTTGTGCACACACTACACAACCTTGGGTCTGGACCAGACACTTCCAGTGTGGCGGCTTTGGTATTCTCGTTCCCATTAGCATTATTGAAACGCTGCATCGACAGTAGCTTTTGATAGGGGACGTCATGTGTTACTTGACTGTAACCCTGGTCCCTGAAAAAGCGGGAACGAGATGCTGCGCTTCAATGCCACACTGTAGGTATGTCTGGGCATCTCTTCAGACAAGGGTTTACAAGGTGTCCATTTCACGTCTATTTATAACCTCGCAGGGGCACGTAATCAAATGATGTCACCCACAGAGGTTATTTAAGCCAATTCTTGGTGTGTTTGGCAAACATGCTTCACAACTGGTCGAACAAAGAATATTCCCATTAGTGTTATTGAAACACAGCAGCCAGTTCCCACTTTTTCAGGGAACAGGGTGCACAGTCAAGTAACCCAAGACGTTAGTATCTTTTTTTAAATTTTAGGAGTAACAATTCATTACTTTTGTAAAATGTTTTTACTCTGAAAAAATCAGCATGACCATGTGTAACTGAAGACAGTAAGTCATAGTTTTGTGTGGATACTATATTGCATTGGACAATCAGACTCAGGGCAGCAGGCATTTGCTTATCCAGCTCTTTTATTCTCACTCATGATACAACACATGCAGCTTCTTGGAGAAATTTGCCCTCATAAATTGCCTCTCTCCCATGGAAAAAAGGCAAAAATAGCCAAGTTTAATGAGAAAAATTACATTAAACATCAGAAAACATACCTGACACAATACAGAAAACAAGCAGCCTCTTTGAGTAAACGGCCCTAAACTGCCTGTATAAAATAAATATAAAGTACACAGATCACCATGTGCTTTCATTTCGTCCTCAGCCATTATCGAGAGTACTGCGTGTATGTGTGTGTATTCTTCTTCGCATGCATCGTGGTACTCTCAATAATGGTGGAGGACATGATGCGGAAGAGAAGAATTGTTAAATAAAGTCGTTATTTTTGTTTTCTTTGTGCACAAAAAGCACATCACTTTGTAAAATTATGGTTGAACCTCTGATGTCACATAGACTTTTTTAACGAGGTTCTTATGTTTTTGGGCCTGGGAACATTTCAGTAGCATTGTTTTCTATGCAGGATCAGAAAGCTCTCGGATTTCTTTAAAAATATCTTAATTTGTGTTCCGAAGATGAAAGAAGGTCTTAAAAGTTTGGTGAACTAACCTGTTAAATCCCAAGAATTGATTAGTCTAGCCTGTTTTCAGTTAATGGATGGAACATTGTAGCGCACCTACCATCCAATCAGTGGCGTAACTTGGTAATGGCTAGGGGTGGGACAATAAATCGATATGGCGATATATATCGCGATCCTTCTCCATGCGATACGAGAATCGATACGAGAATCGATATCTGGTGCCAAATATTGATATTTTAATTAATACAATAAGGTTCTCTAAATAGATTTACCTGTTCACAGTGTCTAAAAATCGCGGCCACGCCATTTCCAGCTTTCCAAAAGCGCTCTGTCTCTGAGCAAGTTCCATGAACCGTGTTCTCTTTGAAGATGAGAGAGAGCACTGCCAGTGCGTCCTGTTTTATGTGAACAAAACTGAATGCTCTCCCTCTCTGTCAGATATTACAAGTGCGCGTTATGCAGTGTGAACAGTGGGCACCGACCGGCAGAAACATAAATCTGCACCTATGGCATGGAGGATGAAACACAACCTTGTTAGAGCCAAAATGCGGTGTAGAAGTGTGCAGTGTGTGTGCTTGCCGCACATCTACATTTGAAATAACGAACCTGAGCGCACAAAATACGTAATGTGAACAGCTATTTCTTCGTGTGGGGCTCCGTTTTTATGATGAGAGGAGTAGAAAGGTTGAGAAAGCACTACAGGTAAATTTTGAAATATACCAGGTTTATATTATATCGATCTATCTATCTAGTTTTTGTTTGTTTGTTTGTTTGTTTGTTTGTTTGTTTGATAAGCAGTTAAATGCAGTTTACACACAGAGAAAAAGAAAAGTGTAAGCTTTTAATAAGTCCAAGAATAAAATGATTAATTTAGCCTACTCAACATGTTAAAATTGATTTACAGAACAATTTTTTTGCTGTTTTCTAACAGTTTGTACTTGAATAAAGAAAGAAAACTTGCAATTAACCTTTTCACAGGCATTTTGTTTAGAATGATATCGTGATGTATCATTATAGGATTTTCTAGAAATATATTGATTATCGCAGAATCGCTGTATCATGATATGTTCGTTATCGTGAGCCATGTATCATAATTATATCGTATCATGAGGTACCCTTCGATTTCCCACCCCTAGTAATGGCGGGCCCCAGTGCAGGCTATTACGATGGGCCCCCTGGGCAGCACGGTTATGAAGCACATACAAACACAGTTTTCATCTAGAAGGGAACCCATATAAGCAAATTTGTGCCTAACCTACTTAATTTAGTCCAACTAAAATCAGAATCTTATCTGTTTCTTATTAAATTGAACAGTTTTCTTTGCATGCGTTATCTCCAATACACACGCCCACATGCAACCGCATTCCTCTCCGAGAGGCAAGAGAGAGCATGACCCCACCACTTTTTGCAACATCTCACGGCACACACGGTCGGACATACCTAAAAGAAAGAAACATCTCCATTCGATAAGAAATTCATTGGTCTGTGTTAAATAACAGGCGGTCTATCGCTGGAATATGTTATGGCGAGTGCCCGCTGTTATCAGTTCTCTCTTGGTGTTTGTTCACAATGCGCATCTTCACACAGACGATCGAGCACTTCGTTCTGGTAAAAGCACACAACAAAATGAACACAAACGTGTCCTTGCTCTTGATATACAATCACTGATGAACACCGCTTTAGTTTTAATGAGAAAAAAAAAATATATATATGAGGGAGGATTAGAACCCAGAACCTCAAAAAAGCCTGCCCAAACATTCTACCACTAGACCACGAAATCACATGAGAAATGGATGCAAATTGATATTTATTCACTGCTGTGAAGACTCTCTGCATTAATTAGACTGTATTATTAATATTTCCATATATATTAATATAGTAACTTCGGCGCCAGGGGCCCGCTTGCGATGTGGGCAAGCCCGCATGCACTGTGGGCCCCCCTGGTGAGGATGCACTGTCGGTAGTTACGCCACTGCATCAAATAAATCACAATAAGCTTTGTGCTTTGTTACTTTTGTTATGAAACTAAGTCTTAGATTTCAAATTCTGTCCATTTTATTACAGTATTCAAACAATAAATGCCATTTTGGTGCCGTTTAATGAGGAGTGACAGATCTTTGTAGCACCTCAGTTCAAAAGAAGTGGCAGCGCGAAATGCACATGAACTGATCATCCCCAGCAGGCACCAGACGTCTATGTAAAGTCAGGTTGACATTGGACATGACGTCGGACAGACGTTGCAATATTTGAGGTTGACTTAACATTGGATTTTGGTTGCACAACCTAAAAACAACAAAATCTCAACGTCAGCTGACGTCGGTATTGGACATCAATTTAACATTGACATTAGACGTTGAATTTATGTTGAATTCTGGTCACCCGATGTCACAACCGAAATTTAACCAAATATCAACGTCTTGTGAAGTTGTGCGCCTGTTGTATGCCTGCTAGGTCTACTCTGCTTTAATACCACTTTCATCACAAAATAAACATGTATAAACATCCGAAGGTATGCTAAAAGAAAGAATATAACTTAAGACGTCAACATAACAGCTTGTAAATGTCAAGTAACATCACATTTACTTCAGAAAACACATTCGGTGATCATAAACTCGTTAGTTAGCTAGAAAAAAATGAACTCTAGAAAGGAGCATTTTGCTAAATACATAAACATATGAACATATAACACATCGATTATAATTTTTACTGTTCTTCAGTGTTTATGTTTAAATTCGCAAAGTTTTTATGAAAGACGAAATGTTTATATTTTTTTTTAAAAAACGAATTGGAATAGAAATATAATTATGTAATTGTAACTTTATTATTAGAAAAACATAAGTGAGCGTAATTTAAGTATATGCATACAAATCAGTTAATTTTAATTTTTAATATTATAGGAATGTAGTACCAACTGACTATTTACATTTTACAGTATGTTGAGAGATTTATATTCAAAATGAAAAATATTTATATCTAAAATGATAAATATTGAATCGAATCAAACTGAAAATCGAATCACAAGCTTGTGAATCAGAATCAGAATCAGAATCAAATCAAATCGTGAAAATTGTCAAAACCCAGCTCTAATGATAATGTAAGTATGATCGTTGGCATCACACAAACACATAAAAGCAAATAAATGTATAACATTGTGCTCATGAACAGATGTTCCATATTTATAGCCAA
The DNA here is from genome assembly GCA_036784905.1 of Acrossocheilus fasciatus. Lineage (NCBI taxonomy): Eukaryota > Metazoa > Chordata > Actinopteri > Cypriniformes > Cyprinidae > Acrossocheilus > Acrossocheilus fasciatus. The sequence continues at coordinate 7,973,995 of CM071950.1, forward strand.
TCCCAATGATGTCACACTGACAAATAAACAAAACAAAACACCAGTACAGTGATGGTATCAGATACCACGGTACAACCCGAATTCCGGAAATGTTGGGATGTTTTTTTTAATTTGAATAAAATGAAAACTAAAAGACTTTCAAATCACATGAGCCAATATGTTATTCACAATAGAACATAGATAACATAACAAATGTTTAAATGGAAAAATTTTACACTTTATTCCACTAAATGAGCTCATTTCAAATTTGATACCTGCTACAGGTCTCAAAAAAGTTGGCACGGGGGCAACAAAGGGCTGAAAAAGCAAGACATTTTGAAAAGATTCAGCTGGGAGAACATCTAGCAACTAATTAAGTTAATTGACATCAGGTCTGTAAAACAATTAGCTCTAAAAGGGATGTCTTAGAGAGGCAGAGTCTCTTAGAAGTAAAGATGGGCAGAGGCTCCCCAATCTGTGAAAGAGTGCGTAAAAAGATTGTGGAATACTTCAAAAACAACGTTCCTCAACGTCAAATTGCAAAGGCTTTGCAAATCTCATCATCTACAGTGCATAACATCATCAAAAGATTCAGAGAAACTGGAGCAATCTCTGCGCGTATGGGACAAGGCCAAAGACCTTTGTTGGATGCCCATGGTCTTCGGGCCGTCAGGCGACACTGCATCACTCATCGGTATGATTCTGTCATTGACATTACTAAATGGGCCCAGGAATACTTCCAGAAACCACTGTTGGTAAACACAATCCGCCGTGCCATCTGCAGATGCCAAATAAAGCTCTATCATGCAAAAAGGAAGCTATATGTGAACATGGTCCAGAAGCACCGTCGTGTCCTGTGGGCCAAGGCTCATTTAAAATGTTTCAAAGTGGAAAAGTGCTCTATGGTCAGACGAGTCCAAATTTGACATTCTTGTTGGAAATCACGGATGCCGTGTTCTCCGGGCTGAAGAGGAGGGAGGCCTTCGAGCGTGTTATCAGCATTCAGTTTAAAAGCCAGCATCTCTGATGGTATGGGGGTGCATAAGTGCATATGTGACCCTGGACTACAAAATCAGTCTTAAGTCACTGGGGTATATTTGTAGCAATAGCCAAAAATACATTGTATGGGTCAAAATTATCAATATTTCTTTAGATCATGTTACATGAAGATATTTTATAAATTTCTTACCGTAAATGTATAAAAACTTAATTTTTGATTAGTAATATGCATTGCTAATAACTTTATTAGGACAACTTTAAAGGGGATTTTATCAATATTTAGATTTTTTTTGCACGCTCAGACTCCAGATTTTCAAATAGTTGTATCTCGGCCAAATATTGTCCGATCCTAACAAACCATCAATGGAAAGCTTATTTATTCAGCTTTTAGATGATGTATAAATCTCAATTTCTGAAAATTGACACTTAAGACTGGTTTTGTGGTCCAGGGTCACATATGGTATGGGCAGCTTGCATGTTTTGGAAGGCACTATGAATGCTGAAAGGTATATAAAGGTTTTAGAGCAACATATGCTCCCCTCCAGATGACGTGTATTTCAACAGGACAATGCAAAACCACATACTGCAGCTATTACAACAGCATGGCTTCGTCGTAGAAGAGTCCAGGTGCTGAATTGGCCTGCCTGCAGTCCAGATCTTTCACCAATAGAGAACATTTGGCGTATCATTAAACGAAAAATACGTCAGAGACGACCACGAACTCTTCAGCAGCTGGAAACATATATCAGGCAAGAATGGGACCAAATTCCAACACCAAAACTCCAGAAAGTCATAACCTCGATGCCCAGACATCTTCAAACTGTTTTGAAAAGAAGAGGAGATGCTACACCATGGTAAACATGCCCCTGTCCCAACTATTTTGAGGCCTGTAGCAGGCATCAAATTTGAAATGAGCTAATTTTGTGCTTAAAATTTTAAATTTAGAAGTTCAATCATTTATGTTCTATTGTGAATAAAATATGGCTCATGTGATTTGAAAGTCTTTTAGGTTTCATTTGAAGGATGCAACAAAACGTTGTCAGAGCCGTAAGGGGTAACGGTAACAGGCTAATACAATGATAATAGGCTGCTTTTAAATGAACATGTAATTAAAAAACAAAAGTTCTTCTTTGGCCAGATTATAGTCTACACTTTCTTAATAGCATAAACACAAGCTTTACTCCATTCAAACTTTATCTGGAATGCCACTGTATCTGTCACTGCAACTTCCCGAACAGGGCAAACACACAAAAAAATGAAATCTGTGTGTCTTGTCTGCCTGATGAAAAATTTAATTTGAAACGCATTCCTATTTTAGAGAATATTTGCATCACTAATGATTTATCTCATCCACCCGAAATTAATTAGAATGTATTTTTTTATTACATGACCCACCCGACCCGCGGATTACCCGCGGGCCCCGTGGATACAACCGGCATCCGCGCATCACTAGTGGCTATGTTCAGTCAGCCAGTTCTGGAGTAATGGTTACTGCCACCTTCACTGCCAAAATTCTCAACGGCTCAATATTACTGCCCTTGTCACTCACACATGGAGAAAAGAAAGGAATTAACTTTTTGGTGGGCAGAGGTGAAAAGGTGTAGATATGTGTCATGTCAAGTGGGTCGTAAAAGGATATTTTCTTATCATTGTTATTCAAGCAGACGCGGATCCTGTGTGGTTTTCTTTTCACACAGAGCCTAGTCCAGGGTTTTGTGCTGGCACTGTATAGGCCACCTTCTCTTAAAGCCAGAGCCCAAAATCCAGATTCAGAGTTGACGTTCAGAATTCCCTGACGGCTTACAGACTCCATCACAACACCCAAGTCCCATTTAGTCTTATTCCCCACCTCCACCTCCCAGCAGTGTACACCTGAGCCAAGAGTTTCGTTACCCAGAACGCATACACAGAGGTCAAAGCGCTCTGGGTTATCTGGGATATCTGACTGTAAGTCTCCGTAATGTACGCTGGTCAAGTCCTCAGACAGTTTTAGCCATTTTGCTGCAGTGTTTGGTTCCATTATTATGGGACCTGAAAGAGATATTACAATCAAAAGTGCAACAGTGTAAATCCACGACAGGTTTGAAAAAGCATTCTGTCCTTTTGTGATACCATGTCCTGTTTTTGAATAATTTGTATGTCTTTAGGTACATGTTGCATTCATATTCGTATCGGACCAGACTCCCTGTTTGGTGCGCACAAAGGTTCAAATGGCAGCATTCACACTTATTCAAATGAACCAAACTAACAAAGCTATCGCACCAGAGTCTGTTTTAATCAAACCTGTCAGGTGTAAACACACTCTAAGTGATTCTAATACTTACTGTACTGCACTTGTCCCAACATCTTTTCCCACACTTTAAACTTAAGGTTTCCCACGTGTTTAGCAACATCTATAAGAGAATCCGGCGCTGATACATTGGAGTCTTGAATACTATAAGGAACACTGCAACAGAAATTTTATCACATACTTTACGTTGATGATATACAATAACATATTCATTACTGAACAGAACATACTCTAAATAACATGGATGAATATATGTGTAAATCTTACAAAACTGTCAAAGAAAAGAAAAGAGAACATAAATCATATTGCTTTGAAACAATGCATATTGTGAAAAGCGCTATGCAAATAAATTCAATCTTACTTGACCTTACTTTATTTTATTTTATTTTAGTTTGTTTTTATTAATTTTTATAATCAGTATGCAAATGTAAATTAATTGGTAGTGTGTTATCTTATGTGTTGTATACAGTAATGTAACACATCACTGAAAATGATGGAAATTAATAACAAAAAAATGAAATTAAATTATAACATCTGAACATTACACTCACAAGGATTTAAATGACATGAAAATAATAATACAAAAAAGTAAATTGTTTACTGTTTCTTTTTGATTTTTTGCTAAAAATGTGAAGTTGTTTTTTGTAAGATGTTTTTTATTTGATTTTATTATTTTTTTAGATTCACCCTCATTTTACCTGTCAGTGTAGCTTTTATAAACCTAAAAGGAATTGAGAAAAAAACAACAACAATTACAACAAATATTACAAACTTAGGGTAGCATAAATTACAAAATGCATTTTATAGGTGTTCACAGAAAGCACTATGATTCTGCATTTTTGGTTGGTTACCTGGAGGAACTGGATATCATCTTTTTCTAGATCTGATTCTTTTTTTTGGATGGTGTTGGAGAGGCTCACTATTTTATTGCTGAGATCCTCTAATTTTTCCTGCATGATTTCATTTTTCATCTCTGCTTCATCTTCCAGCATTGAGATCCGTGCCGCTTCCTCCAGCCGCAGGAAGTGATGCAACTGCTCAAAATCCTTTTTGACCAAATCCATAGTGAGTCTGGTTTGTTTCTGGGGAAAATGTTTCAGTCAGTGTATCTCATTTAATGTGATATATAGATGAAGTTACACTATGGCTCTGATGATTGTATCCAGTCTGGTGTACAGTACCTTGATAAACTGTGTTGTCCTGAGACACTCAGCCTTTTGTTTCTCGAAGGTCATTAGATCCTCCTTAAGTGGCCTTAATGAGAGCCTCACCTTTCCCTGAAAGAATTAAGGTTCTAGTGTCAGAATCATTAAAAATATTTTTTTTTTCCCTCAGTTTTGTGGATCACCTGACCTCATTTACTTCACCTCTGTCTCATTTCTCTCTCTATTTACATCCTTCTTCTTCTCCTGTTCTCTACCAGATTCTGTTACACTATTTGTGGAGTCAGTTCTGCTGTATCCTGTTTAAGTCTTATCCAATTTGTTTGGTCTTGGATTACACTGCTTTTCAGTTGGATTATGAGTTTCTGTCTGCTGATTTATATGAAGTCTGTCTGTGTGATGTTTGCTTTCCTGGTTTATAACCCTTGGTTTCTGGCCCTGCCTGTGATTGTCTGTTAACTGGAGAAACTGCCTTTTTTGACATTTGTTTGACCTGCCTTTCTTTTTGCAACATTTATTTTCCCACATTTTTTTTTTCTTTTTCCACTTTTGAAGTTTTGTGTTACAGTCCTTACAATGAACGACTGAAAAAAGTAACCCTTTGCAATATGGTGTCATTTGCTAACATTAGTTAACTAAATTAGGTAACATGAATATAAAATGAAAAATACTTCTAAAGCGTTTCTTAATCTAAGTTAAATTTTAACATTTACTAAAATCATGTTGTATTTGTTAATATTATTTGATGGAACTGCTAGCATGAACTAATGAACAGTATTTTTATTATCTAACATAATAAATGTGTATGTGGATGTACAATGAATGACAGATCCGCTCCGTTTTACTGATCACAGATTTATCAGTACAGAGGAGCAGTGCTAAACAACCTACGTCAAAAACCAACCAACCAAACAAACAAACAAACAAACAAAAAACTCTACAAATAAATTAGCATTTTTATGTTTCAAACTGAGATGGCGATAGAGAGGCGATGGTGATGTCCTGCAACTTTAACCAATAGGAACTTATTGTAAAGTGTTACAAAAAAACATTCCTCGTGATTTGACCCGTTAAACAGTTTTGAAGAAGCAAAATACACAAATACACTTGTTTTAGTTTCAGCTTGATTTATTGTACTTTCAGTAATAATCACTGCATAAGAATCAATATACATGAAATTACGTTACCTTAAGTTCCTGGGCAGCTTCCTCCAGTGGGATAATCTGATGGTCCTTGTGCCTCCTTGATCGCTGACAAACTGTACACAAAGCCTCCTGGTCATCCTCGCAGAAGAAGAAGAATCTCTTTCCATGGGCACTACAGCGCTCATCTGGAGTCTGTGTTGATTCCCTTCCTTGCCTCTCTTCCCTGCATTCTTCTGTCTCTTCTACACTGGACTGTTGCCTGGCTCGAAAATTCTCCACTATGTTCCTCAGAACCAAACTGGCTGGAGGCCTTTTACTGAGACACAGCGCCCTACAAACAGGGCATGTTCTTCTGGACTGACCGTTCCAGCAATTGTCAATGCACGTCTGGCAGAAACTATGGCTGCATTCCAGAACCACAGGGTTGGTGAAGAGCTCAAAGCACACAGGGCAGTTCAAATCTTCTTCTGAAAATGAAGCCTGGTAAGCCATTTCTTAGTATCTATGTTTTTTTGTTTGTTTGTTTTTTTTTTTTTTTCCAAAATTTGTCCAAGTTTGGTAGAGGTCTCTGGTGTAAGTGTTAGAGTAATGCTACTTTCACTTTCTCCCAAGTAGATGAAACCTTTATGGTTTAACCTAAGGTTTAAGAATGCTGTTCAGCAGGTAAAACTAAATAAACAGGTAGATCCTAAACAAAAGAAATAACCTGAATAACAATGACTGTTTTAAACATTTACTTTCCTTTTTTTGTTGTTGTTCTGAACATGGTGTTTTATAAACATAAATGTGCAATTGATTTAAGACTGGTATGCTCATTTGAAAGTAAACGAAACCTCAAAAAGTAATTGGATGAACCAAATATTTGAATAGGAGAGGGCAATATCCTTGTTTGTTTGTGGTGGTTATATGGCCCTTGCTATATTCTCATATGTGATTATTCTACACTGGAGGTAGAGTCTGAAAAACATACAGACAGCTTAGTGTAAACTGACCACAGATTAACATCTAGAATCAGTCTGAATCTTTATTATCTAGTCTTGAAGGCCTGAAGGTCTCTCTGTTCTCTGTGTTTGTCATTTCATTTACTACCACTAGAGAGAGCACATGCCACAAAAGTGGACGAGCGAAGCAGTCAAAATCTACAGGAAATGTAATTAGTCGCTTGAAAACCCTTTCACAAAATGCACTTTTGCCATATATTTGCACCCCTGGAATCACGTTTTGGTCAAGATACTATACTATATTATACTTCTGGAAGAGTGTTTTAATCAGAGGCTTAGAGATTTCAACATTTATCATATGCCATAACTGATACATTTATATCAACATAAATGTGTATTTTATGGAATATATCTAAGTAGCCCTAAATAGAATATTTATTTTTACATGTTATTAATAATTTTAATGTTAGTTAGAAACAGAAACACATTTTTTATTTTTATTTTTATTCAATTTGGGGCAGTTTTGTCAATTTTAGGTGGCATTTTATTCTGAAGCATTTTAGTCTAACATAGAGATAGATAATACTTTATTCATCCCTTAATTTCATGTAGGGCCTAATATAGATACATATAAATATAAACATGATGTAAAGTATGTGTTCACAGCAGTCATAATTTGCAGAAAATTTGATATTTGCCATTGGAAAAACTTTTCCTTCTAGAAATTCAATTATACAATAATTTATTAGCAGTGTTGGGGAGTAACTAGTCACATGTACATGTAATTGTAAATAGTTACAGTTACTGAGAAAAAAAAATGTGTAATTAAATTACAGTTACTTTTGAAAATGTTAAGTATTACAAAGGGGGTTACATCTGATTTTTTTTCACACACTCCTACATACAGAGTTAATTGACTTCTTTCATGAATTGCAGTGACTGCTCTAAAATATGAAACACCAATGTTTCAAAAGTTTATAACATGCTTATCCGATAACTCTTATATTTCCTATATGGGTTTATGTATATGCTTCTTTTTTTTTTAAAGAATAACTCTTTTTTTCTAAGGCATTGTTAGATCCAGTGTTTCCTGTCATAGCTCTGCAAAGATTTTCATAGCTATTAATTAGCTATTAGCTATTAATAGTGATGTTGTGGTAGCTGTGTTTCAAAGGGACATCGGATGCCCATTTTCCACAAGGTGGTATGATTCATTAGGGTCTTCTTGAAATGGTCTCAGTGGTCGTGTAAAACAACCCCCTTTTTCCCTTGTCAAAAACAGCTCTGTTCACAGTGACTCATTTCGGTGCATATCTCTTTACATGCTAATGAGCTCTGCTCACCCTGCCCCTCTCTTCTGTGGAAGAGCAAAGGTGATTCGCAAATAATCATAAAAAATATCAAGTGTGAGACTTACTTCTTCTGGAGGTGCAGCTGGATCATGAACAATGGGTACTGATCCATCCTTGAGTTATAACTTTTTAACAAAACCTGCCTTAAATTGTCCCTCATTAAGAAAACAGTCTGGAGTAAAATGATTTGCGCAGCCAGACATAAACAAATTTAGTGAAAGTGAAGTGAAGTGACATGTGGCCAAGTATGGTGACCCATACTCGGAATTTGTGCTATGCATTTAACCGATCCAAGCGCGCACACACACACAGTAGTGAACACACACCAAGAGCAGTGGACAGCCATATTGCTGCGGCGCTCAGGGAGCAGTTGGGGGTTTGGTGCCTTGCTCAAGGGTCTCACCTCAGTCGTGGTATTGAAGGTGGAAGAGAGCGCTGGTTATTCACTCCAAAATCAAAATGGCTTGATAATTGAAACTGTTTAGGTGAATTTCTATCATTGTAGGGTGGTTGTGTCCACAAACTGCTAAAACACATTTATGCAAATAAAGATATTTTGCATCCAATGTCTCCTTTAAAATTAAAATATTATAATCTTAATTCAAGTGATGAAATATTTTGAAAGTCTAACAGTAATCAGTGTTGAGATCTACTGTAAGGTTAACCCTGCCTGCCTGGTTTACATGTTTGAAAATGATTAACAGTTGAAAACATTAGAAATTTAGAAAAGTAATCCAAAAGTAATCAAATGTAATCAGTTACATTACTTTAATAAAGTAATTGAAAAGTTATTACATTTTATGTAGGGTAACTTGTAATCTGTAACCTATTACATTTTCAAAGTAACCTTCCCAACACTGTTTATTTGCCTCCAGATTCATATAAAATATGCTATTTGTCATCTTTTTTGTTTTGTTCAAATACTAAAAATTAAAACAAATTTTCAATCTAAATATTTACTTATGTTATAAACGACAGATATATATTTAAACAAAATATATATATTTTTTGCAATAATATGTCTGGAATAATAGTGCTATTAATACTGTTGTATGCTATTAATAATGTTAATGATAATTAGAAACAAAAACCAAAATTGTGGTGCCTTTTTGTCACTTTTTATGACATCTTTGCCTTAAGCACCTGTTAATTCATTTTCTAGAACAGCAGTACTGTCCATTTAATAGGTGCTGTTGTGTATGTTGGTGTCAAACATTCAACCCTCAAATTTTGAAGATACATCTTCAAACGTACAAAAAAAAAAAAAAAAAAAAAAATTACAAAAAAATATTACAATTAGTTATGAAAATGACAGTGTCTAGTCTGATTAAGATTAATAGAAATTGGTTAGTCTTTCAATATAAGATCAATATAATAAGTTTAGTTGTTTACTTTAGAAATATCTCTACAATAATCTGCAGTTTTATTAATCGTTTGCAGCCTCAAATTAGTAAAACAGCAGTCGCATTGTTAATACTATATGATTACTGCCGAGTCTGGCCTGAGAAAATAAAAATAGGCCACGTTCTGACAGTGGAGTTAAGGTCATTCCTGTCATCTGTTCAATTTCATCTGAAAAGCTGAATCCATCCTGCTCTACTTTCCATTGTGTGTGCACCCCTATGTGTGATAGCAAGCAAATATTTGAGTGATGATTGTGTAGGAGACGTCTGATTAGAAGAATGTTGCAATCAGTAAAATGCTGCAGAAATACTTTAGTCCAGCTCCTTTCACAGAGGGAACCAAACAAGTGTGTGCTTCAGTGTGTAGAGCCGCCTGTCAATCATGTATGAGTGCCAATGCAGTCTTTCGCTCCTCAGCAGGATGAGGGACAGATTAAGTGTGCCCAGTGCATACTGACACCATGTGCTCACACCTCCATTACCACTAGAAAAAAAATATCTGGCACCACGCAATTGCTGCTTGCATCCAACCCAAACAATTTCTGCAAAATACCAATTCAAACATTAATATCAGCTGCTCTGAACAAAGGGACGCCATGCTCAGACAGTGCATTAAAAGAAAGCTAGCTCTTTTTTATGAAAGTGTATTACAAAAAAAGCAAAGAAGCAAATTATTTTATATAATTTTTTTGTGGAATTGCTCTTCAGAGCTGTTTTCTATAGGTGGTCATTATTCATTTTGGCAATGAGCCTGTTAATGGGATGTTATGCCTCATTGAACAAACTCAAGCTCAGTTCAGTCCTCTTGATGATTATGGCTGACACACTATGGCTGATCCTTTCAGAAAAACAAGGTATTCTTATTTTGTGATTTAGTCCCATGCTTTCACACTCACTAGGCTCATTACAATGTCTGTAAACAATATGACGCCTCACCCCTGTACCCTTACAAAGAGGGTTTCAATTCAAGCGTAGCAGAAGTAGGGAATTTGAAAATAAAGCTGATGGCTTTTCGTCATGCTTTTCCAGTTATATGACTCACAGAGATTTAATGGCAGGGATTCATTTGAATGAAGCTCTTCTGCTCCCCACAGGGGAGATATTTGCAATACTTTTGAGTCCAGGCAATACAATTATCTTGGAGCCGAGAAACCGCCATCCTCCCACAAATCTTAAAGACTGCTTGTCTGATCAAAAGCTATTTTCTTTGAAAGTTGACTCTTTCTGACAAAGGCTCAGAAATTGATTTTTATGAAAACACATTGCAACTTTTAGCATTTTGTTTACATTAAAACTTTACACAAGAGTAGGTGTTTTACTTTCTTTTATATGTAAATTTAATTGGTAACACTTTATTTCGATAGTCCACTTTAGACATTCTACTAACAGTAAGTAACTTTGCAACTACATGTCAACTAGCAGTCATTAGAGTATTAGTAGACTGTCTGCTTAATATCTTCTAACATTTTATTTTTATGGGTCCACAATATAAAACATACTGACTATCAGAAACTTTGCAAATACATGTCAACTTATTCCACTAATCCTAAACCTACCCTACTGAGAGTTAGTAGACATGTAGTTACAAATTAATGAGAATTAGTTGACATGTAGTTGACATGTAGTTACAAAGTTACTTATAGTTAGTAGAATGTCTAAAGTGGACTATTGAAATAAAGTGTAACCATTTAATTTTATTGTTCTCCCAGAGACCCAGAACTTCATGAAATCAAAATGGTAAAAAACAGTCATAGCAAGTATGGATCTGCTAATGCCAATAGATACAAATGCATGCTGCTGTGAGCATGTAAGATACGCTGCTGCCGATGCTGCTGCTGCTGCATGAATAGAATGCAAACCCAATTCCAAAAAAGTTGGAACACTGTACAATTTGTGAATAAAAAAGGAATGCAATAATTTACAAATCTCATAAACTTATATTTTATTCACAATAGAATATATATAACATATCAAATGTTGAAAGTGAGACATTTTGAAATGTCATGCCAAATATTGGCTCATTTTGGATTTCATGAGAGCTACACATTCCAAAAAAGTTGGGACAGGTATCAATAAGAGGCCGGAAAAGTTAAATGTACATATCAGGAACAGCTGGAGGACCAATTTGCAACTTATTAGGTCAATTGGCAACATGATTTGGTATAAAAAGAGCCTCTCAGAGTGGCAGTGTCTCTCAGAAGTCAAGATGGGAAGAGGATCACCAATTCCCCCAATGCTGCAGTGAACAATAATGGAGCAATATCAGAAAGGAGTTTCTCAGAGAAAAATTGCAAAGAGTTTGAAGTTATCATCATCTACAGTGCATAATATCATCCAAAGATTCAGAGAATCTGGAACAATCTCTGTGCGTAAGGGTCAAGGCCGGAAAACCATACTGGATGCCCGTGATCTTCAGGCCCTTAGATGGCACTGCATCACATACAGGAATGCTACTGTAATGGAAATCACAACATGGGCTCAGGAGTACTTCCAGAAAACATTGTCAGTGAACACAATCCACCGTGCCATTCGCCGTTGCTGGCTAAAACTCTATAGGTAAAAATAGAAGCCATATCTAAACATGATCCAGAAGCGCAGGTGTTTTCTCTGGGCCAAGGCTAATTTAAAATGGACTGTGGCAAAGTGGAAAACTGTTCTGTGGTCAGACGAATCAAAATTTGAAGTTCTTTTTGGAAAACTGGGACGCCATGTCATCCGTACTAAAGAGGACAAGGACAACCCAAGTTGTTATCAGCTCTCAGTTCAGAAGCCTGCATCTCTGGTGGTATGGGGTTGCATGAGTGCGTGTGGCATGGGCAGCTTACACATCTGGAAAGGCATCATCAATGCTGAAAGGTATATCCAAGTTTTAGAACAACATATGCTCCCATCCAGACATCGTCTCTTTCGGGGAAGACCTTGCATTTTCCAACATGACAATGCCAGACCACATACTGCATCAATTACAACATCATGGCTGCGTAGAAGAAGGATCCGGGTGCTGAAATGGCCAGTCTGCAGTCCAGATCTTTCACCCATAGAAAACATTTGGCGCATCATAAAGAGGAAGATGCAACAAAGAAGACCTAAGACAATTGAGCAACTAGAAGCCTGTATTAGACAAGAATGGGACAACATTCCTATTCCTAAACTTGAGCAACTTGTCTCCTCAGTCCCGACATTTGCAGACTGTTATAAAAAGAAGAGCGGATGCCACACAGTGGTAAACATGGCCTTGTCCCAACTTTTTTGAGATGTGTTGATGCCATGAAATTTAAAATCTTAAATTTATTTCTCCCTTAAAATGGTACATTTTCTCAGTTTAAACATTTGATCTATCATCTATGTTGTATTCTGAATAAAATATTGAAATTTGAAACTTCCACATCATTGCATTCTGTTTTTATTCACAATTTGTACAGTGTCCCAACTTTTTTGGAATCGGGTTTGTAAATACAAATCCTGTAGCATCTAGACAGGTGGAGCTGGGGGAAGTGGAGGATTTCAGAGGAACTATGATAGCAAGCTTCAGGACCAGCTTACAGCAAACACCGAACTAGACAAGTTAAATGTAGAGCAAGAAATATAATTGACTGTAGAATCAGCAGTGGACAACCATCATGTAGCAAATTATGTGATTGCTAGCGGACTGCAAAAATGAACAATCAGCCTGTGCCATCCAGAGTTTCATCACTAAACTAGATATAAAATGCTAACTATGAAGTGATTCACATTGATGAAAGAAATGTCATTTCCACTGCACGATGTGATCCAACAAAATACATTTAAGATGTGGTGACAACAATGTTGAGATAAGTTGCTTGCAATATATTGGACATGCACAACTAAATAAACTGGTGAAATAGTAGAAACGGCCAGTTAAAAATGTGTAAGTGCACGCTTTCCAGCTATCTCAATAATGCAGTACGTGGGCAATATAAAATGTTACCTGTGTGGCATTTCCAAGAGGCCTTGCGGTGAAAACATTGAGATGAGAGAGTGTATTATGATAGGAAATGTTGTGTTTCTCTCCCCTTAGCTCAAATAAAATAGAACTGAGTGGTACGAGAGAACAGACCACAGAGAAAGAGAGGAGTGAGTCAGTCAGAAAGGGAACAATCTGAGTCAAGCAATACTCTTGATTTCATAAAATCTTGTGAATAACTTCTTATTTCACCTTTCAAAGAAATACATTTTGGACTGGTTCTTGGATTTTATTTTAGGTGCTGCAAAGGTCAGATATGTAATATATAAAAGTGAAATGGTAACCTTCTCCAGAATTCTATTCATGAATGAAGTCTATGATAAGGCCCAGTGGAGAAAGCTATCCCTTCATCTCAATGGCAGTTTCCTGGCCTGATGAAAAGCTGAATGGCAAGAGCTTCTCTGCAGGAGTCAAACAACAGCTGAAAAATAATCTCTTTCGACACTACTTGACTTCATCCTAAATTAAAAAAAAAAATCTCTTTTTCTTTATTTACTCCTTCCCTTGCTAGCTTGTACTTATTTGAACAACGCCTGAGACTTGGTGTTACAAGCACTTCGTCTGTCTGATTGCCTCTTCAAGATGACTAAATGTAAAATGTAAATTGTTGTTGTATTAGACTTTAATGGAAAGTCTTTACAGTTTCTTTTTGGTAAACCATGGACTGACCCATCAGCAGCCACACCAATCAGAAGTCTATAAAGTCAATTTAGCCTAACACTTCCAATTTTCAGAGTTTCATCCCTGATTATTTTTATATTATATTTTTTCGTTATCATGCATCCTGCCAACAAATTGAGTTTGCATGATTATCTGCGAAATGACTGTCTGCATGAGATGAAAACATCAAAAGTATGAAAACTCAAAGTGCTTGGCCAAATTAACTTTGCGGTCTTCTTCCCACTTCTGCAGGCAGCAGCATTTTGCGGTTGGCTCTAGTTTGAATCTGACCGGTAAAAGTCATTTACTCCTGGTGTGTGGACGGATGATGGGAAACGAGTGGCATTTTTTCCCTAACCAAATCCAAAAAAATGGATGCAGCAACACTGCTCGTGCTGGACTGACTTTCAGGTAAATTTTACTTATGTTATGAGATGCTGTGAGTTTACTGGAAAACGACAGTGATTAGGCAGTGTACCAGTTCTCTCATTCTTTATCTCTCTCTGTGTCTCTTCCATAGAGTGGAGTTTGTCAGTTGAATGATTAAGAAAGATTAGTAGAGACAGGCTGCTGCTGGTCACTGGGCAGGTGCATGAGGAAGATCTTGACTCGACAGCAGAGTGGATTTGCATTTAGATCGAACACTCACAGAGTCCTCTAAACACATGCATATGGAGGCCTTTTTTTCCCATGTCAGCTTGTGTTATTGATCGGCTCGGGCTTTGGGTCAAAAAATTTCTGTGACAAGGCAAGACAGGTTAAAGCTAGAGGACACAAGAGTAACTTTATCATGATAAAGGATAACTGAAATTACATTTAAAGTGAAATACCTAAATATCTAAAATACCCATAAGAACCCGCACAACCTGATATTGCCAAGTGCAACGTGTTCCTGGGTCAACATCTTTGTTGACCCTGGAACAACATTGTGATTAACCAATCAGATTTCAAGAACCAGTTTATAATTTTTGTGTAGTTTAGGATTACAATCAGTGTTTGGTGCCTGTACATCAGTGTAACTCATCTATCAGTTCCTATGATTTTTGGGATTACACATGGGTAAGGTTAGATTTAGGTGTAGGAATATGGTTAAGATTATATTTTTGGATTAAAATGTTGTTCCAGGGTCAACAAAATATGTTGACCCAGGAACACGTCGCACTTGGCAATTTCAGGACGTGCTAAGAGCCCACGGTGAAGCGGGTGTCACAAACACTGGTGATTATCTGGAAAGGTCTTTTTAAAGCATTATCCCTTACTTTCAACTCAGGAAGTCCCTAAGTGACATATAATGAACACCCAGGTTCAGTCATGTTATATATATTCTGCTGCTCATTTCAAAGCATATTTTAACAAACCTATGTGTATGTTTAACATGTTGACCTCCAGTGTAAGGTAGTTATTTATTTTTATTCAGTTTGCACATTTTCAAGTTGTGAAAAAAATTATAATCTAAAAATTTTAAATGTAATTTTTGGTTAAACCATATACCTGAAAAGGTAGAATGTTGATATGTTACAAAATAGTGGTTGTAAAATTTAATGGTCACAGTTATGTGGTTTTGAAATATGTTGTGGCAAAGCAAATAAAATGCAAAAACTATATTACTTCTGAAAAAGGTTTTTGTTTTATCTTCCCAGAAAAGTAATCATTTTGATATATGTTGTGGAAAAGCAAATAAACAGAAAATATGTTTTTTTTTTTTTTTTTTTAAATTGAGAAATAAAGGCCAATGTAACATATATGTAACATGAAATATTTATCATAAACGCCCAATGTCTTGTATCTCAAAAACAACTGCTGAAACATGTTATAAGTGTTCCATTTGGTCTGTTTCATATGCCCTATAATTTTCCTATGAGGAGAAATTGGTCTGGGGTCTTATGGGTTAACAAATATTATAAAATATAATAATATATGGTTACACTTTATTTCGATAGTCCACTTTAGACATTCTGCTAACTATAAGTAATTTTGTAACCAAGTGTCAACTTATTCTCATTAATTTGCAACTACGTGTCTACTAACTCTCAGTAGGGTAGGTTTAGGGTTAGCAGAATAAGTTGACATATACTTGCAAAGTTTCTTATAGTCAATATGTTGTATGTTGTGGGTCCATCAAAATAAAGTGTTAGAAGATATTAAGCAGACAGTCTACTAATACTCTAATGACTGCTAGTTGACATGTAGTTGCAAAGTTACTTACTGTTAGTAGAATGTCTAAAGTGGACTATCGAAATAAAGTGTTACCTAATATATAAATAAGTATTATAATAGTATATAAATAACACTTTTACTAAAATAGCAGATGTGTAAAGTAGTTGGTTGAATACTGAATATTAAATGATAATGTAACTGACTGGAGTCTGCTATTAATTACGTACTCAAATTTTACTGTAATCAAGAGTACAATATTTATTCCAAATTAAATATGTATTTGTTGTAAATATTTAAAAACAAACTTTGTGATTATTGCATTCTTGCCTGTTATAATGTTTACAAATATAATACAAATTAACAGCAATATACCATAGACAGAGTCTAAGACACCTTATATTGCATTTTTTATTTATTAATTAATTCATTAATTTACTTTAATTCTGACAGCTCTGAGTAAGTCATGTTTCTGTTTGTAAAGTCTAAAATACTTCTGAGGCAATAATTTAATTTCTGTCGCAAAACACCTGGAGATTTTCTCTTAGAAATCCCTTTGCTTTCTTTTAAATGTTCCTAAACTTTCAAATAAGCTGTCAGTTCTCTTCAAAGAAAAGAAAAGCTTTTCATCAAAGGTCCATTTAATCCTTTATCGGGTCACAGACCTTATGCTGAGCATGAACTATAAAGGGCAGTACTTGAGGCGAGAGTCCCTGAGAAATGAATTTTATAACACCTGAAAGCACGTGGCAATTATCACCACAGAGTGTAATTGCAGATGCAGTTTTTCACACTTCACAGAGGTTCCCTGACTTTGAACTATGAAAATGACATCTATTGAAAGCTGAGCTATTTGGCTCATGACTTTACTTTCGGAATGCCCAGTCTGTACTCCTTTTTCATTTTTATTGATTGGCTTCAGTTTGGTGACTTCAGATCAATCATATTTGACATCTACAGTTAAGGTTAGGGTTTAGGGTTTAAGCATATTGACTTTAACTAACTTGCGAAGCAACATTTTTTTTCAAACTGTTGCGCTGCCATTATGACAGTTAACCTGGAAGAGAAAACTGGTCATGAAGGAAGATTTATGTCGAAGCACTTCTTGTGCAATAAAGAGAATGCAACAAATATAGATTTGAACCTTTTTTGAAGCAGATTGCCTCAATTCAGAATGCAACAACACACAAAATCTGCCTTGTATAGCAAATGTTTCAGTCCTTATAAGACATACAACAGATACATTTTAATACATGTGTTCCCTGGGAATCAAACCCATGACCTTGGTGTTTCTACCGGTTGAGCTACATGAACACACTGTGGGTAATCAATGCTGTTTTGAATGGAAGAGGCCCATGAGAGCACTCATGCTGAGTTAATGTGATGACTGGTGGCCTGCTGGCTCAGCAACATGCACTCAGCATGAAGAAAACTGAGAAATTAAGTCTCAAACCCACTGGAATGAGACAGCTCCCAAAAGCCTATAATCACACATTCATCTGCTTTCCGAAATAATAGCCTGACTGCTCACACACACACACTCACACACTCACACACACACACACACACACACACACACACACACACACACACACACACACACACACACACACACACACACACACACACACACACACACACACACACACACACAGGTAATTATAATTCACAACTGGGCCATGACGCTAAGCAAGGTAATCTTAATAGAATTGTCCCAGAGGGAGCTGAATGTGTTAGCAGTAAGCAACGGCCCTGTAAAGTAAAAAACCCTGAAAAGAAAAACCGCAAGTTTCTGTGCAACATTAATTACAACTTACAAATATCCCGGATGCAAATGTTCTGTGCGTTTTACAAGCAATATAACAAATGTATAGTTTGTTTTGTAAACAATATGCATGTTCTGTAAATCTTGGATTTTTAACTTCAAAATTTTGTCCATTGCAATGTATACTGCGTATATTGGATTGTTTATAATGTATCTTTTCAGTAATTTCCTGTTTTTCTTATAATATCTTCTGATGACTTTCCTGTAGCTCAAACTGAAGTGAATGTGTTAACAGTGCCAAGGTGATGGGTTTGATTCCCAGGGAATGCAGTGTGAGTTGCTTTGGATAAAAGTGTCTGCCAAATGTAAACTTTGAGTACTGTGCAGTGTTGATGGTCTGGCTCCCAATGCAATAAATTTCCCAATAATTTCAACAATAATGATCTCAATGTCCCATATGCAATACATAAAATATCTTTATTGATCAAGTACATTTAAAATACCAGTTAAACTATCAGCACTCTCAGAAAAAAAGGTAAAGCTGGCACTAGAGCTGCACCCTTTAGGGGTAAATAGGGTACCATGATGTACCTTTTTAAAACTGCCCCAGTGACAGCTTTTGTACCTTTTTTTTCTAAGAGTGCACCCATCCATCTTTCCAAGAAATATTGCCCTTCTGCCAAAACTGCCTCAAAACTTTTGGCTCTGCTTGCTCTGAAAGTTTAAAATCTTGAATGCCTCTATATAATATAATAGGACAAACTCCAGACAACAATAAATGTCAGACTCATGGCCTATGGCCAAATACAGGTCAATGACGCATTTTATTTGACCTGCCTCTAGACATCTGAAATATGAACCATATGGCTGAGAATGACCTATAAGTAATGTCACTTTTAATTTAGAGCTGTATAACCTCATATCTTGCATTGAGACGTTATCTACAATCTATAAAATAGGCTTATAAATAAAATCTTATAAATAAAGAAGTGAACGGGTGAGATAATTACGAGAGATACAGGAGGATGAATACATCTTCAGTGAGATCCAAGTGTGTCTAGGTAGCGAAGAAAACAAATGGAAAAATATATAATTTACACCATCATTATTAGATGAAACCCAAAGCTAACTGTGACTGTGTTAAGCAGGTTGAGAGGTGCTTGAATTAATTTCATTTAGTCTTGAACAAATTAGTTTTGCTTAAAACAGATGGGACACCTATAAATGCAGCAAGAAGAAAAGGGATTGATGGAACTTGAAAGAGATGAAAGATGCTAGAGGAGAGGACTTCTGTTCTGCTAACATCCTGCCATTGTATTATTCATCAAGGGGAGCTATGTAACAATTCCAGGGATTTTGAAAGAATTTTAAATAAATGACAGTGGCTCATGAATAGGTGCCGCAACAAAGATGTTGAATATCATTAGAGCCAAGCACAGAACGAGCATTAATTATGAAGCTCCTCGTGCTGTTACATTAGTTGATTCAGCACAACACAGTGACTAGATATCAACTAGACATAGGCATCATGACACAATCCACCTTTGGGAGCACCATGATGTGTGTGTGTGTGTGTGTGTGTGTGTGTGTGTGTGTGTGACCCCTGCACTATAGCTCTAATGAAACCCTGATTTGATGATCTCTTTTAAGGTCAACAAATAGATTGCTTTCAAGGTTTCCATGTATCTTATATAATGAAATTATAATTATATTGGAGAATTCTAGCAGCAGACATTTTTCTTTACCATTTCCACTATGACAAGATAAAGATTTTGCTTTGAGGTGTGGTCACATTAGTAAAATGTTTTGCAGGCAAAAAAGTTCCATTGTCAATCATCAATAGTGTAGTGGTGTATGAAGCACAGCTCACACAGAAGGCATTTTCATAAGTTAGTTAATTTAAGTCGTGACGTATTGTCAAGTATGGTGACCCATACTCGAAATGGTGCTCTGCATTTAGCCCATCCAAGTGCACACACACAGCAGTGAGTAGTGAACAAGTGCACACACACACACAGTGAACACACACCCGGAGCAGTGGGCAGCCTTGCTCCAGCGCCCAGGGAGCAATTTGGGGTTTGGTGCCTTGCTCGAGGGCACCTAAGTCATGGTATTGAAGGTGGAGAGAGTGCTGTTCATTCACAATCCCCACCGGCGCAAGAATCGAACCAGCAACCTTCAGGTTACAACTCCCAAACCATTAGGTCACGACTACCCCCAATCATCTTTCTGTTGATGCAAGAACTTTGTCAGCTTCTCCTGCAAAACTTCATTGAAATGACTGGATTTCACCTTTAAAATGGTATTGCCTTTCATGCAAAACCAAATCCATAAAAAAAATGTGACTCACTCGGTTCCGGGGGATGAATAAAGGCCTCCTGTTGCGAATCGATGCGTTTTTGTAAGAAAAATATCCATATTTCAAATGTAATAAACACATCTCTCTCACTTCATCGAACTGTCATAAGCAGAAGCCCTTCTGGTGGATGACGTAGGACGTCGGCGTTGCGTGATTGGTAACAAACACAGAGAGAGAACAAAACAAAACAAGTTAGAAGCACAAAACGAGAATTTGTAAAGAAAAATGTTGGAGGATTTTGATATAAGCCAAGAGGAGACTGGTCTTCCTTTGGTAAAGTAAGGAAACGTTGCTTCCTTTGCTCCTATAAACAAACATTGGTTTTTGCGAGACTCACACATGCATGTTCTGCGTCCTACGTCATCCGCCAGAAAGACAGTCTCTTGTGAACGTGTGTACAACAGATTACAGTTACACAAAACCGTTTATATCATTTTAAATATGGATATGTTTTTTTACAAAAACGCATCGATTCGCTACAGGTGGCCTTTATTCACCCACAGTGTGGGTGCCGAGTGAGGCATGTTTTTTATGGATTCGCACACTTTATTTTACATGTTTTGGACTGTGTAACAGAAACACCCGCTGACTGCAATGATAGAGCTTAGAAGAGCCAGAACAATTTTGAATATTACTCCGATTGGATTCATATGAAAGAAGAAAGTCATATACACCTAGGATGCCTCGATGATGAGTAAAACATGGACTAATTTTCATTTTTGTGTGAACTAACCCTTTAAGCAACTGAGTTTTAGTTACGTTGTTACTTTTTTAAATCTTTGATGTTGCACATGTATTTGTCTTGAGTCCAAGTACCCCAACTTTAGTAATAACTAAATGGGTCAGTTAATTTTTTGAATGGGTTTTTGGTTTGAATGCCTGAAATAAGGTCTGTGGTTACACAAGCTCAAGATAATTTTACATTTTATTATACAACATAAAATTCAACATAAAAAGTAATACCCCCTTATGATTTTTTTAAAGCTGTTACTTGTGTTAAAAAAGTGCTTGCTAAATGGGATAATTTTTTTGCTTGCTAATTAGTGGCTAAATGAGACTACAGAGGTTGTCGGGGATGTTAATGTCACACCGAACAGGTAAACTCATCTGCTCACTGGTTCGCTTTCACAGCCTTGTTGTGTTTAGAATTACACCCTTGCAAAGTATTCTAACTCAACAAAAGAGTTAGTGGAAGTCGAATGGACATTGAAGTCGTGCAAGCATGGTGTAGTTCATTTATAGCCAACCTTTAGCTCATTGCTTCTGGAGATTGTATTTAGGCTTTAAAATTCATTAAACTTGTGTTTAACAAATGTTCAACAAAACATTTTTTTAAAAAAAGTAAACTTTTGTTGGTCACAGAGCTTATTTTCTGCAATAATTCAAAAGCCAATGGAAAAATCCTGTTGTGTTTTTGCCAAGTGAACCAAGGTGATGCTAATTTCCAGGTTGGCCTACAAAGTATGTCATCACTGAAACACTATTCCACATATATTCCAAAAATTAACGTCAAAGATGAACAGTAATACCAGTTTGGCTTTTACTTGATCTAACTTGTTCAGTCTCCACATACTCTCCTCAGCAGCCAGCATTTCTTCCCACAAATCTCCACTTCCTCTTATCCACAAAGCACTGTCCCAAACCCGCCACCATTCAACTGTGCACTCATTAATATTTCCATATAAATATGCGAACAGGCTTGGAGAAAATAAGGCTCGCTCCCCATCCTGCCATCACGACTAGCTCAATCAGGCATGGGACAAGGACTGGATTAACTTTGCTATGTCCTCATTAGTTTATCCCTCTGCAAATTAGCTTCCGCAAGCCAGCGCACAGGCAGCGTCTTGTTAGGGAACATTGCGCCTGACTAGTTAACACAGAGACCGCAAGAGACAGAGGGGACGGCGTTCACTGAAAGCGTAGAGAAAGACAATGCGGTTGGTTGATGAAGCCCATTAGATTGAGACTGATCTTAAGGGCAGTCTGAAAATGATGTGGGACTGCTGGGGGTAATTGTTTCGTTTGCATTACATGAGGCAATGTGATATTAACCTCAGATTTTCGTAGAGAAAGAGGAGGGCATGAGGTCATGGATGTGAGGGGCATAGAAATGGAGGTGGGGATGGGAGAAGGAGTGATTGCTGGGAATTTCCCATGGGAAATGTGGGACATCAGAGACTCTGGACACCTGACGGAAAAGGTCAGAGGCTTTGAGAAGTTCCTACCATCAATCAATTACCTGAGCCTCAGTGTGTCCACACACATTCACATCAGCTTAATTGGATTTCTGCATCATTTATCTTTTATGCAAAACAACATGTGGAAGAGACTCCATTGAAGCGAAGGTGAGCCCTTTATTTTCTTACTATCAGTATGAGTGGTACTCCATCTAAATGCCAACTGGGAAGCAGACACTTAGAGAATGGTGGAAGCTAAATGGCTTCTTAACAAACAACGTGTTCAGTGTAGCACAGTAAATAACCTCGCTGTCTTTGATTAATTGCTTCATTTCTGCCATCAAGAATCATGTCATTGAAATAGGTTTGCTGTTTACCTCTGATAAGATGCCATTTGGTTCCTGTTCCTGTATGTAGACTAAATGTGTGCTGTTTGAACTGGATTACTACTGTGTTCTTTCCACTTTGTGTGAATGATTAACCTGCTATTACATAACAGCAACAGCACCAAATCAGATGTACTGTATGTCCAGGGTTAAATGGGCTTTGACCATCATGTCCTCACTGTGAGTCACCTGGGACCCTGGCGCCGTCTACGGTTATCGAACCTCTCTACTTGTTCATCCATTATGTCTTCATTCAGGTGGAACACAAGCTACACCCATTAACATAAACACTAGAATCACATTTCACTCTAGTTTCCTAAGACATCATGATATTTAAGGTAATCTTTATAACACAAGATAAAATTAAAATCTTTTTTGCTCTCATATAAGAGTGGTGGCAGTGACTGTGCGTTGCGCTGACTACAGGTAATCCTGCTTCATGTTGATGACGGCAGTAGCTAATAAAACTGCTGATCTGCCATTTACAAACATTATACCTGAAATAACATAACATTAATCTATTATAACATAACATATATAATATAACATAACATTACTTACTGCTCCACTTGGAAGTGTAATGCTGAGGACCTTCTCACCAGGAGTTTTAGCAGTGAGTGCGGGCCAAGCACACAAGATGGCAGCTGCCATTACAGCAAGCACAGAAGACAGTGGAGGGACCTGTGGGACCACCAGGCTTGGGACAACCAGACTTGTCTGCAGTACCTGTGAAACTAAATCCTGCAGGCACAGCCCATTACAGTCTAGTGGAACCTTGTCCCTCAAAGATTTAAGTCAAGTCCCAATCAAAATAGAGTTTGTAGCATTTGTTCTGGCATAAATGTCTTCTAGGTTGATTACCAAAAAATGTAGGCAATAGTCCAGCAGGGATACTTGCCCCTGCTGATAAAACACACTTTCACCTGCTGGATCCATTGTGGCTGGTCTGGTCTTCTGTAATGCTGAGGAACTCTGATAGGACAGAGAGAAGATCCAAGTGCGGATTAATTTTTAATAATAATTATAACAGGTGATAAACAAAACACAAGGGCCAAGAAACCTCAACAAAAAACTTTGAAGGATAAGAGCAGGTAAACCGAATCATCCTATATATTCTATTGTAATTGTTTGATTCTATCATATTTTCTTTTTATGCAACTTAGTTAAATTACAAAAATAATCGCTTCGTTTATTTCAGCAAATTTACTGTCAATACAGACACTGCATATCTGCAAACATTGCATCCAACATGTTTTCTCACTGACACGCCCCCAACTCGGAACCTCTGGGCTTAAAGAAAAATGACCACTTAAAGAGTTTCCCACTCATAATTACGACTTTGTGGTGGATTGTTCATGTGCAATCAATTCATAAATACGATATATCTGGCACGACTCGAATGCAAAATACATTCATTAAATACACCCAGATTAAACATCTAAAGACTTCCATTACTGAGTCCTAAACTGCGTGAACAGCTCCTCTTTCACATGCTTAATATGCACTGTTTATTATATTCTTTATTGTCAAACGCAGTGATTCATCCATACTTTGGAGCTCTTCTATCGCAGGTGGATCTGGAGCAGCTGGGTCATTTGCTTGTGTAGCTGTAAATGCTGATTGCATTTACTTAAAGACTGAGCTTTTAGAGTGTCATATCTAAAAGCACTTGTTTCTTTATATGAATAAATATGAATAAGAGAATGTTTTCTGTGCAATAGAAAATGATTAAAATGCAAAGGAGATTTAAGGATGTTGTTTCTGAAATCTTAAAAAGCCTCATTATAACACTCTATGCACCTATCAACTCAAGCAAAATGGCTAGCAGGATAAATGACAATAGCTTAATGCCTACATTAAAGTGATAGTTCATCCAAAAATGAACATTTTGTCATCATTTACTCACCCTCATGTCATTCCAAAGCTATTGCACTTTCATTTTACTTCGAAAACACAAATTAAGATAATTTTAATGAAACTTGAGAGATTTCTGTTCTTTCATTGAAACTTCATTCCACTAAAACTTTGATGCTTTAAAAAGTTCATAAAGATGCCATAAAGTAATCCATATGAATGAAGAGGGTTAACCTAGGTCTCTCTAAAATATTCATTAAAAATATCATCATTTGAAAATGAAAAAAGTCTTATGCGAAGGACATGTCTTAATTTCTGTTACATGAATAAGTCTATGTTACTTCTCAGCCAATCATTAGTATTCATATTATGGTAATTATTTTTTGTGACACAACTGAACAAGCCTTAAAAGCCATATACCTGGAAATCGTCGTTTAGTATAACAGATGGAGGGTCTATAGTGCAGCTGGATGTTATTCGGTTTTGGGAAAAGTAGCTACAGCTGTTTCAAGCTAATCAGTGCTGATGGCTGAAGAATGCACTGATGAGGTTTTTATTTAGTTATTAGATTGAGTGAGGTCCAGACGGCCAGTCAAATCACTCCCTGTGGGATTCCTTTAATGTTGTTCTGTTTAATGTTGCTGTGTCTGTCATGACATGGAGATACAGGAAATGCTAAAGTGAACCATTTGCCAGTTCATAATGCATTAGTGCATTTATTGTTCCGGTTTATAATTATAAACCGGAAGAGACTATCTGGATTAAGATACATTATATTTGAATTAAACTTTGACTAAGCATCATAAAAGTAACAATAATATGAAATCAGTGTCATGTTAGCTACAGCAGTTTCAGTCTTCATTCATGCTGTTTCCAAAATTAAATACTTAGCTTTTATTTGTCATCGTATTATATGGAGAATGTTAGTTTACAGAATTTATTTAAAATAAAATATTATTTTCAAGGAAACTAATAACATTGTTTTTGTTTACTAATTGTTATTGTCAGTTTTACTGTATTATTGAGGTATAATTGTTATCTTGAATTCGTTTTTGTTCTATTTTCATTTTTGTAATTTTGTTGTGTTTTTGTCATTTTATAAATTACATGTCTATGTAGATTCTTCATGACCATATTCTACATCCCTAATCCTACCCAATACCTAAATTCAACAGCTACCAACTAACTATTAATAGTTTTTTTGAGGCAAAAGTAATGGTTTCTTAATAACGAGAATTGGACCATAAAATAAAGTATGACCATTTCAGTTAAAGGGGTCCTATTATGCTTTTTCACTTTTTGCATTTTAGTAAGTGTGTAGTGTGTATGTTTGGCCATAAAAAGATCTACAAAGTTACAAATCTCAAAGTCCACTCCAAAGGGAGATATTTCGTTTTTTTTTTTTGTTTTTTTTAAAATCCCTTTTCAAGAACTACAAGGAATGGCTCGTTTGGACTACAGAGTTGTTTTTCTGTATTTGTGACATCACAAATTTGCTCATTAGAATATCATTAAAATAAATCAGCCTACTGAAATTCAAATGGTTGGGGGGTGGGGAGAAGGCTTGGTTGAGCACTGCACGTTTCAAAATCAAAACCCGGTGCAGGTGTTTTTATATCACTGTATTTCTGAAGGAAACCGACTGTTTTCAGAAAATTTTGGATGCCATTTTCATTGCATCTTGCATGTAATGTCTGATAAAGCAGAGTTTGTGAGAGGAGCTCTGTTTTGTGTACAGTTACCGGGGAAACCTCGATCTTTACTCCAACAGGCCTCCTGCTGGCAGATAATAATTTATTTGCATATATATGCTGCCACAAATAGTGTAAGTCTGTGGGACTATGGTATAAATAAGTGCAACTGTATAACAGTTTCACTGCAATTCATGTTATAATGTTAGAATTAACAATAAACATAGTATTACCGTTGAACTTATCTGTAAGTAAATGCAGTTATTTTTAAGCTGTTGTTGACATCCTATCTAAAACGTGCTTAAACGTAAAAAAAAACAACAACAACAATAACATTACCACTTTAATATGTCTTGCAATATCCATGCGTGCAAAGGTTCTGCGCGATCCTTTTGTTCAATATTCTCGGGGTCTGAATTGATATGGCAATATTGACGAGCTTGCTGTTTTGGCAAGGGGCGGGGCAGTACTGAAACACCATCTAAGCTGTTTGCCAATCACAAAGCACTGGAACAGCTAACCAATCACAACACATTTTGTTTTCCAGAAGGCCTTCATCAAATCCGGAACTAATCGAGCCGTTTGTTCCAGGCTGGGGAGAGAGGTTTTGTAATAATGTAAATTATGTGAAAAATAATGTGATTTTCGAACCACCAAGCATGAGAGCATGTTCTAGTACACCCCCAAAACAAAATCAAGACTTTGTAAAAGAGCATAATAGCATTATGGTTATTGTTAAAATATCGTAGTACAGACCTTCCAGAACTGCCTCACTGCCTGTTCTAAAGGCTTTAAGCTGTAGAAGTCAAGAGAGTGTTGCAAAAGAAAATATAGAAAAGGACTGTACGTCTGGAGTGGGATCTCACTGGCTGTGTTTCTGTGGTTTTGTGTGATCAGACACATCAGAATCTGAGGGACAGAAGTCTCACGCCCCAGTCTCCCACTGATTCACTCCTCTCAGCGCAGTCAGGCAGCCTCTCTAACACTGATTCACACTGATGCTCCAGCCAGGCTCCGGGAATAGCCATGTGTGAGGAGGAAACATGCTCATACACAATCAGCCTAGAAAAGAACTCTCTTCCACACAGTGACTAAAATTCAATTGCCCTACATCTGTTGTGTTGGTTGAAAAGACCAGCGCTTGTGTTTTGAATGCTGCATTGCTGTTTTACCAGCTACATTTTAATTTTGAACATCAGCACCAGACCAGAACTATGGACCAGCATATATTCACACACACAGGTTTCTGCTAGTCTTTTCAACAGGAAATAACAGTATATGAATCTTTCCCACTCAATCTCTTTTCTCTCTTTCTTTAATTATTGGCTGAATGATTAATTTGTGTGGAGACATCAGACTGAACGCCCTTGAAACAATAAAACATTGCACTAATTGTATTCAAACTAATAACATTGTTTTTGTTTACTAATTGTTATTGTCAGTTTTACTGTATTATTGAGGTATAATTGTTATCTTGAATTCGTTTTTATTCTATTTTCATTTTTGTAATTTTGTTGTGTTTTTGTCATTTTATAAATTACATGTCTATGTAGATTCCTCATGACCATAATCTACATCCCTAATCCTATCCAATACCTAAATTCAACAGCTACCAATTAATAGTTTGTTGAGGCAAAAGTTGTAGTTAATGGTTTCTTAATGGCGAGAACTGGACCATAAAATAAAGTATGACCATTTCAGTTAAAGGGGTCCTATTATGCTTTTTCACTTTTTGAATTTTAGTAAGTGTGTAGTGCGTATGTTTGGCCATAAAAAGATCTACAAAGTTACAAATCTCAAAGTCATTAAAATAAATACCGCCTACAGAAATTTGAATATTTGGCTGGGGAGAAGGCTTGGTTGAGCACTGCACGTTTCAAAATCGAAACCTGGTCCTCTTGGTTAGGGTTACGGTAAGTGTATTAAAAAAAAAGTATTTGCACATAATAAAAAAAATAATTAAATAAAAAGTGTGTTGAAAGACATGTTTCTTAACACACTTTAAAAAAGTGTACATTTCACTAATTCACTAATTTTTTTTGTAATCTTTTGATGTGCTTTAGAGAAGTACACATACAGTATTTTGATGTGTTGACTAACATATTAAAGCACATAAAGTTTTTGAACTGTAGTGTTTTATTTAATATTGCAATAAAAGTTAATATATTTTAACAATGAATAGTTAATGCATTTTTAAAATAGAAATTTAATTAAATTTTAGTTTACCATAAATGCTTGTCAACACATTTAGCAGTACACTTTAACCATATTTCAAAGACAATATAAGTAGTTATGAAAGCACATATAAAGATGTACTTAAGTATGTGGAAAAAACACTTGCATTTTATTTAAATTTTAATACATTTTCATTTAATTGCAACATGTAATTAAGTGTCTGAGAACATTACATTAGGTTTGCAATTAAGTATATTCTTTTGAAGTAAATTATAAGTACTCATTTTAAAAGTATGCTAAAGTGTACCTGTTTTTCACAATGGTTTATATCTGCTCTTAATGGATGTGTCAATAGAAGTGTTGTGTGTGTGATCATACAACCATATGTTGTAAGTCAACTCGCTATTGGCACCCTTTACATAAAACCAAACCCAAGCCAAAAGGAAAGCTCCTCCAGAAATGGTGTAAGATAGAAAGAGTGTTCTGTAACACTGGCTGGCAGATTCATTCAGACTCCAGACTGCTGATTCTTGTGGTTGTGGGCATGATCTGTTGTGATTTTGTAATTGGCTTAGTCCATGTTGATCTATTTGATCATGATCTTCAGGGATTAGGTCTCTTAGCCACTGAAGAGGATGTGGTTTTGGTCAGCGCAGGTGGGTGAGAGTGCATGAGATTTCATCCGCTCCTTTAAATCAAATGAAACAGATGTTGCATTTGTTTTCCTCAGCACATACAGTGCCCTCCAAAAGTATTGGAACAGTGAAGACAGAACTGTTCTTTTGGCTGTGGAGTCAAGACATTTGCAAATATGATGAAAAGATGAATATGAGACAAAACTACAGAATGTCATTTATTATTAGCTGTTTCAACACATACATGTTTTACCAAATAAAAAGAACAGCACTTTTAGAGTTCATCCCACTCTTTGATGTGAGCATAAGTATTGGGACAGTTGAACATAAGGCAGATATAAAAGATTACAAGCTATTATTTAGTTGCAGATCCCTTGCGCGCAATCACAGCAGCGAGTCTGTGACCCATAGACATCACCAGACTCTTGATCTCATCCTTTGAAATACTTTTCCCAGCCTTTAATGCAGCCAATTCCAATTGTTGCTTGTTTTGGGGAGTTTCTGCCTTTACTCTCCTCTTCAGCTGCTGAAATTCATGTTCAATCGGATTTAAATCTGGAGATTGACTTGGGCAATCTAAGACTTTTCATTTCTTTGCCCTTATAAACTCCTTGACTGAACTGGCAGGGTGTTTTGGGTCATTGTCCTGATGCAATATGAAGCACTTCCCAATGAATCTGGTGGCATTTTCTTGAATATTGGTAGGCAAGATGGTTTTGTACTCTTCCAAATTCATTCTGCTACTGTCATCATACATTAAGTCATCAGTAAAGTTGAGAGAGTCTGTTCCAGAGGCAGCCATGCATGCCCATGTCATGACACCACCTCCACCACGCTTTACAGATGAGGCTGTATGCTTGGGATCATTGCAGTTCCCTTTTTTTCTCCACATTTTTGCTTTCCAATCACTTCGATAAAGGTTCATCTTTGTCTCATCGGTCCATAAACACAGTTCCAAAACTCTTCTGGCTCACCTTTGTGCTTTTTTGCAAACTCTAATCTTGCCTTTCTATTTTTGGAGCTGGTCAGAGGTTTGTATCTTGCTGTGTAGCATCTGTAATTCTGTGTCAAAGTCTCCTGAGGACAGTAGATTGTCAGAGCATCACTCCAGCTTTCTGGAAGTTGTTGGTGATTTTACAGACACGTCTTTTAGGATTCATTTTCATAGCTTTTATGATTTGTCTGTCATCAGCTACTGTTGTTTTCTCAGCCGATCAGGTAGTTGTTGGTTGCTGGTGTTGCTGGTGGTTTCCAAACTCTTGATTTCTCCATGCCCTTTGTTTTTGCTATAGCTCTAACTGACTTCCTCTTTTCTTTTAGCATCCAAATTGCTTGCTTTTTTCTCAAAGTCAGCTCCCTCATCTTCATCCTGGTTTGTGTGTGTCATCATCGATTGCAGAATTCAGAATGCAGAAGTAAAGGATATAACTGATACGACACATTCCCTGCTTTTAATATCTGAAGAATTAATGCAACAGGACACAGCTGATCATTTAGAAAGACCTGTGAGGCAACTGTCCCAATACTTATGCTCACGTCAGATAGAGGGATGAAACTCTAAAAGTGCTGAACTTCTTAGCTGGTAAAACATCTATGTGTTGAATCACACAAAAATAAAATGTGACATTCTGTAGTTTTGTCTCATATTCATCTTTTAATCATATTTGTAAATGTCTTGACTCCACAGCCAACAGAGCAATTTTGTCTTTACTGTTCCAATAACTTTGGAGGGCACTATATGTTGGTTAATTTGGTCATGTGCTGAGAAAAAAATAATATGGCTGTAACAGTTAAATAATTTTGCAACCTAGCTAAAACATAGCCTACTTTTCTTTTAATTGTCACAAAGTATTTATTTATTTATTAAAAAGAAGCCAATCCTTTGTGAAGAAGTATATTTAACTGTATAAATGTGCATTAGTGTGCTTCAAATCTTAAAAGGACATTTAAAAATGATTGTATTTATGAAATAAAACTCCACTTACGTGTACTTATAGTTATGAAAGTGTGCTCTCTTAAATATCACTATTAAAAATACACTTTGCAATAATGTCTATTTAAAGGTTTTACTTTAAAATACATTTTACTTTTGTCGTGCTTTAAAGTACACTTATTTTGGTGTGTTGACTAACATACCAAAGCACATGTAAAGTGTTTGTAATAGCTAATATACTTTAAATGTACTAAATTGCAACTTTATCATTACAAATGTGTAATTACAAATATATGTAAAACATGGCATACAAGTTTCAATAGAAATTTCAATAAAGTATGTTTTAGTTTAACATTTAATCATATTTCAAAAACAATAGTAGCCCATATGAAATTTCATTTAAAGTTGTATTTAATCCTACTTTAAAAAAAAAACAAAAAAAAAAACGTTCAACTTAAGTTCAACTAATTGCATTTAATATAAATTTTAATTATGACACATTTTAATTTAATTGTAAAGTGCCTAAAAACAGTGCATTCAGTTCGCAAGTATTATTTCCGCAATAAGTTCTCATTTTAAAAGTATCCTAAAGTATACTTCTTTTTCACAAGGGAAGAGCTTTTGAGCTTTTGAATTTACCCTATTTTGAGGAATTTGTCTAAATACTTCTCAGCTCCCAAATCGTTGAGTTAATTGCACATTTTGATTGATTGAGGTGCAAGAGCTCAATATTCAATACCTTTTAGTACTCAAAACATCTAAAAAGAGGTTTTATTGAAGATGAGTATATAATCAGATAACCATTTATATTTATCAATGACATCTGTTGAGCAATCAAAAACTTGGTCCACTCAGTAACAATGTGGTGTTGAGGAAAAAGCATATAGATACTGTTATTCTTCAAGAAAGGCTTAGATATTTCCTTTGCTTTCTCCCCCAACTAAACAAAGCACTGTATGAATCTCACTTTGTGCACAAGGGGCATGTTTCTACTGAGCCGGGCACTCAATTCCAGAGCCTTGCCAGAACCTTTGACAATCTTAGACCGCTATTCCCTTCTCACCGAACAGTTGGCACTATGCATGTGGACGGGCACTTTCTTGGCAACTACTAAATCCAAATGTGTCCTTTGACTGCCAGATGGTGAGGCGTGATCATCAGTGCACCAATTGCATTTCTAGGTTTTGTAGTACAATCAAAGTGAGTTTTACGCCACTCCAGCTGATGCTCGGCCTCATGCGTGGTGATTCTAAGTTTGCATGCAGCTGCACGGCCATGGAAACCCTTTTCCCTAGTGGGAAAATCTCATTTGTTCAGGAATTAGTGAAGGCTACAAACAAAGCCAATCCCTTACAAATGTCACTGATTGAGTTACTTACTAGCGACTGAGAGCATTTCCCCTGAAATAAATCGTTTTCTGCATCGATGTCTTGGTGATTGGTCATGTCTGAGCGACTTAATGAATATTAGCATGATCCGCCATTAAGCTTCCACTTGTTCAGGTGCTTTACAAACTGAGCGACTGCACTTGTGCTTTGACAGGGTGTTAAAAGTGTATATAGGAATCACCTCACACATACTGATAGACATAGAAGTCTGTCTTTTTCTTTCTCTTCTCACTCCTCTCCCTTTCTCCTACTCTGTTTTTAGGCCATATCAATATATTGACCTAAAAAGTGGAAGAAGTGCTTTTCTCCACCCATTCTTTTGAATAAAAGATTTGGGCTGAAATGTGAGGAGGAGAATACCAAAAAAGAGAGAGAGAGACACTTTCAAGCACATATTTTGTGCTAAAATAGCGGCTGAGAATTGTGCGACTCCTCAAACCCTTGACCCAGATCTTTTCAGAGAGAAGTAGCAACAGTCAGTATATTCTCCCAAAATGTTTCTTTTCATGCTGAAAAACATGGATTATTTGGATTACAAGAAGTGATGGACATGTCATTACACTGACACACTTTCCTGAGAATGCTGGCAAATGTAATATTCATCTGGCATCAATTCAGTCACTGAATTCCAGCTTAAAATGGTTGATGTAGGTTTTATGTTGTCTGCAGTGGATCCAAGAGTGAAGAGCAGATGGGTGCCGCTGCTGCTGTCCTCACTTTGCAATGAACCTTTGGCTCCAGTGAAGCACATTATGAACTTTGTTTTAACCCTGTGATGCACAAAATATGAAATTGCAAATAATACATGAGAATATAGGCTATAAACGGTTTTGGTAATAGGAGGCAGGATGTTTTTTTTTTTTTTTTTTGCAGATTCTTTCTTAAAATTGCCTCAAACACCTTTTACATATTAACAGTAATATAACAGTGCAAATATTTAATGTTTTTGAAAGAAATCTCTTATGCTCTCTTGGGCAGAAAATCAGCATTTTAAAATGATTTCTGAAGGGACACTGATGAATATTTTAAAGTTTAATAATATTTCACAGTATTACTGTTTTTACTTCTTTTTTGATCCTTGCCTTGGTAAGGCAAGATACTTCTTTCAAAAACATTAACAAATCTTAATTATTCCAAACTTTTTCAAATATTTTTAGTAATGTGTATGCATGTACGTGTGTGTGTGTGTGTACCACCGCTAATATACTAATATATTAATATTTACCTCAACTCGTGGAAAAGCTCTTTACCAGTGTATTATAAGGTACTGTGCATGTTTTCTGTACAGATATTTTGTTGATATCTTATCATTAAATCAGTTAATGAAGTATACTTCATAAATATGAAATGTAAATTTAAAATTCTGGCAAACAAAACTGCTATTTTTAACCATAAATTTCATTTTATTAGTGTATGTTAGTGCTGTCAAACGATTGCAATTAATTAAGATAAATAAATGAGCTAATTACTCGCATATTATTATAAAATATTCATATAGTCATAATTTCTTATTGAATCTCACTTTGTTACTTGGTGTGTCCTTTTATCTTACACATTTAACAGTATGATTATAAGAATAGTCAAATCTAGCCTAAACCATGAAGTACTCACCCGTAGAAGACTCCCTTGTGGTTGTTCTGGTTTGAGGCTCAGTTTGTAGTTATAAGTGAAGTCTCACAGGAGGCAATCGTAACAATAAAATATCTTATTTTATTAGTTAGAATAAAACAATAAAGCAAAATCAGCTAAGCTACAAGTTCTATAATCAAACTCTTAACAGAAATATTTGAGATGCTGTTACGCGCCCAGGGTATCAGGTGTCCTTCATGCTTAATGCAGGCAGCATCTGAAGAGTGGTTTACTAATTCTTGGGGAATCCCAGTTACATATCAATGTCTGAATCCTTCCTCAGTCAGACTTTACTAATCCGCCGGAACAGCTTCCGCGTACGAAAATCATCACATAAACTAAACTGTATATGTATGAACTAAAAATTAAATATAGAATAGATATAGATATAGAATATTTACTCAAGCTGCAAAAGTTCATCAGTGAAGTGCAGTAAGTGATTTCTCTTTTCCTGTTGTTCTTTGAATTACACTGAGACAGACTGCAGCAGGTTTCACTTTAAAAGCACCTGATGCACATGATGTGGATCACATCCGATTTGCTCCAAAATCTTTATGGTCATTTAGGACTTTTTAACTAATTTAGGACTGTTTATAAAGTCATACGCCAAAAACAGGCATTTTGACTATTGTGTGTGTGTTTGTGTGTTTTTGTCTGTGAAAGCAAACTCAATGAGCTACTACAGTACTGAATTAACTTCTCTTTTGCGTCTTATTGTGCTAGATAGTGCACTCATAGTGCACTGTAATGCTAGTCAAAGAATGCCAAGAAAAAAATGCATGCTGCATTAATTGCATTAAATATTTATAACGTATAAAAGTGAGTAAAACAAACAAACAAATAAGCTTGGATATAGAGGACCAATTGGAAGCCATTACTCCAGTCTACAAAGAAAGCCTTGTGTTATAATGGAAGAACTAGACTGGCCCGCACTTGAAAGCCCAGACTTGAACCACTTCGAACACCTAAAATGAATTAACCTCCATGATACTTGTGTTGAATGAGAGAAAAACCCCAACATCAAGTGGAAAGCCTTTCCCAGACGAGTGGAAGCTGTCAGGGAGAACCAGTTCTCTATTAACACATGGTTTTGAAATGAAATCCTCAACCAACACAAACGGGTGTGATTTACTGCAGTCCATGTTATTTGCTCCTCTATTATATGTCCACTCTTATGAGCGTCAAGCACTGAAGGGTTAAACAGTAGGATGAATGATAAGGAAGCACACATCTGAACAAGCTTCAAAACATCATGTGGGTGTGTGTGCGTGTCTTACAGAGAGAGACAAAGCTAAATCGGCCGGGAGATGCTTCACTCAAAGCAAAGCATGCTGATGAAATCCCCTTTCTCTGCTCTTCAGCCCCCTCATAGTTTCATCCACATGCCAGAGTGATCTGCCTCTGGTTTTCCAGCCCAAGACAGTGCTGTTGTTGTGCCGCGATGCAGGTCTTTCATCTGTTGCTCCAGGCTTTTCAGAGAAGACAATTAAGCGTTATACGGTATACAGAATTTCATTGTACTGAATGAGTTGGGAGGCAGATTTGCTCCATTTTGTACATCTGGTCAGGGTTGATTATCATTCTTGTTACTTAACAGCATCTGCGCTTATCTCATTATTGGAACAATGCTAATTTTCAAATTAAAAAGAGCTCATCAGGTTGAAATGCGTCTCCTCTAACATGAGACTCATGCTTCTACTACTTAATGAGCGCCAACAATTATGAGTACATGCTTGAAGTAATTCATTAATTCACCACATTATCACACGACTGGGCTGCTGTGTAAAAATATCTGTGTAATTGGAAACTACCTCTTTGTGTATGTATGATAAATGCCAATTGAATGTAAGTTAATTAAAAAGGGGTCATTCAGATGAGCATGTCATGTAAATGACATTTTAATGACTGTCAATCATAGGCTGGGTTCACCTGAAGGAGGCACTTCACTAAACCACTAATCATGTGCTTCATGGACAAATTTCATGAACTGTTAGGAGAAAGACTTTGTCTGTGAAATCCATTACAAAGAAAATGGTAGAAAAGTGGTAAAAAAAATAATAATTACATCTACTTTTTATGTTTCTAGAGGCTGTAACTCTGCTTTGCACATCAGCAAAACATTTTCACTTATTAGATTTAAAATGGGGATCCAAAGGTCTAAAACCCTTAGTTTAATACAAAATGTTTAATCAGAGAAATAAATAAAGAAAGAAAGAAAGAAAGAAAGAAAGAAAGAAAGAAAGAAAGAAAGAAAGAAAGAAAGAAAGAAAGAAAGAAAGAAAGAAAGAAAGAAAGAGCTTAGCCATTTCTCAAATTATCTTATTAGGCTGTTGTAGCCTAAAAGTGTATGTGAAATATATTCTATGTCTAAAATATGTCTATTTGATGAGTTTCTCATGTAACACAACAATAGCTTTTTCATTCAATTTCTCAGCCAAATTTGATGTGTGATCAAATTTAATTTGTGATATACCAGGATCTGAACATGGTTTGTATTCATATACTGTAGTCTTAGCTTACTTACTGTTGCATCATGAACATCTGTCCATGTATTTACTTCTAGTCTTTTCCCTTGTTAAAACAACAGCAGTACTTCATTATTAATCAATCTATTGGGCTGCTCTGATTGCATCCACCTCTACAACATTAATATAGTCTCATCACTTTTGTACTATTGACTATTTATTTAATTTGTTATTTAACACTTGAAAGCATTGCTTCAGGTATGAATTTGATATGCTGACTACTTTGTTTCGAGGGGCCAGTCTGTCCAAAAAAAAAAAAAAAAACATATTTCAGAGTATTTAGCAATTTTCAGCACTTCCATGTAAACTTAAACCAAAAAAATATCTAAACCTCCTCACTACCGTGGGTATCAA
This sequence comes from Acrossocheilus fasciatus, assembly GCA_036784905.1. NCBI lineage: Eukaryota > Metazoa > Chordata > Actinopteri > Cypriniformes > Cyprinidae > Acrossocheilus > Acrossocheilus fasciatus. The sequence continues at coordinate 8,010,937 of CM071950.1, forward strand.
CATTACTATAATACTGTAAAGTTTTAGCCCAAATTTTACTAATACAAACGTTACTAATGTTATAGATAATGCAGCTCAAATAAGACAACATACTGTCCATTTTTCTTTTTTTATATATATGAATAAGCTAGTGTGTCATCACACATAAACTGATGCACCGTCTCAGCTGTCTCAACTCATCTTTTTATGTCTGAAGATTTGTCTGAGGCCAAGTTATTTGCATAAATACATTTGATAGGACACAATCGCATTCATGCCTGCATGGTTCACATTTGGAAAGCTGAACTATGGACAGAAAACACAGGCTCCAGTCCAAATATAGTCTGCAGACTGCAATTTGCACAGAATGCGCTCTGATGTATAATGCAGCGCAACAATTTAATCTAAATCAATCGGAGGCTTTCATAAAAATGATTGACGGCTTAGATTCGGCCTGTAGGCCACTAGTTGATGAGCCCTGCTGTATAGTCTACATAGCCCACTATAGATCTTTCTGTGGAAATGCACATAGCTGACTGAGAGGAATTTTTAATCATTAAAGTTTCTCCTTCCCTGTCACGTCCCATAAGTCAATGGGTCAGCTCTGCCACCAAATACAGGCTTCAGATGGACAGATGTGGCCCACCCGAGCGCAAACAAACTCGAACAAACTAACTGCATCTGACTTTTTGATTGTTAGCCGGACTCGGGTAGCCAACACACTGGCTTTGTTTATGGAGGTGACAGGGTGAGACAGAGGCACACACGGTCTCCGTGGACCTACTTTTCGATTACCTATCAGATGGCGAAAATTAATCCTGCTCTTGCTGCTTAACTTCATCTGAGCCATCGATCCACCTGTCAGAGAAGATGTAGTGTGTGCCATTAACAAACAGCAGAAGACATCTGACTATTCAAAAAGTTGGAGACCCGAATCTGAGACTGTGGCGCCGAGCCCAATGGAGGCCAAATGACACCTCAATAGGGACAAAGCTGGGTGGCAATGTGAAATCTAAACGCACAGCTAATGGAAAAGTGAAAGCCATTGAGAGTTGCAATCTGAAACGATTCCAATTGCTTCTTTTTGTCTGCAAGAATGATTTTTATGACTGGTGAAGAAGGTTGATGATGGCAGCTGCATCAGTGGGAGACAATGCAAGTGACTCATCACTGTTAGTGTCCGTGAAATGTAAACTGTAGAAGGGAGCCAATGAAAGAGAGATGTCAGTGGGTTAAATTATGAAACAGTCTTCATTTTAAACGCATGGTTTTAATGACCCGTTCCATAGCAACTGGGATCGGAACTGTTGAAAAGAATTAGTGAAGATGTTTTTCATTCTCATGCTCAGAGTTCTATACATTTCTGCTTCCCGGAGGAGTGTAAAAGGACGTTATTCCAGCTAAAGAAAGTGACTTTAGAAAGAACAACAATGATAGAAGAATTAATTCAAGGCTAGATGGGGAAGAACATGGTGAATAGATATGTCGTTTGCAAATGGGTCTTTCAAATAAATAAATTCTTTGCATTAGCTTTTAGAATTAGAATTTTAATGATTTTACCCACAGTTATTTGAATCACAGAAATGTAGTCCAAATTATCATGATATTCTCTTCTCTAACATGTTTATCTTCATAAAAGCATCCACACCCTTATGGCTATCCTTATAGCTATATATACTGTATATATATATATATATATATATATACAGTCATGGTCAAAAATATTGGCACCCTTGTTAAATATGACCAAAGAAGGCTGTGAAAATTAATCTGCATTGTTAATCCTTTTGATCTTTTATTTAAATAATTTAAAAAAATCTAACCTTTCATTGGATAATAAGAATTTAAAATGGGGGGAAATATCATTATGAAATAAATGTTTTTCTCAAATACACGTTGGACACGATTATTGGCACCCCTTGAAATTCTTATGAGTAAAATATATCTGAAGTATATTCCCATTCATATTCACAATTTTGACCACTCCAGGGTGATTATGAACATGAAATTATCCAGCCATGGCTTCCTGATTCACAGAAATATAAATAGGAGGGAAAACAAAGCCCAAATTCCCTTAATCATCCATCACAATGACAAAAACCAAATAATATATTTCTGATGTGCAGCAAAAGATAATTGAGCTTCACAAATTAGTGAAGTGGCTTTAAGAAAAGAGCTAGAGCATTGAAAATTCCCATTTCCACCATCAGGGCGATAATTAAGAATTTCCAATCAATATAAAATGTTACGAAACTGCCTGGAAGAGTACATGTGTCTATATCATCCTAATGCAAGGTTTGGAGAGTTTGAGTGGCTAAAGACTCTCCAAGGAGCACAGCTGGAGAATTGCAGAAAATAGTTGAGGCTCGGGGTCAGAAAACCTTAAACAAAAAAGGTCAAACAGCACCTACATCACCACATGTTGTTTGGGAGGGTTTCAAGAAAAATTCTCCAAGCTCATCCAAAAACAAACAGTATATTCAGTTATCAGACACGACTGGAATTTCAAATGGGAAGAAATCTTATAATGGGTCATGTTTAAATTCTTATTATCCAATGAAAGGTTAGATTTATATATATATATATATATATATATATATATATATATACAGGTGCATCTCAATAAATTAGAGTGTTGTGGAAATGTTCATTTATTTCAGTAATTCAACTCAAATTGTGAAACTCGTGTATTAAATAAATTCAATGCACACAGACTGAAGTAGTTTAAGTCCTTGGTTCTTTTAATTGGGACGATTTTGGCTCACATTTAACAAAACCCCACCAATTCACTATCTCAACAAATTAGAATACTTCATAAGACCAATAAAAAAAAAACATTTTAAGTGAATTGTTGGCCTTCTGGAAAGTATACAGTAAATTAACATATGTACTCAATACTTGGTAGGGGCTCCTTTTGCTTTAATTACTGCTTCAATTTGGCGTGGAATGGAGGTGATCAGTTTGTGGCACTGCTGAGGTGGTATAAGCCCAGGTTTCTTTGACAGTGGTCTTCAGCTCATCTGCATTTTTTGATCTCTTATTTCTCATTTTCCTCTTGACAATACCACATAGATTCTCTATGGGGTTCAGGTCTGGTGAGATTGCTGGCCAGTCAAGCACACCAACACCATGGTCATTTAATCAACTTTTGCTTGTGCTTTTGGCAGTGTAGGCAGGTGTCAAATCCTGCTGGAAAATGAAATCAGCATCTTTAAAAAGCTGGTCAGCAGAAACAAGCATGAAGTGCTCCAAAATTTCTTGATAAATGGGTGCAGTGACTTTGGTTTTCAAAAAACACAATTGACCAACACCAGCAGATGACATTGCACCCCAAATCATCACAGACTGTGGAAACTTAACACTGGACTTCAAGCAACGTGGGCTATGAGCTTCTCCACCCTTCCTCCAGACTCTAGGACCTTGGTTTCTGTAGAATCAGAACGAGTCAGACATAACTAAGATTCGATCAGAACATCGAAACATGAAGAGCCGGAATTCCAGAAGAGGCCCCAAGAAAACAAGACAACATCATTAATCAGATTCCTAGCCATGAGTCTGGAGCAAGCCTTACCAACAAGCCTCTTTCACAGAACAGCTTGCAACAGTAAGACAAAAGAATACTTATTGATAAGTACAATGCAGGAAGGAGATCGCCAAATTTGGGACAAGTAATCAAGACTGATGGTCAAAGAGATGGCCATCAACATGCGTTCCACTCTGGAAATCACGAGCTTCTTTAGATTGACTTTTCCCCCACCCATACAAGACAAAGACTGAGACTAAAATTCTTTAGGAGACCTTTTAACCTCTCTCTGGTCTTCACCGAACATATCCCTATGTCCTACACAGACCTACACAGAGACTTTCTTTTTCATATGCACATAAAATCATCCTAAAAGGACATTTCTAGGCATAACACTATATTGTGTATGTAACCACACATTAGACTTTCATGTTTTAAGCACATATTATGTATGTCTTTTTAATAGCTATTGAATGACTTTAAGGGTTATTTGTGTTTGGTATGTATGAGTTTGACAATTCTAGCTTGAAACGTTTCTTCCAATTGATTCTTTGTCGAATGTATCATATTCTGGTTATAGAAATCACATCCAAAAGTACACTTTGCAAGAGTGTGTAAAATTCGGACCATGTGACTGATAACATGCTGATTTATGATGGGAGGAACAACCCTAGCTAAGATAATAGTCTATCTAATAGGTCAAGACACCAGATGGGATGTGTCCAAAAGCTTAAAAACTCAGGACACAATCAAATCTTCCCTTCTTCCCTTCTCACCCTTCTCCCCTTCTTCTGCCACCACGTTTTGACGCTGCTTTTTAGCGCTCTTTGAGCGTGCTCTGGCCTACAGGCCAGTTGCTACTTAACACCACGATGAGAAGACAAACCACCTAGTCTCGTTACACCCTTTCTTTCTTTTATTTTAGTTTATTTTCCGTTGCGAGTTTCGTGTTCTCCGTTTAAGTTTTGCTGCCATGCCTTGTCTCCGAGTGAGCCTGTGACAGCCTCAAAACTTCAACCAGACCAACTCTGCATCCTCATTCAACACCCGACATCCCTTCAACGACTGAACTTCCAGCCAATCAGCACTTGGGAAACCCCTTTTCCTGCAACTTTGACGACGACAGAAGGGAATCCCTGTAAACACAAAGGCAACGCAAGCAAGTACCTCCAGGTCTAACTGAACTGGTGCATTTAATATAAATTTTAGCCTCATTGAGAAACTCAATGCAAGGGTTAATTAAGTGACTGATGGTTGTTCAGGTCTATGCAATAGCACATATTGCTATAAACTTGGGATTTCACATTCTCATTCTCTAAACTCATCCTTTCTCTCTTTCTGCAACGTGTGAATATGTGAATGCTTGTGTTCATGTGTTAGATTATTTATATAAACCTAAGACATAAACTAAAGTCTTATTTATATTGAAAAGAGAAGTATCTTGGTTTGTGCTTACAAGTTAATGTCTTAATCTACCGATCTTGTTACTGTGCTTATTAATAGTGTTTTCACTATATTTTGGATTTTAATATCCAGTGCAGAATTAATGTTATACGGCTCGTTCAGTGAATCGCCGGCCGACTCAGTGATCAGCCGCAAAACAGTGATTCTGTTCAAATTCCCTATAAAATCATAAATGATTCCCTTTGAGCTAAATTAAATTATATCTATGTATAAACCTACAGTTTCCAAATTAAATACAAAACTTGCTTTCATCTGAAACCACTGGGCAACAGTCCAGTTCTTCTTCTCCTTAGCCCCGGTAAGACGCCTCTGACATTGTCTGTGGTTCAGGAGTAGCTTAACAAGAGGAATACGAAAACTATAGCCAAATTCCTTGACACGTCTGTGTGTGGTGGCTCTTGATGCCTTGACCCCAGCCTCAGTCCATTCCTTGTGAAGTTCACCCAAATTGTTGAATCGATTTTGCTTGACAATCCTCATAAGGCTGCGGCTCTTGTGCATCTTTTTCCTTCCACTCAACTTTCTGTTAACATGCTTGGATACAGCACTCTGTGAACAGCCAGCTTCTTTGGCAATGAATGTTTGTGGCGTACCCTCCTTGTGAAGGGTGTCAGATGTCAGATCAACTGTCAGATCAGCAACCCGATCTCACAGAATTCCGTGTAATGTTCACAGACTTAATTAACCTCCGAATCTGTGGTGGCATCATGGAATCGCCGAAAATTCTGTGATGGGCTCACAGAAGGCATCAGCCGTGGTCCATGCACGGATTCACTGGTTCAACGTAAAAAGAGTGACTCCGATGCAGTTATACTTTCACTGGAGTACCTGACAGTCCCTACCCTAAACCTACCCACTTCTGAACAATAATGATGACGATAAATTTCCCAGTATCGCATCGAGATATTGATGCTAAGGGTTTCCGTTTCTGTGAGCACGGCTGATGCCTGTCACTGACTTACATTGGTATCACTTCTGTGAGCCCATCACGGAACTTTTTCTGTGAGCCCATCACGGAATCGCCACCACAGATTCGGAGGTTAATTAAATCCGTGAACATTACACGGAATTCTGTGAGATCACGTTGGATCAGCAGTCTTCCCCATGATTGTGTAGCCTAGTGAACCAAACTGAGAGACCATTTTGAAGGCTCAGGAAACCTTTGCAGGTGTTTTGAGTTGATTAGCTGATTGGCATGTCACCATATTCTAATTTGTTGAGATAGTGAATTGGTGGGTTTTTGTTAAATGTGAGCCAAAATCATCCCAATTAAAAGAACCAAAGACTTAAACTTCAGTCTGTGTGCACTGAATTTATTTAATACACGTTTCACAATTTGAGTTGAATTACTGAAATAAATGAACTTTTCCATGACATTCTAATTTATTGAGATGCACCTGTATATTCCATGGTCTGTCTGAATACTGGATTCTGATTGGCTGGCAGGTATGCAGTATAACCGTTTAATGCACAGGTAGTTCCAAGTCAGTTTAATCACATTCCATATTAATGTGCTGTTTTAATTGATGCACTATATCTATATTGTGTCAAGCAATATAGAAAATCACAGACATGTTTAATTCTTTAACGCAATGGCCAATCAGAAATGTTGTTGTTGGTCTGAATTCACTCACTGCTGAAAGTAGTGATAATAAAGGGAGTGTGCTTATTTGTGTGCTTTCCAGGCGGTAATCCAGTGGCTCTCAATTCCAGTCCTCGCATTCCACCGCTCTGCACGTTTTGTATGTATCTCTTATCACTTCAGACGTTTGTTGTATATGGCCATAATTGCCTGTCAAGTGGACGTCACAGGATATTCCGCCATGATTCCAGTTCGAAGGGAGCATATATGTTCCATTCAAAGGGCATTAAAGTGCGCAAGATGTGAATTTAAATTGTATTTATTTACAGTGCTATTTATGTCACACTTCACACTTCTCTAGTAAGTTTGGTCTCTGTGTGAAGATCCTGCAGGTAGTGGCATAACGGAAATCTGTGAATGAATGTTCCCAAGTGAAATAAACTTCAATGGATTTCCCCTGCTCAGTGAGTAGGGAGCAAAGAACACTGTGTATAGGGACCATGTCAATTGGATCACAGTTCATGCATGGAGCTCTCTTTTAATGAGCTGGTTATCTGAATCAGGTGTGTTAAATAAGATAGATGTGAAATATGCAGATCAGTGGTACGTAAGGGCTGGGATTGAGAACCACTATAATCCAGAATTCAGAATTTGTATGAAACCTTTGTTTTTGGACACATATACACGCTGTAAAGTTTCGGGAATGGTTTTGCATATTTATACAGGATTCACTCTCGAACTAGCAGTGATTGACAATGAAAACCATAACAATGGACGGAACAAAAATATTCAGTGTCGTGAGAAGGTTTTTGCCCCTTCCTGTTTTTTTTTTTTTTTTTTTTACATTTTTTGCGTATTTGTCACACTTAAAAGATTCAGATCATCAAACAAATTTAATATTACTCAAAGATAAGCCGAGTAAATACAAAATGCAGTTTTGAAATAATTATTTAATTCATTAAGGGGAAAAAATCTGTCCACACCTGCCTGGCACTATGTGAAAAATTAAATTGAAAAACTGGTTGTACCACCCTTTGCAGCAACAACTACAATCAAGCATTTGCGATGAGTCTTTCACATCACTGTGGAAATTCAGCCACATTGGAGGGCTTTCGAGCATGAATGGACTGTTTAAGGTCATGCCACAGCATTTCAATTGGATTTAAGTCAGGACTTTGACTTGGCCACTCCAAAACCTTAATTTTGGTCTTCTTGAGCCATTCAGAGGTGGACTTGCTGGTGTGTTTGGGATCATTGTCCTGCTGCATAACCCAAGTGCGCTTGAGCTTAAGGTCACAATCTGACGACCGGACATCCTCCTTCAGGATTTTCTGATAGAGTGCAGAATTCATGGTGCCATCAATTATGGCAACTCGTCCAGGTCCTGAAGCTGCAAAGCAGCCCCAGACCATCACACTATCACCACCATATTTGACTGTTGGTATTGATGTTCATTTTATGAAATGCAGTGTTGGTTTAATGCCAGATGTAACAGGACACACACCTTCCAAAAAGTTCAACTTTTGTCTCATCAGTCCACAGAATATTTGTCCAAAAGTCTTGGGGACAATCAATTTATTTTTTGCCAAATGTGAGACGAGCCTTTGTGTTCTTTTTGGTCAGCAGTGGCTTTTGCCTTGGAACTCTCCCATGTAGAGTGTTTTTGCCCAGTCTCTTTCTTATTGTTGAATCATGAACACCAACCTTAATTGAGGCAAGTGAGACCTGCAGTTCTTCAGATGTTGTTCTGAGTTCTTTTATGACCTCCTGGATGAGTTGTTGTTGCGCTCTTGGAGTAATTTTGGTAGGCCGGCCACTTCTGGGAAGGTTCACCACTGTTCCAAGTTTTCTCCATTTGTGGATAATGGCTCTGACTGTGGTTCGCTGGAGTCTCAAAGCCTTAGAAATGGCTTTATAACACTTTCCAAACTGATACATGTCAACTATTTTGTTTCTCATCTGTTCTTGAATTTCTTAAGATCGCGGAATGATGTGTTGCTCTTTAAACATGCTTCACTTTGTCAGACAGGTTCTATTTAAGTATTTCTATTTCTTGATTCAACAGGTCTGGCAGTAATCAGGCCAGGGTTTGGCTAGTGCAATTTAACTCAGCTTTCTAAAATAATGTGGTTAATCACAGTTCTTTTATGATTTAACAGGAGGGGGCAATTAATTTTTCACGTAGGACCAAGTAGGTTTGGACAGCTTTTTTCCCTTAATAAATGTATATCATAATTTAAAAACTTCATTTTGTATTTACTTGCATTATCTTTGTGTAATATAAAAATTTGTTTGATGATCTGAATCTTTTAAAGTGTGACTAATTTGCAAAAAATTAAAAACAACAGGAAGGGGCAAAAACCTTTTCACGGCACTGTATGTGAAAGCACCCTCAGAGATTTAATTCTGGAACAGGGACTGGCCAAGCCTCCAAATTAGAGTGAGATCCAGTTCCCAGACAAAAAAACTTTGTTGAGATCTGGCCATATCAACAAGTAATTTCATTTTCAGCAATTAATGACTGATTTGAATATAGTCCCACAAAAGATATTGTATTTCCTTCTTCACGTGTCTCGCATTTTGTGGCAATGAGTCTAAAATGGACACATTTGAATCACAACTGGAAAAAAGCCACAGAAAAGTTCAATGAACATCTGAAAAGCAGCATGCACATTTCTGGTTGTAAATAAAAGGCCATCAACAGACACTTATAACAGGAAGCATCACTCTTCAAATCAGCAGCAAGAGTGAAAACTAGTCCACAGTTTATTAAACGATTGAAACCTCTTTAAGTTATTCTTCAGTGTGCTGTATTGACTTCTTTGATGTCGTGCAATAAGGTAGGGTATTGTTTTGATACTTATATTCATGAAGACTTTTTTGAGAAAGAGCTTGATGTAGGCCCCGCAGCAAATGTTTTTTCTGCTCTTTCTCACACATAAAATATATAGACACATTTCTTCTAACACTGCAGTGGTTGTGATATGACGTCATGCTCTGCAGCAACTTTTTAAAAACATTAAATTCAACACATAACAAATAATGATAAATTCATTGCTAATGTGAAAGCACCTTTAAGTTTTTATCCCATGTGGTAATTCAACAGCCCTGCGTAAGTTATTCCATACTTAATTTATCTTAACAAAAGCTAACTTGAATCTACTCATGGCTTTTCAAAAATATATCAACTGACAACATTTGAAAAGCAGCATATTTTAATTCAATCATTGCTTTGAGGCTGCAATCCAGAAAATTTAGTTTAGCACCCACATAACCATATGTTTGTCCTGTGTTACACCTCCAAAGAAAGGAAAGAGCTGAAAAAACCCCCCAGAGAAAACATGTTGTAGCCTTTATCATGTTTGCTTACCAACACATGGGGAATACAATCTTTTGGCCCTGAACCTGGTGAAGTTTTAAAAGCCCGGTGATGAGGTATTGCTCAATCTGAGGAAAAAACCATCACAATGTAGCCGTTACTGATGATTCAGTTTCAAAGGTGATACAATTTTACAGTGTATTTATTTGAAAAACCATGCAGATGCCTTTGACCGAGCTGTATCTTGGTACAGGCCATTTTATTGAGTTTGTGGGTCAAACTGCTCGAAGGTGGAAGCTTTTTCAGAAATTTCTCTACCTCTATGGGCTGATGTAACAGCCAAATCACTTTATTTTTATAAAGATGAAGAGTTGTTGCAATTCCCACATAACCGAGGGAATTGGTTCTGAGTCAGATCCTCTCATAGTTCAGGATGAGTCTGTTTTAGAAGAGCAAGCTGCTGATCAGCAGGTGTTGATTACACTCACATCCAGGTGCTTATTCAGTCTCATCAAGAGCTTGACTGTGAACTGTCTTGGACTGTACACAGGAGCAACTGTGCATGATTAGCGTGCTCATTATTTCAAAGAAAAATCACATCCAATTAGGATGGAAATTAGAGCTCCGTTAATTGGAACGTTATTCCACCGATTGTCGTCATTGATTGCTCTATTGTTTCAGCAGTATTGGGAAGTTTACTGTATTTATTTCATTACAATGCATGCAAAATAAAGCTCTTATCTTAGCTAGTTATGTTATGCTTTGCTATTTTGATTGACAAAGACCGTTTTAGAATAGAAAGGAAATCATGGAGAGAGAAAACGGGAGCTAAGTTAGAAAGATGCTTATTAGAAACCATTGTTATGTTGCTATGTTGTGGCTTGATTTCGCTGTGTTGTTAATTCATGTTTGCTTTTTAAAATTGTGGGTCCCACTTTATATTAGGTGGCCTTAACTACTGTACTATGTACAAATTACTTTGTTCATATTGTAATGCAAAACACTTTTGTTGCTAATGAGGTGGAATAAGGTAAGGTTAGGGACATGTTTGGTGGTATGAGTAGGTTTAAGGGTGGGTTACATGCAGGTTTCTTTTATATATATATATATATATATATATATATATAAGTCCAATGTAAAAACACACCAAATATACAACTCACTGTCCAATTTTACACTTTGAACCATCCAGTAACAACTGCTTCTGTATTTTCACTTTGTCCATGTTTTTTGTGCGATTTGAGAGCAGTTTGCTTCATGCTGAAAGCATTGCATACATCAAAACACACAAACTCTTTTTTAATAAGATTTCTATTGAATAGAAAGCTTTGGATACTCAGCATGCAATGCTTATCCGCTTCTTAACTACAACAACTTGACCGGTATTTCTGAATGATGTTTTTTTTTTTTTTTTTCTTGCTACCAGTTTGTGTAGTTGTGACATTTACCAGCAGGAGTTAACGGCACCGTGCCAGAAAGTTGGGTAACCTAGAGCTGCGTTCAGATGCTTCTTGTCACCTACTTTTATTGGAACGCTTATCGGGAGAAATAAGTCCATAAAAAGCCCTGGATGAAGGCCAGGCAGTTGTTATAGAACAGAAAGAGAAGAGGTCCCATAAGGTTAAACCTCAGTCCACGCTAATCACAAACCTGTCAATTCTCTTTGGTGCTGCCCTTTGCGACCTTGCACACTTTGATGTGTTACTGAGGGAGAAGAAGAGAGGAGGCAGGAGGAGGAAAGGAGAGATAGAAAGGCAGAACGACAGGTGCGCCCGATTGCATCCATCTGTCTTTCCTACACCTCTCCTCAACACACAGTGTTTCTCACTCTCTGTTTGTTCCTGTGCTAAAGACGCGCAGCCCTCGTTTGTGTTGCTTTGGTGAATAATTTACACCACACGAGGCGTGAGAGGTGGTGGGTAGTATGGCTTGTATGTGTGAGGGTATATGTGTGGTTGTGGAACAAGCATTTGTCACTGCATACGTCTGTTGTATTAAATTCTGATTTGATTTCATATCGATTCACTTGGGAATATTTCAGTTAAAATGTTCATTTGTTAATGAATTTCACAAGCATCTGAATTCAGCTCTAGGTTCCTAGATGTTTGCACTCAGAATGTTTTTAAATCACACTGTTTTTTTAATCTTTATATTCATCAAAAACTCCTGAAAAATTATCACAGTTTCCACAAAAATATTAAGTAGCACAATTGTTTTGAAATTTAATAATAGTAATAAATGCTTCTTGAGCAGCAAATGAGCATGTTAGAATGATTTCTGAAGGAACATGTGACACTGAAGACTGGAGTAACGATGCTGAAAATTCAGCTTTGCATCAGGAATTAATTACATTTTAAAGTAAAATAGAAAACAGCTATTTTAAATTGTAATAAAATGTGACCCTGGACCACAAAACCCGTCATAAGGGTATTTTTATAAGCTGAATAAATAAGCTTTCCATTGATGTATGGTTTGTTAGGATTTACGGTAGGAAATTTACAAAATATCTTCATGGATCATGATCTTTACTTAATATCCTAATGATTTTGGCATGAAAGAAAAATTGATAATTTTGACCCATACAATGTATTGTTGACTATTTCTAAAAACATACTTGTGCTACTTATGACTGGTTTTGTGGTCCAGGGTCACTTATATCACTATATTACCGTTTTTACTGTATTTTGATCAAATAAATGTACTCTTAACAGTTAGTGCCCCATTGTTTTCTGCCCAACATAAAATTACATGTTCCTGTTCCACTTGATGTTTACACAGCTTTTGGTTACTTACATTTATAACTTATATGAAAGTATTATTTATTAATATTGTTTATAACCAAGAGGCATATTTTCTTGTAGATTTTTAAACAATGTTTTGTAAAATATTTGTTTTATTTATTACTACAGGCTGTCGTTCACCCATTATTTATATTCACACTCTTTTTAGACCATTTGTCAACAAATTTTTAGTACACAGTGCATGAAGGTTGCAGGCAACCGAGCTGACCTGAGTGGCCATTAAAAACCGTCTCCGTCACAGATCATCATTGCATTCATTTCATCGGCTCATTTCCAGTCAGACGTGACCTAATGCGGTGATGTCCGAGTGGAGAAACGCAATTGCGCAGCGGGACTCAACACTGAAGACTGACCTTTTCGGGTTTCTCTTCTCTTCAAGATACTGTTACGAATGACTTTAATCTTGAAGAAAGTGTCAGACCTCCCTGATGTGACATTTCATTGATAATGATGAAGTTTTGGAGAGAAGATGGGACTTCATCAGTTTATATGGCAGTGATCCCTTGCTGCAGTGACTAGACATGGACAGATTTCTATGTTGGACTTGAGAGAGGATTATGCTGGTTAGTTCTGGTTTGATGCTGCAAAGCAAGCATAGTTAAAATGCTCACCAGCAGATCTTCTAAAGTGGTTGACCATCATTAGCGTTGTCCTTCCAGTTGACTATTGATGTCTTAATGTTTAAGCTAGTTAAGTGCAAGTTAAGTAAAGTATGTTCTACTGGTCTTGGTTCAATTCCCAAGGAAGCTGCATTCTGATTTAAAAACATTTTTAAATTTTGAATGTACTGGGAGTTGCTTTGAATAAAAGTGCCTGCCAAGATGCATGAGTGTAAAATGCTTTGTAAACATTGTGATAGAAAGTGGGTGATGTAAGAAATGCATTATAGATTCTAGGCTCAGCTGCATTAGATAGCTTGCAATTTACTTCTTGACTGCTGTTTATTACTCGAAGTATTGCGAGTGAAAATGTCATGCTGATGTTTTGAGAGGTATGAGTCGAGATGAGCATACTGATGTTATGTACAGTACTTGATTGGGTTGTGTTAGGACTCACAGATTTTAAGGTCGGTGCTCCTCATACATTTGAGGGACCTGAGCTAACAATCCGTGTCCTTGCATAATGTACACGTCAAGGCTTTGTAAATTTCATGCCCTTTAGTCACAGCGAATAGCCTTTTTATGAGAATCGGCCCTCTTGGGCCTCCATTAACTGCTCTTTATTAGATTGTTGCAGCATCAGCCTTTGATATTACAGAAGTGAAAACCAACTGTGGTCTGAACTTTTCACCTTTGAATTTCTCTTCCTTCACTCTATTGCTCTCCTTCTCACACACACAAAACATGCATGTTTGCAAGCACACACTCATCTGTTCCCATTAACGCTTATTTGATTAGTAAAATGCCAGCAATGAGCACTAAGGTTATTAGGCAGCAGGAGATGCCTTGAAGCATGAGTGAACTAAGGCAATGTGAACGCCATTAAAATATGCCATTATACCCATAATTAACTGGATTTAACACCAGTATTGCACTCCCTGAAGTTATCCAGCTTATAGTTTACAGTCAAGCTTAAAAAAACAAAAACAAAAAAAAACAACAATATCAAAACCACCAAAAATCCCATAGACTTTCATTGAGGGGGTCAAAACTTTTGCACAGTAAGACTTTTTTGTTGTTGTTGCAGTGTTTAAACTGTCTCAGTAGCAAAGCTTAATGACTATCCTAGAACAACATGCTAAATCGTACTAGCAACGTACTAAAACATGTTAATCTTTCTAAAAACATGCTATCAATATGATAATCATGCTAGAAACATGTTAGCAACATGTTACTCATGCTAGAAACATGTAGCAACATGCTAACCGTGTCAAAATATGCTAGCAACATGCTAATCATGTTAAAACATGCTAACAACATACTAGCAACATGCTAATCATGTTCGCAAAATGTTAACAATGTGCTAAATCCATATATCAACATCTAATCAGTTTAAACATTCAAACTTTCAACTTTCAAGCTTTTTTCAGGATTCTTTGGTATAAAGTTCAAAAGAACAGCACTTATTTGAAATAGAAATCTATTTAAAAAAATGTTATAATATAATTTCTATAATGTCCCTTTCATTCAAATTAGTGTGTCCTTGCTAAATAAAAGTATTTATTTCAACAAAAAAAAAAAAAAAAAAAAATGAATGTGTATATTAAAAATACATACGTATACATAGGTCTTGAACTCCAAGAAAAAAGATAGTAGTTGATTCTAGCAGCTTCTTCACCACTTTCATCAGGCAAGTTGAATTTTGTCAAAAATTAAGAGTGAAGATATATATAAAAATAGTCACAGAATAATATCTAAAGAAATATTAAAAAGGGTCAACGGTCAAAGAAACCCGTTGTGCTTTGGATGTAATGTCACTGAATGGATAAACATGCCCTTTAGAGATCACTGTAGTGAACCTCATGCTTCACAGGGTTAATATGCATGTCTAGCACATGGTTTATAGCCCTTTAAACAGTCACTTTAAATAACAATCACTTTAAACAGCCCAACATGTCACTTACAAACTCTAACAATGCTGTGCATTTAAGGTGGGACTATCTGTAAATTACACTCTTCACCTTCACTATAACCTCCAGCCTCTGCAGATAACCTCGCAACTGCTTCAGTCATCATTAAAAAGTCATTCCTTTCAGTTCTTGACTACATGTAGCAGTTCACTGAACACATGCTGCTTCCATTCTTTCACTCACTCAGTGCTCACAAAGAGATCCGCCAGCAGTGGCACCGGGCATCCAAGAGCTTAGAAATCCCACCGGGCTTCAAACAGAATGAAAGCACGAGCCGGAGAGATGTGCCCAGGCTGTGTTCCTCCCCAGGGCTTCATGCATCAGTACAGGCTGTGTGTGTGTATGTGTTTTGTGAGCATCTAGAGCACCAGTTCTGTTCGATTCTTTTCTCTTTCCCGGAGCATCCTCCCCTGTGATCCAGCGCTTAAATGTTAATGCTGCTTGACTGAACACATGATAGTGGTGTGGAGCAGAGTCACACACACTCAGCACACACATCTAAAGCTGATGGGTCACAGACTGTCTGTATTCTGTTCCTATGCGAGTCACAGGAACTGAAGAACCAGGTCTGTCCTTGCACTTGAGCATTGATTGACAGGTCAGAGTGGTGAAAAGGTCCTCCCACTTAGTCCATCCACCTACAGCCAATTTGTTTTCTCATTCGTTCACCCTATTCATGGCTTTCTGTCTCTGTTCATCTCTTTCTGTCTTCCTGCTCTCCTTTGTGCAGTCAGTCTGTGGATAACAGTGTCTTTATAGAAGCCCAAAGGGAAAAGGTCACTCACCAGACCGGAGGAAAGCACAAGAGAAGATAAATGAGGAAATTAAAGGGTAGAATAAATCGAGAGGAGAAGAGGAGCAGCATATCATGGCTGGAAAGTTCTCTCAGGTGTCTGCAGCTCAACTGCCATCAGAGCTGATGTGGGATCAGACAGATGGGCGAAGAAGATGGAGAGTGATGACACTGTATGGCAAACTGAACGGAAGAAGCCTTGAAATGAACAAAGCATTTTGATTTTAAAATAAGAGAATGAGCAAGAAAATGCAAAACAGTTTCATGTGTAAAACTGTCAAAATGAGTGTGAAGAATCCTTGAAAGGAATAAATCATTTTCTTAGTCATATTCACATTCCCTTACTTTTTTCCCCCTCAGGATTTCAGTTGATCTAGTGTGCGATTGATTTTTAGAGGATTCTTATCTGCTCTTGTCTGATTTACAATGTATTCTACATTATGATAAAAACATTATTTTGGATTTTATGACCAAGTAAAAAACACAATACACATTTTATATATTAATAATCTTATATTATTCAAAAGTTTAAGGTTGGTAATATTTTTTAATGTTTTTAAAATAAATATATCATGCTCCCCATGGCTGAATTGATCAAAAACAGAGTAAAAACAGTAATATTGTGAAATATTATTACATTTTAAAGGAACCATTTTCTATTTACATATATTTTTAAAATGTGATTTATTCCTGTGATGCAAAGCTGAATTTTCAGCATCATTACTCCAGTCTTCAATGTCACACAATCCTTCAGAAATCATTCTAAAATGCTGATATACTGCTCAAATTTTTTTTATTATTATTATTGTAAATGTGGAAAACAAATGTGCTGTTTAAAATTTTTGTGAAATTTTCTTTTCTTTTTCTTTTTTCAAATAATTTTTCAGTATTCTTCGATGAATTATAAATGTCTGTACTGTTGCTTTCGGGCAATTAAAAATTATTTTATTGCTTAATAGTAAACAAGAGGTCAAAGCAAACACTGAAATATTTATTTATGTATTATTTTATTTCTTTTTTATACATTTTTTTGTTTGTCTACATAATGTTTCTCAATCGTGAAGTGCAGAAGAACTGAAAACAGCCTCTAAATAACTAAACCAGATTCTCTAGGGGTCTGACCAACAAATGTTTAAATATCAAACACAGCAGCCAATCCACTGGCCGTTACTACAGGCAAGCAGTCAACTGTCTCACGCGTACAAGGACTAGTCATCAAGATACAGTAACTGTCATGAGATTCAGTGCCCCAGAAACATCAATGCAGAAAAAATGTTCTATGATTGATCATGTCCACATCCAGACCACCTATTCCCGTTCTCAGCGTTTGCTCTTTCTCTCTCTCTCTCTCTCTCTCTCTCTCTCTCTCTCGTTATTGCACAAACCTGCTCCTTGATCACAATTCTAAAGCTTCCCTCACAAATAACTCAGGCAGCCAGCAGCACAGTTCACCGGGTCCTCGTGGTTCAGCAGTATGCGTTATTAATTCCCAGAGTGTTGGTATACTGAGAGAGACCAGAGAACATTGGCTCTTTTTCTCACTTAGTCTCTGGAACTGTGTGCAGCAGCTGTGCCGGGCTGAAGATAGGCGATGACTCGCTCTTATTAAAGGTCAAACATGCTATGAGCATGACAGAGAATAGGTCTGTTTTATAAGATGGCATACATCAAAGGATGTTTAGTAGGAAGCAAAGAGCACAGAATCCACTTAGATGAACAAACTTCATGTCCACGAGCAATAGTGTGTCATGCTCAGATGGTGTTGATCAAGTAAATTTCCTTTTTATATTCACAGGAAAGATGTTGAAGAGTTTTATTTTTTTTCTTACTTTCTGATTGATTGAGTAACAGATCAGTCCGTCTTAGCCTCAGGCAGAACACCCACCATCCACCCACAGTCCGTTCATTTTTGCCAAAAGTCTGCTACATGAAACTATACTGACCAATTGACTGATTGATTGACTTGGAATTGTACCAGATGATGCAGATTGCTGTATATGTAACTGTTTGATAAATTAAATAAAAAGTTGCACCCTTGAAGGAATGCTTGCCCTTCAGCCCAAGGAGCTCTACACCAGGTTGAGAGTCTACCCTGATACGTCTAAGAATATGTTTGCTAAATTAAATTTGCTATATATATATATGTGTGTGTGTGTGTGTGTGTGTGTGTGTGTGTGTGTGTGTGTATATGTACATGTGTATATATATATTTATAGGTTCTATATCAAATATATATAGGTTCTAACATACACCGTCTAGTGCTACTTGGACATGTCATCAGTGATGAACCCGAGGTCAACAGGTGTTTCGGGTCTTTAATGAACAGACACCCTCGCCCGTGCGACCCTGCCGGGGGCAATCAGTCCCCGGCCTGTGTCCAAGTGGCATGCTACTCCACGGATCCCCCCTCCGGATCCACCCTCCGGATCCACAGCCATCGTGAGGCTTTTTCAGCAGCCTCAGAGATGTTCTTTATGGCTTGTCTGTACAGTTGACCCTAAGGAGTTTGAGTGTTCGGAGCAACGACTGTCCAGCAAAGCTCCAGCAACCGAACTCCACTGGCTCACTGCATGCTTTCCAGCCGCCGTTCCTGCACTCCTCCACCAGCTCCGCATACTTGGCTCTCTTGCGCTCATTTGCCTCCTCCAATCTGTCTTCCAAGGGGACAGTAAGCTCCACTATGACCACCTGTCTGGTCGACTCCGATGTTATCACCATGTCTGGGTGGAGTTAAGTGGCCGTGATGTGATTCGGGAACTTGAGCTGCCTTCTCAGGTCCACTTGAAGGTGCCAGTGTCTTGCATTGGTGAGGAGCCCACCTGGGGAGCGTGGCTGCTGTTGTGCCTTCTCCCTAGCTCTGACAATGGAGATGGTATGCATGGAGGGATGCTGACTCTTACTGCTCTGAATCGCTGCGGTGATTGTATCTGCCAAAGCCCTGAGGACCTGATCATGGCAAAAGCAATACCGCCCATCCCCCAAAGCCTTTGGACAGCAGCTGAAAATATGCTCCAGTGTGCCGCTCCTTTGGCACAGTTGGCATGCTGGTGAGTCCACCAAGCCCCAGCAGTGTAGATTGGATGGACTGGGTAGAAGGTCGTACACTGAACTGTTGAGGAACTTGATGCGCAGGTGAGGCGCAGGACTCTTCCCAGATGATCTTGTGCTGCTCGGTGTTTTCCCACCTAGTCCAGGCGCCTCGCTGTTGCATACCGACCATCTTGGTCAGGTGATCTTCCTCCACCTCTCCCCACACCTCGTTCTGCACCAACTGATGCTTCTCCCTCCCTCTTTCTTTGTCATAGCGTGGATTAGAAAAAACGGCCCAGGCCTGCACGTCCCACCTCCACGTTACCAACCAATACACCATGCCTCAGCTATACCTACGCTCTGTCCACCGCTTTCTGTGCCTGCCACTTCCTTCCCGTCTTAACACAGATTCCAGCTGAGGAGACTTTGGCATCTGAGGAATCTCAGTACATCAAGACCTCCCGGGCACGTGTGACCTTGAACTCCTCGGACAAGTTGCTGATGAGAAGCTGCAGCTTGGTGGACTGACCATAGAGGGCGATGTTACTTAGGGACTGTGGGAGCCCTAACCACCTCCTGAGGAACTGACTGATGGTTCTCTCCAGTGCTTCTACCGTTGTCATGGGTACCTCGTATACGAGAAGGGGCCAAAGAAGCCTCGGCAGGATTCCGTGCTGGTACATACATTTACACTTTCCTGGAAGCCCTGACTTGTCGACTGCAGTGAGCCAGTTCGTCACGTCATTCCTGGTTTGTTGGAGAGTGGCTGTGTCCTTCAGGGAGCTGTCAAAGATCTTCCCCAGGCTCTCAACTGGTCTTTCTGTTATTGATGGAATTTGTGATCCCTCCAGGATAAAGCGGAACTTGTTGGCCACTTTGCCTTTCTTTAAGACCAGGGATCTAGATTTGGCTGGCTTAAAACTCATCCTTGCCCATAGGATGAGACGTTGGAGCCCCTGAAGAAGCCATCTGCACCCCGGAACTGAAGCTGCTGTCACAGTTAGGTCATC
Source organism: Acrossocheilus fasciatus (assembly GCA_036784905.1). Classification (NCBI taxonomy): domain Eukaryota; kingdom Metazoa; phylum Chordata; class Actinopteri; order Cypriniformes; family Cyprinidae; genus Acrossocheilus; species Acrossocheilus fasciatus. The sequence goes on from CM071950.1 coordinate 8,031,007, forward strand.
CATAAAGGCTCTTATGGGTGGCTGCCAACCAACTTGTGGGGAATAGACCTGTAGGCATTGGTAAGATCCAGCCAGAGTACAGCAAGGTCTCCTCTGTTCTCCTTTGCCTCCCGGATAAACTGGCTCACCACTCCGGTGTGTTCTAAGCATCCAGGTACTCCTGGGACTCCCCCCTTCTGCACTGAGGTGTCTATGTACCCGTTTTTCAAAAGGAACTCCATTAGCCGTTGGGACACAATCTTAAAGAAGATTTGCCCTTCGACGCAGATCAGCGAGATTATACGAAACTGCTCGATGGTGCTTGCATTCTCTTCTTTGGGTATCCAGATCCCCTCGGCTGATCTCCATTGGGGAGCTGCTTTCCCTCTCTGCCAAAACACCTTCAGGATTTTCCAGAGTCTAACAAGTAGCTTTGGGTACTGTTTATAGACCCTATAAGGTACTCCGCTGGGACCAGGAGCGGAACTTGATCTTGATGCCATTACTGCGTCCTTCACCTCTTTCAAGGTGGGCCCGGAGATGTTGAACTGAGCCGCTGGTTCTGGAGGTTCGATGAACTTCTCACAGGGGTCGAGGTCTTGTTCCCTTGCAGAGACACTAAAAGTGATACTGAGGTGGTGAATGAAATATAACATAAAACACAACTTTATTCACTTTTTGTTAAATGTCAGTTTTAATGAACAATAATATCCATTATAAAAGTATAAGTGTAAAGTATAAGAAACATATACAACAGAAAATAAAGACAAGCCAGCAATTCAGTCAGTGCTCTACTAAAGTAAAGTTAAATAAAAATATAAAGCTATGAAACTTAACTTTGTGCTCAGCCAAAACGATATTACCAGGAACAAATAACACATTTATAAGACCAAAGATGTTAGATAGACCCAAAACTAATTATATCTCATGTTTAATCACGATAGAGACATCAGAGCAAGTGGCAAATGTCAGAATGAGGTAAGGCTGCTCTCGGCAGGTTCTTGAGTGATGATAGCCTGGAGCTCACATCTCTGAAAACCTCAGAGCAAATTTTCAAATAGGCACTAATAAACTGCAGATGTGACTACATTCTTACCTGAATAAATGAATAAATTTCATGACACAATAATAGTATTTTGAAAATCATGCAGGTGTTCTACTCCGACATTAACGCTCGTTGGTTGTTACGAAATGCATCCTCGATAAAAGGGGCAGAACAAGAACCCATTCAGGGATTTGAACTGCACTTGGCTAGATGTGAACTTTGAATTGGAACAGTACTTGGGCAATGCCTGATGATGTCGGCTTATGTCTACAGTAGGAGTTGTATAATATGCTATTCCATATTCAAAAACTGTCTTTGAGTAATGATAATTCATTTCAACGTTTTTTTTTTTTTTTTTCCCCTGCTTTACAGTATCATAATTCTCTTTAAAATGTTAAATTTATACTTTGTTACTATACTATACTTCTCAAGCAACGTTTACTTACCTTGGCTTCCAGCAGTAATACAGTAACATAGTAACATCTCATCAAGCACACAGCATCATGTATTGTGTATACACAATAACAGAGTTCTCGCTTTTGTTCTGGAAATTATTGCACTTTTGTGTTGATCCCTGTAAATTTTGGCGTTGGCTGAAGTTTCAAAGCAATAAATCACACACCAAGTGTTTGTGATTATTACTACAAGCCATATAATAGCATATAATGGACTATATAATAACATGATGGTATAAATAGTGGGTGGTTCGGCGGTTTGTACTGAAATGGAAGGCCTACGCAGTACTCAGAACAGTAATGGAATAATAATAAAAGGAATAAATCACGCCATAACTGCATGAGCCACTGTACAGCCTAAAAATAGCTGAATGCAATGCTATTAAGCTACTACCACTAATATATATACAGGTGCTGGTCATATAATTAGAATATCATCAAAAAGTTGATTTATTTCACTAATTCCATTCAAAAAGTGAAACTTGTATATTATATTCATTCATTACACACAGCCTGATATATTTCAAATGTTTATTTCTTTTAATTTTGATGATTAGAGCTTACAGCTCATGAAAGTCAAAAATCAGTATCTCAAAATATTAGAATATTTACATTTGAGTTTGAATAAATGACCATCCCTACAGTATAAATTCTGGGTATCTGCATATTAAATGCAAAGTTGACTGGAAGGAAGAATTTGGGTAGGAAAAGGTGCACAAGCAACAGGGATGACTGCAAGCTTGAGAATACAGTCAAGCAAAGCTGATTCAAACACTTGGGAGAGCTTCACAAGGAGTGAACTGAAGCTGGAGTCAGTGCATCAAGAGTCACCGCTCAGACATCTTCAGGAAAAGGGCTACTAAGCCACTTCTGAACTAGAGACAACGTCAGAAACGTCTTACCTGGGCTGTGAAGAAAATTAACTGGACTGTTGCTCAGTGGTCCAAAGTCCTCGTCTCAGATGAAAGTAAATTTTACATTTCATTTGGAAATCAAGGTCCCAGAGTCTGAAGGAAAAGTGGAGAGGCACAGAATCCATGTTGCTTGAAGTCCAGTGTGAAGTTTCCACAGTCAGTGATGGTTTGGGCTGCCGTGTCATCTGCTGGTGTTGGTCCACTGTGTTTTCTGATGTCCACAGTCAACGCAGCCATCTACCAGGAAATTTTAGAGCACTTTATGCTTCCTTCTGCTGACAAGCTTTATGGAGATTTTCCAGCAGGACTTGGCACCTGCCCACACTGCCAAAGGTACCAAAAGCTGGTTCAATGACCATAGTGTCACTGTGCTTGATTGGCCAGAAAACTCGCCTGACCTGAACCCCAGAGAGAATCTATGGGGTATTGTCAAGAGGAAGATGAGAGACACCAGACCCAATAATGCAGAAGAGCTGAAGGCCACTATCAGAGCAACCTGGGCTCTCATAACACCTGAGCAGTGCCACAGACTGATCGACTCCATGCCACGCAGCATTGCTGCAGTAATTCAGGCAAAAGGAGCCCCTACTATGTATTGAGTGCTGTACATGCTCATGCTTTTCATGTTCATACTTTTCAGTTGGCCATGATTTCTAAAAATCCTTTCTTTGTATTGGTCTTAAGTAATATTCTAATTTTCTGAGATACTGAATTTGGGATTTTCCTTAGTTGTCAGTTATAATCATCAAAATTAAAAGTATATATTTAATTAAAAGAAATATATCAGTCTGTGTGTAATGAAGGAATATAATATACAAGTTTCACTTTTTGAATGGAATTAGTGAAATAAATCAACTTTTTGATGATATTCTAATTATATGACCAGCACCTGTATATATATATATAAGTAGTCATAGGTTCTACAAAATTCTCGTATGACAGCAAAATAAATGTCAACTTTCAGTTGTTGTTAATCTACTTTTAAACCAGCATATTTTTATACAATTTGAGAAATAGTTTTTCTACTTTGCAGAGTTCTTCTTAAATGGGTTCAACTGAGCACAAGAAAAGTCCAAAGGCAGTCATGACACAGCCCATATGCTGTCCTACTTCCAAGTGGAGAAGAGAATTAAAATCGGTCCCTGTGGTTTCATTGTGAAATCACTTCCCCTCTGAAATGTGTCATATATCACCACCCCAGGACACGCTGTTCTGAAAAGTGTTAATAAGCTTGAAGACACTCATATTGCATCTATACAATTACGTGCACACACACACACACACACACACGTACCAGTAAAGCACACCCATGCGTCTATTATGCCTTTTATATGCATATTTTCTGACTTCAAACAAACTCAAATCCTCAAATGCATTTTCAAGGACAAATTCAGAGGTACAAATCAGATTTATCAAGGACAGCATGGCCCCTTATTAAGAATAAATGATGTTTACAGCAACAGAGGACAGAACGGATAGCACTGACCTGATTTTTTTCTCTTCCAAGAACAAAGAATAGGCTCATGCTTTTTACAGTGAGATTTCAATTTGATCACATTTCTTATTTATTTCAAAGCTAATAGATTCGTGATTTCCTTTAAATGTGACTTAAAAATAAAAGCATCAAAAATCTAGTGCACTCAAAAATAAAGCACAACGCAACAGCCTGCAAAGCAGATGTTAGATTTCATGGACTTGATGTCATGAACCTGGCTTAGTTTTTTTGTCCTTATTGATCATAAAATTTCAAACACTGTACCAGTATCCATAGCAACCAGAGAGATGCTCTATTGGGACTTGAAACCAAGAGGGTCTGTAAAGTCAGTGTGCATGTGCAAAAAAGAGCTTATTTAGATTGATGCAACCCAGGTGGATTATTAGTCTCTCATCAGACGCATTTTCTTTATTACTTTTCACAAATCCTGCCCTCTTTCCTTTATTCCCACTTCTCTCAACCTCATTCCACAGCCAGGCATCAAAGCTCTCATCTGAGCTCTTTAAAACACATGGAGCTACAGGGAGATGAGGTTTCAGGGATGTCTCAGTCAATGTGAGTGTTGTGAAGTTGAGAAAGCTCTGGGGCGTCAGAGAAGGAATGGATGGTATGGGTTGTGAGGTGATTCCTGGCTCTGCCGACAGGAAAATCCCTCAGAGCTCTGGGCTTATTTACAATCCACCAGCTCTGATTTCCATCAAAATCTAGTTCATGCCATGTACATTTGCATTGCTTTCTTACTACAAGTGTCTGCTGTTCTGAACCCTGATACTTATTTACACACTTTGGATGGTTATTGTGTGCGCAGACATTTATGCATAGCACATTCAGATATATTTCTGTTCAGAGTAATAGGTTCACATATAGGTCAAAGAGTCAAAGCATGACTTTGCATACTGACTATATTAAATAGGTTGTAAGTAGGTCTTCTAGTGTAAAATCAATGTGAAATGCTGTTTGCAACCCGCACTTCTATATTCTGACATTTTTCAGAGTGAAACAAACAGGATATTCAACAAGAAAAACTGTAGTATGGGGTTTGAATTCTGTATAGCATACTATCATATACTCTTAGTATTTGTGCCATATTTATTTATCGGAAGGAATTAAAAAACACATATCCTCATTGCTTTTGTTAGGCTAGTTGCATGTGATGGTCATCAGTGACACAGTAATTTCAGACATAGAGCAAATGCGTTCTGATGACAGATTCCGAAAACATTTTTTAACATGCACTGGTAAATCATTCACAAAAAGACAAAGAACATCCACAAAACATTTTTTTAAGGTGTCATGAAATGGATTTTTAAAATAGCTTTAATATGAGGTTCTTTGAGGTTCATTTAGAATGTTAATAAAGTTTTTTTGGACAAAAATAATAATAAATAAAGTCATATATTATCAAAAAAATAAAAATCAACCCTTATTCTGTCCCTTTGTCTGAAATGATCAATTTTACGCAGGTGGTTTCTTAAACGCGTTTCAGTAAACACTCACTGTTATGATTAGCTAACATGTTTAAATTGATAAAAGTATCAACGCCCCCTCGTTTTTTGCACATGAGTGTTTTGAAAATGTTATCTATAGAAAACCATAATTTAAAGCATTATGAAGTTATTTATGTACAATTTACAATGAAACTGCTGCCCATTTGCGAACTCCCCTGTACACTGTGCCTCGTTTACAAAACAATTTGCAGTCAAATGCTCTGAATAAACAACATGTAATCTTCTGGCATGATTTGGGATGCCATTAAAAATATCCTTTTATTCCTGATGCTGAGTCCTTCTGAAGTTTGTACAGCATATGTATACTATATCCAGTGTAATTATAATGGGTTTTAGTTGCTTTTGATGTGACACTTGCATTTGGTGTAGACAAATGTCCGCCATCAAGTGACTGAACACCAGTGGGCGGGGCCTGTGGTTGTAATGTACAGAATAACCATTCTAGTCTTGCTCTAGAGGCAGTCATATGCAAATATATTCACCAATGTAACATTACAAATCCCATAATATCCAATTGAGCTATTTTAAGATCTCTTATGTCAAAAGATCAAGGATAATTTGATTTGTCATGAAAAATATGATTTAAGAAGACTTGCTTATGAAACCACCACCACCATCATAAAAAACAAAACAAAACAAAAAACATATGCATTAGGGTGTGGGTAGGGTGACCACCCGTCCCGCGTAGCGCGTGCGCGCACAGCGTTTGAAGCCTAATTCATGCGTCCCGCAAATTGAGACCGTGTCACGCATAATCAATGCTTGCCCAAAAAAAAAAAAATTGGTCACTCTATATCCTCGAGCCCCAGGCAGCCAAACGAACATTACTTGATAGTTCAGCACGCTACTGTTGCCACACCCACCACCCCTCAGTTGAACTGCTGACTAGGTCGTTGTCAACTTTTTCGTTGTTGTCATGACAGCGCACGCACGTGCATACCAGACACACTGGGAAGGAACTTTTAGATGCGCGCTTTCCAATTCGAAAAATGGAGAAAGAGACTGAGTCTGAGGCACCGCCATCATCAATTAAAAAGAGAAGGTGTGGGTACAAGAAAGACTTGTTTTCTGTGGGCAACTGTTTAATTGTTGGGAATAAAAAAATAAAAAAATAAATCGGAGTATCTATTTAAGTGCAAATAGCCATGTTGTTGGCAGAAGCTATTTAACAAACTTCACCCATAAACTTATGATTGGGATAGTCAAATTTGCAAAAGACAACCTTCAATTGTCTGATTTAGTGGCGCAGCTGGTAAAGCGCGTATTATCGTTCTTTTGACGCGATCGACTAGGGTTCGAATCTGCCTTTTGGCGAACTTTTTTTCTCCCTTTTTAAATTTCAAATCACATCAGAAAAGCATTTATTTTTTAATAAAAATGAAGGAAATAATCAAAAAGTTGAACATAAAGTATCGGGTAGGGATAGGGTAGGTGTAGGGAGAGCTTTTGTCCCAATAAGGTGGCATCCATTTAATAATTTGAAATAAAATTTAAAAATTACACTCAATAAGTTATTGCATACTATTTTATAATGTATTACAATGCAGAGGTGCAGATAAGTGCCACTATTTGCAATAAGTAATGTTTTTCGCCACAATTAATCATACCCTTTTATTCAATATTTGCAATAATTAGCAGAATCCTGCTATTTTAACATAGAATAAATAGAATCTAAACTATTTGCACTGTGTAAATAGCATACCACTAAAGAATACTGCTATTTTCACTTAGTGTAAATAGCCTCTATCGCAATCTGTCAATTCATTGAATGTTCAAAATATTATGAATCTTTATTTAGAAAAAAATACACATTGGTTGGCCTATTCATGAGCATACATCAGCAATTACACATGTTTAGGGGAATAGTGCATTATTAATATACCATGTAAGGTGGTATGTGCTAGAAATGGGTAAACCACTATCAGTGAGTCTGCCCGTGGGGTGGGGGCACCGCCGCGCCAGGCAGTGTCCCACATTGTCCCTCAGAAACATACCCCTTGTCCCCCCTTGGGCTTATTAGCAGGTGGTCACCCTAGGTGTGGGATGCTAAATTCATGAGTTTTTTATTTTTATTTTTTTATACATGTATCTCATAAAACTATAGCATTTGAAGCTTGGGATAGGAATCCATTGGAATACTAATAACCCTACTCCAGGAGCCTAACCCACATACCTACAGAAAGGCAGACAGCGAATGAAATTCTAATGATCCCGATACATCATGTTCTCAGCACACACTCCCACAGAGCAACGGAAACATGCATGAAGACCCAAAACAGGATGTAGTTTTTTAAATGGATGGCTAAGGATAAGGTGAAGCTTAAATTGGGGTGAGGGGTAAGAGAAAGTGAGAGAAAGAAACTTTAGGTGAGTATAACTATAATGAACAATCGATTATTTTTAGATTAAAAGAAAATTAAAGAATTATCACTACTTTTAACTTTGTCTGTCCCAGGGGCTTTGGTCAAATTAAGGCACTTCTCAAAGCTGGTAGCAGTGAAATTAAAATGCAAGAGGAAACATTCAGCATGTGACATTGAAATTAGACTAGAATTCACCATATAAATGTTCCAAAAATGGTTTTCACTGTGATGTCATAGGACAATGGTTTAGGATTTCCCAAAGAACTTTTCAGTGGACTGTTTTTTTTTTTTTTTTTGTGTGTTAAGAACATTTTAAGAATCAAAAGATCCATTTTCCACTGCAAAGAACCTATAGTGTAATGGAAAGGTTCCATGGATGTTAAAGATTCTTTATGGAACCATAAATGCCAATAAAGAACCATAGTCACAGTTTTAAATATGACTTTTGCCTCAAGAAACTAATAACTGGCTGCTTATTAATAGCCAGTAACGTAGTTTTTAAGTTTAGGTATGGGGTAGGGTTAAATGATCTGCTTTGTAAATACTAATAACAGCCAACATGCTAGTAATATGCATTATAAAAAGCAACTAGTTAATATTGAGGATTGGTAATTAAAGTGTTACCAGAACCTTTAGTTTCAAGAGCTGGTGATCACCACCAGTGCATGCTGGTATAATATCATTATTGTTAGAATATTATGGTACAATTAAATAGACATCGAATTATAAGATCATTATATGGGTTTGTGATATATTTGTGAATTTCAGGATATTTGTGTTTGATACTGTTAGCTAAATAAAAATGACTGGATCAGTCAGTCAGTGATTGTGCTCTCTGGCCTATTTCTCCCTTCATTCTGCAGCTTTCCACGCTTCACTTTTTCACATTTATCAAAGCTCTGGTGAGACCTGACCTCTGCTGAAATGGGGTTTCATGACACTCTAACAGCTCTGCTTTCAAGGTGCAGTGCTTGACATCTTGCATATGATTTCTCACAGCCATGAGTTCTCCGAGAGGTGGCTTCTCTCAAAACCACACGTTAAATATTTTTCTAAAGCGCTCATGGATACAGCTTCAGTATACTGTATATACTGTCCCAGACTCTTCTCTGAACTGTCTGTCTCCTCTCACAGTCTCAGAAGTCTCTTCCTCCCCCTCACATCCCGGTTTAGATCTCTAATCAGCCTTTCATGAGTTGGCCAGTCACAACATCTGCTGTTTATTTTATTTTATGCAAATAAGGATTTATACAGACACACCACAAAATTGAAATTAACGAGGCATCGCTATGTCAAAGTCTCTTATCAGAGGGTCTACTGACCCTAATTTCTACAGAAGGAGAGCGGAGGAGTTGATAGCAGAATGGTAGTGGAAAAACAAGGCATTTGGAGGTCATAGTACCTTGGTTTGTGATTCATTTTTAAAAATATTTTTAGATAAATGTGTACCCTAAAATACAAACTGCTATAGGCTTCCTTGCTCATTGGCTTAGAACTTGTCAGTTGAACCCATTTGACCTAAAATAGGACCATTGAGATTTAAAGTTAATATTGCAATAATTTAACAACACAAAAAAGTAGTGTGTTTGTAAGAAAGCATTTTTAAAACTTCAGTTTCTTCAGGCCAATCTCTCACATAAAAACCCACCAGCATTTATAGAATATCTGTTTCAGCTTGTAAACAGTGCTTGATCTGTGTATATTTCTCTCCTGATTCAAGAGAGTGATATTATGGATAGAAAGCAACAATTTGAAATGACAAATGTCTTAATGGTGGATTTGTTTCTCACAAACACAGAGCTTTTCTCTTCACAAGACATTAACTGATGGACTGGAGTGGTGAGGATTACTTGTGGATTATTGTGATGTTTTCATCAGCAGTTTGGACTCTCATTCTGACGGCACCCATTCACTGCAGAAGATCCATTGGTGAGCAAGTGATGTAATGCTACATTTCTTCAAATCTGTTGAATCAATATTCAGCAAATTTTCACTAACCTAAAAAATTTAAAATGCTGATATCCTTCCCAGTTTATGTACAGGGGTACGTTTGGTCATTCAGACTTTGAGTTATCACTTCCTACAAAGTAATTTTTTTTATTTATTTATTTTTTTGAAGAAGTATATTAGTATCATGCTTACAGTTACAGTTTTTATATTAGATTTTTTTTTTTTGTCATTTTTATTAGGTTGGGTATCATTTTACACAATAAAGGAAAGTAAAACCTGAGTACCTGAATTATGAAAGAACTCTCCTTAAAATCCGCTAAATTTCATCCCTGGTTTTTATACAGTTGCATGTGTTAAATTCTGCAATGTACTTGAAATATTGGACACTTTGTATACTGCACTGCATTCCAACCTCGTCAAAGTCACCAAACACATTTATTTTGGAGAGTACTTACTCGAAGTCCTCAGTGGTTAAACTGTGTTGGTGATTGTCACATAAGAGTCTCCACAGGGACTTTCTGTGCTAAGCACTTCTGCACTTACACTGGCTGAGAGCTTCTCCAAAAACTACGCACAGGAGACAAATTATCATTAGGTAATAGCGTTCCCTCTGGGTGTCCATCAGGAGCCAATCATTTCTGTGAGGGAACAAATGAGAAGGTCTTGAATCGACTGGAACAGATAGTCTGTACTTAACAGGAGGTACAGACCTGCTTTTGCCATTTCTGCCTTTATTTATAGTACAGAACAAAGAATGAAGTGGGCAGTCAAAATGCTGGCTGTGAGGCTATCGGCTCAGACAGGAGATATAGATTTTTTAATGACAGGCCTGTAAAACAGCTCAGTCTGAGGAATAAAATAGAAAAAAAATTGAGCCAAAAGAACCTCAGAATAATCTAAGTTTTCAGTGTCGTTTAGCTGATGCTATAACACTTATTGACAGCTTTAGCCACTAAACTGATAACAGAGCAACTTGATTTTCTCATAATCTTGACATTGACAACTTTTCTCATGATCTTGTCATACCAAACGTTGTTCTCTTAAGATCAAGTTCCAGTCCTGTTCACAAGGTCCTTCAAAATATAGACCAAACCTGTTGGACTTTCTCTTCTCTGGAACAGCTTCCTGAGAGCATGAATGAATCGACCCCAAAGACACATTTTATTAAAAACCGTAAATTATTTTCACACAATGCATCATAAGGTTGCTATTTAGTAAATACACTGGGGAGCAGCAATGCAGTATGTCGTGAGAACTAAAATAATACAGCAGATGGGCTTTTCAATTAGTGTGTGTCAGTTTCACCTGCATTAGCTTTCCATTGTGTAGGTGAGGTCAGGGTAGTTGTTTGTTGGGGCTTTTGGTTATCACCAGGCTAGTTATCACACCCAGTCGGTTGCTATGAGAACCGCTGTTGCTGTAATCCTTCAGCAAATAAATGATCATGTCTCATAGGCATTAACAAATATGCAATTATGCTGTATGGGTCAATAGCAAACAGAGATAAGATGGCATAAACAACACTAATGACGCTGTTGTCTGGAAGTTCTAGACTGTCGGTCTAATGGCAACAAAGGCCTGTGTGACCAGGGCACTGTGTTCTGTCCGGCTGTAATCACTATCTGGAGAGATGGGTCCATCATGCCAGTCTTAGATGTGTGATTACCCTGAGGCCTTCAGTAACTGCAGGCGGCAGCAATGTCGAGCACCAGCTCTCTGTGCACCGCACCATTATTCAAACAGAGATAAGAGATGGCCAGCTGACATGCATGTTAGGAGAATGGATATATTGAAAATGGCTAAATGAGAAATGCAACCTTTAACATTTCTTCTTATAGAGATTATCTTTATTTTTAATGCAATTTTTGAAGGTTTAGAGCTTGAAAGTGTCGAGATGTTTTACCTGTTTTCGTCCCATTACTTTTCCAGTTGTTTATCATGCCTACATACACTCATTTTAGAGAGATGACTGCCATGAAAATAATTTCTAGAAAAAGTTTAATTTTTTACAGAAGTGTCTTATGGCCACCAAGACTGCATTCCATTGATTTAAAGATTATATATATATATATATACACACACACATTTTTTCACATGCATATATATATATATATTTTTTTTTTTTTGCTGCTTAATACTTCTATGAATAGAAAGTTTGCAAGTGTTAATTTAAAAACACTTTAAATTTAATTAAAAATATACTTTAAATAATCATCTTTACTTTCACTTTTGAATATGAAACATCTTTTGAACTTCTTCCAAAAAAAAAAAAAAAAAAAAAAAAACTTGAATGGTAGTGTTTATGCAGAATCATAATTCAGACCACACACACATCACACAATTCAGTATAGAATTTTAAGAGGCCATCACTGTTGGTTAGAATTTTGAACGACGGGCTTGAGGCTGAAATGATCTACAAAAACTTTGAATTCAGCCCAGTTTGTATGTTAAGTAGTTTGGGCTAAATTTAAATGGCATATTAAGGATTCTGGGTTTTAACCAAACCTTAAGCACTATGTTTGACGGAAAAATCAATACAGCACTGCTACAGTAGAGGATGAATCCAAGACAGAAGCTCATTTCACATTTTACAAGAACATAAAACAATATTGGGCATTATGCAGCACTGTTAGATTGCAGTATATTGCAATCTAAATGTCAAGAATCAATAGAAATGTTCATTCTCTATTTGCCTGACCCAAAATGCATCTAAATGTGACTGATAACGTTGTACCCCAAGGAACTAATCTAATATCAGTGAATTATAGGTTTTGAAATGCTTTTATGTATTGATTAACACTAATAACACTTGCAATCCCATCAGACTCATATCCTGTATGATGAGACGGAGCCGAAGACCACAGGATGTTGTTGCTAATAATCGAAAGCCATCCGGACTGTTCCAGCTCAACAAAGATGACACACAAGAAGGTTTCACTGTTCACTTTTTACAAATAAAATATTTATTCTGCTAGGTACAAATTGCAAGGACCTCATTTACAGGCTGACAAGCTTGCTGTCATTTACTCAAAAGATACAAGGGGATGCAAATAGATCAGTACATCAGTGTGTGCATTATTTTAATTTCCCTGATTGTTAAAAACAGACCATTAACTGTCTAGAAAGAGGGACCCATCAAACGACCACATGAGAAGATAATGATTGACCAAACCAGATACCATAAACTCTTATGTAATAAATGTACATATGCAATGAAATCAGATGGCGCTTCTCGGGTTGATCAAGACTTGTGTAACCAGTGAGTGAAATCTAAATACTGGGGTAAATAAAATAATTCTGGTCACAGTCTTTTAGAGCAAAATTACAAAAGTCTATGTCATCACTCCAACCATAATAATTACAATATATTTAATAATTACAGACGGCACAAGCAGGGCGGGTCACTCTGGTTTTCGGGGCTGGGCAGCGATATAAAGGGCCATTAAACAGTAGAGGGTGCCTCCAATCGTCAAGCCCATCGTGGTCCTATACAGCATTTTGTCCATGACTCCACGCTTCAGGTGAACCGGTGCTCCATCAGCTTTCTGTAACAGGTCATATTGTTTAATACACCAAAAAAAAAGCTTTTTGCTGCTTGTTCAATTCAGAAATACAACACGGAGTACTATTGGCCAGAACAAGACCTGCATAGAACCAGATTGAGATTTTGGCAATTGATTCAGTCTAGGACTTGGCTGACAATAATGATCAATCGATTCTGATCAATCTTCATTTTGATGAACAAAACCTCCCTAAACATCGCTTGTTGTGTGCCTCCTGTCCAATAGTTGCAGTAAGCTTTGTGCTTTGTTCATTTTGATATGAATCATAATTTCAAGCTTTCAAATTCTGTTAATTTCATCACAAAAATAATAATAAAAAAATAAATATAATTTTGATAGTCTTCATCTCAGTTTAAGTAGCAGCACGGAGATGAACTCATCATCTTTTCCTGTTTATGACTAGTTATAGTAAGAAAAATATGAAAAAAAAAAATGCTGAAAGGTTTGTTGAAATAAACAGTACAAATGACTGAAATCATGTCTCATGTGTCGCTAGGTATTTCAACCTTAGAAAAACATCAATAAAATATAAGTAAACAATGTCATGTATTGTCACATTTACCTCAGGAAAGACATTCAATATCCATAATCTCCTTAAAAATCTAGATGAGCATTTTGCTAAACATATGCACTATATCAGCGTTTCCCAATCCCAGTCCTCGCGCCCCCGCTCTGCATATTTTGCATGTCTCTCTTAGTTAACACACCTGACTCAGATAACCAGCTCGTTAGAAGAGATCTACGTGCATGAACTGCGTTCCGATTGATATGATCCCTACACAGTGTTCACTGCTCCCTACTCCCTGAGAAGGGGAAATCCGTTGAAGTTTACTTCACTTCAGAACATTAATTCATGGATTTGCGCTGTGCAGCGTCTTCACACACAGACGAGTGGACATCATATACGTCTGTAAATAAATGCAGTTTAAATTCACGTCTCGCAAACTTTAACGCCCTTTGAATGGAACATATACACTCGTTTCTAACTGGAATCATGGTGGATATCCGGTGATGTCCACTTCACAGGGTATTTGCGTTCAAATAGAACAAACGTCGTACGTGATAAGAGATACATACGAAATATGCAGAGCAGGGGGACGCAAGGACTGGGATTGGGAACGCTGCACTATATTACATTATATTTTTAATTAACCTATTAGTGACACCGCGTTTATTGAATGTTTAAATATATCTAATGACTACAAGTTATGACAGCCACCTTTTAATGTTTATAACAACAGATTAGAGAAGAAAGAAATATCATTCAAAAAAAGTTTATATAAAAACTGTACAAAATGTTTTCATACAACTCAATTTTTAGAAGTGTTGATTATTATATCTAAAAATAAACAGCAGTTGAATTTGAATGTTAATTTGAAACTTTAATATTATCGTGCCCAGAGGTGGGTAGTAACGAGTTACATTTACTCCGTTACAATTACTTGAGTAAATTTTTTGGGTAACTAATACTTTTAGAGTATATTTATAAATGGGTACTTTTACTCTTACTCAAGTACATTTTTAGTGAAAAAACGGTACTTTTACTTCGTTACTGTGGGCGACGCTCCTCTCGTTACTTTATCTTAATGCATTTTAAAATGCGAGTAAAAATCCTTCAATTTATTCCAAGCGCGCCGTCTACTTTTTTTCTGGGCAATGAGCGATGCCCGTTCGCGAATGATTCATTCTTTTGAGTCGATTCTGTTGGAAGGCTTGATCAAACCAGTTGGCAAGCAGTGAATCGGTTCGCGAATCAGTTTGAATGATTCGTTCAGTTCCCTGCCGCACGCGCTGAGTCGCCTGAAGCGGTTGTAACATCAAGAGCGTTGAAGACGTGGCTTTGGATCTACAGTCAGTTGAAAGCAAATCTGCAAAGGCTATGGTTTGCTATGAAGATCTTTATTAGACGAACACCGCGTGTGCTGTCGGTTCCACAGGTATAGATTCGATTACAGTACACGATACCACTATGACATTACCAGTTTGTTGTACATGTACCTTACACATTAAATACAATGTATAATTTATTCATTAAATAAGCTGTCACAGAGTATTAAAATGAATACCCGCCAAACCCGCGTTAGTTCCAGGAGGAATGCCTTGCCTAGACACAATTAATATTGATATTTTCATAATATTTACGCTTGCAGAAATAACGGCTACATTTGTTTACATTTTGCAGAACAGACTGAAGAAGATCCGTCAATGTGCATTTGTTTCGTTATGTTCAGTAGCGGTCACGTGAAGAGTTTTCACTCTTCTCCGTGTCAGAGGTTATATAGCCTACATTTATAATACATAATTAAACTTTGAAAACTGGAGTAACAGCTGATACAAATTCTGATTTGCATCACTGAGTTAAATTAAATTATATTTTAGAGTCATATGATCCTTCACAAATCATTCAAATATATTGATTTATTACCAGTGTTGTTGAAAAAAAACAAAAACAAAAAACTGCATATGCTGGTTAGGTATGTTTTGAAGCTGGGATGCTGGTTTATGCTGGTCATGTGCTGGTCTTGAGCTGGTCGGACCAGCTTAAACCAGCAAAAGACCAGCTTAAATCAGCTCAAACCAGCATCCCATGCTACAAAACATACCTTACCAGCATATGCTGTTTTTTTCAACAGGGAACAGTTTTGCTGCTTAATAATTTTTGGAACCTGTGACATTTTGTTCAGGATTCTTTTATGAATAGAAAGCTAACAAAGAACAGCATTGATAATAAATCAGGCTGATAAAAATTCTGATTTGCATCACTGAAATAAATTACATTAAAAAAAAACATTAAAAGTATTTTGAATGGCAGTGTGTGTGTGTGTGTATAAAAATGCATCTAAATATCTATATATCTAAATAAAAATAGACTATATTCAGTATATGATCCAAAGTAACTAGTAACTAACTACTTGAGTAGTTATTTTATCCGATACTTTTTTACTCTTACTCAAGTAACTATTCAGACTATTACTTTTACTTGAGTAAATATTTCTTCAAGTACTTTTACTTGAGTACAGTTTTTGGGTACTCTACCCACCTCTGATCGTGCCAACTGCAGAGTTTATCTCCAACTTGCCTCAACACACCTGCCTTAAAGTTTCAAGTATACCAAGCAAGACCTTGAATAGCTGGTTCAGGTGTGTTTGATTAGAGTTGGAGCTAAACTCTGCAGGACACCGGCCCTCCAGGAACTAGTTTGGCGACCGCTGGTTTACAGCATTAGTTGAGAGATTGTTTTACTTAAGAAAAAATGGACATGTACTGTAGCTGATTTATCCAATAAATAAATTATCAAAATCAGAATCAAATTGTGAAATCTGTGTTAATACCCAGCATTTATTTGAGTTTTTTTTTTTTTTTTTTTTTCTTTTAGCACCACCAATGTTTACAGTTTATTCATTTAGAAATCTTTTTTATTCTAGAGACTCAGTTAAGGACTGAGAGCGACTGTATAATTTGTGATGGTAGAAATTTTGTTATATATGGCAGCAAAAACTTATTTGTAACAACAATGCAACTTCTTGCATTAATGAGTGTCTAAAGACACATCTGCCTTTTTACCATGAACCTAAATGTGGCTTTTCCAAATAGAATTTAGAGTTTGAATTTATAATGTTAGTTATACTATTCTGAGTCTTTTGTTAAACTCATGTGTTGCAAAATGTGAAGGCGTTTTGGGACAGATGCCAGATAACTGATCATGTTGTTTTGGTTCAAAAAAAAAAAAAAAAGAAAATCATCAAGAAAAAGAACCTTTTCTGACATGAAATATCTAAATCACTGGATTGAAGAAAGAAAAAAAAAAAAAAAAAGTGCAATACCTGGAAAATCTTCTGCAGCTCAGGGACTTTGTTGATTCCCATGTAGTGAGCCACTGACCCGGTCTCTGAAACAACCTTGGTCGGTACAGCAAAGATCAAGGGAGGAGCTTGAGGGGGAACCGTGGGCTTCAGCCCCTGTCAGGACAAACACAATGATGTATGAGCTGCAGAGACATTACGGCACCAAACAATGACTACTGCCATTATTTACTCATTTTAACATCAGTCCAAACCCGTATGCTGGCACAGTCTTCCTCTGAACTCAAAAGGACACCCACAACTCACAAAGGTCACTCGTAGTGAACCACATCAGTATCCGATTTCGAAAAGGACCCAAGAATCACCATAAAACAAAATCATCTACGTTAAACCTGGACACACTAACATCACACCCCCAAAAACTAGTCAATTAATTACTTTTCATGACTATCTAACACTCTTATAGTATTTTACCCTCTTTGGAGCTTAAAGCTGTCCTTGACATTAAACAAACAGTACTTAACTCTTTCATTAGTTGGTATAATTTCTGTTCTGTTCCCTTTCAACAGCTGGCTTTCAGGAGCTCAGAGGAATCGTGTGATATGAAGCTATAAAAACCGGCTGAGGCCATATTGCAGCTCTAGTGTCGGTCTTTAATCACTCGGATTCATTAACGTTAATGACAAACTTAGACTGCATTACTTTTTTAACAAAGGCAACCGTGATAGTAAATCAAGGGTAGCTGAGAGTGTTTATCAGCACAATAAAAAGGCAGACTTGCGCGATGGCTGAGTGTCTGTGAAGCGCTTCCTGTGAAGGTCACTCCAGATTCTCGCTTCTCATAAAACAGCAGCGGAAGCTTTGAGTACCTGCGGGCTGTACGCGGACGCTGCGGTCGCTCCCGTTAATTTCCCAGTGACTCCGCTGACCTTATAGTACATTTTTGTTGATAATACTGTGAGTCACACCGCAGACAGGATCGCGTCCCACCACCTGCTCTCTGTGCCCGAGAATGAGAGGACCCCGCCGGAAATTACGTCACTTAGCAGGCCGGTTCTTGCCCGATTAAAAAAGCGTCAACCCTACCTTCAGCCAAGTTCAGACAAAATGCTATTATTAAATTGTGAATAAAACAGTTTTCAGTACCGCTCAAAAGTTTGATTAAATCGTAAAAAAATATTTCCCAACAATACTGTTTTACTGCATGTTTGATCAAATAGGCTTAATGCAACCAAGCAAGAAAGAAAAAAAGGAAAAATAATCAGACCCAAAACTTTTAAACAGAAGTGTGCATAGCCAAAACACCAGCTATTCAGTTTAATGCATAAAGGGGATTAGAATTACCTTCAGAAATTTACCCTTCTTCTTCTTTCTCTCCACTATAGCCTATAAGGTCTTAACATTATTTAGAAACACAAATTACACTCCTAATATAATTTTGACATTTTTTGTCTTCTCTTAATATGGCTGCTCAAAAATTAAAATGTCAAAAATGTCACGTTTACACAGAATATGAAGCTTATTATGAAACAGAATTTTGTGTTTATTTGGAAGAGCAAAACATAATAAATAAATAAATAAACTAGTGCTGTCAAAATTAACGCGTTAACGCAAATTCATTTTAACGGCACTAATTTTATTAACGCTTGGTTAACGCAGCGCGTATTTTCTGTTTGACCCGTGGCCTAACTTACCCCGTAGTTGGAGAAATGCATGGAGATGCTGACAGGGTTGCCAACTTAACGACTTTTCAGACCCCTTTAACAACTTTGTTTTTTATTTATTTTTTTATTTTTAATTTAATTTAATTTTTGTTTTGTTTTTTTCAAAAAGCTTCTATAGCGACCAATCTTTGCCCAAACCTTATCTACATGCAGTAGCCTATAGCCGAAATCACAGCACAGCTAGCCTATGTCTTTATCTTATGTGTAGGCTAGCCTATTTTATTTTATCAGACGACTGCTCGATTATAAATCAGGATTTTTGTGCAAATTAACATCTTGAAAGGGAGAGCTATGTAGTCTTAATGGGTCGCGTTTCAGTCACTATTTCATATTCTGACAACAGAAACAGTAAAATATATCAATGAAAACAGTTTTATTGAGAATTTATCTGCATCAAAATACAGTAGGCTAAGGCAAGCAAATGTAGGCTAATAATAAATAATAAATGTAGCCTACATTTTGCATGTTCAGAAGAAGTGAGCTGCCCTGTCATGTGAAAATGTAAACAGGTTTGTGTCAGTAAATTGCTCAGTGCAAAGAAAGAGAAGTAATGTAACCTGGTATTTCTATGTTCTTTTTCCATGTGTCTAGACATGAACAAGTTACTTGAAAAACATCTATGACCTTGTAACATGTCTAGTCTTCATGCTCTGTTAAGTGGTTTCACTAATAATAAACATATGAAGAGTTCAGATGCAAAAGCCTCTAAGTGTCATTTGAAATTTTCTTCTAAAATGAGCATTTTTATCAAGGTCTATATTTATGTTCAGTTATTACACATTAATTGCATAGAAAAGGACCTATACATTGTCATTAAATAAAAAATACTGAACCTAAATATAGGAGCCTACAGCCACTTAGAGGCTTTTGCATCTGAACTCTTCATATATCGCATAAAGCATCCATATTTGTCCATGCCCATGTTGATTAGAGTATTAAAAACTTGAAAAGTATACATTTAAGTAGGGTAGACTGAGTACATTTGAGACGTGTACAGTTTAACACCTTAAATAACTTGCGTACACAAGAACCCCGAGCAGAGATTTTTGCTCCACACATGTGTATTGGTGTTGTCTTTGATCGTGGGAAATTTGAAATTTGTGCGTCTTTCCACTCCGAAGATATAGGCAAAAGTTTTTTTTTTTCCAAGGTGAGATTTTCATTTCACTATGTCCCTTCCACAATGAATAGCTTCTTATTCTTTTATGATTGTTAAACTTAACATATATCATTGCAAACGTTACTCTGTGCTCTAAAAATAGACATATTTCATGACATTGTGCCATGCAAGGTCTTTTCATGATCTAGAGAAACGTGCGAGACACAGTGTATCAGCTCTACCCGGATTGGTCTCCTATTGCTTCACATGCTGTTTAGTTGTACAGTGTTATGATAATAGCATAAAAGTCACATTTACACATATGCTACGCAAATTCTGTTAAAAAAAAATATATATATATATATTGTGACGCGTGTCCCGGGACCTCTTCAGCGTCGCCCTGGAAACAGAGGAGAAACACCTGCACGTCGTTAACACGGGCTGGCCGGCCACACCTGAAGCGGATCAAGGCGGGGATAAAAGGACGCCAGAACGGGAGAGGGGGAGATATGCCTCCAGTTACAGCATCACTAACTTCCCTCTCCCTCTGCCCTAGACAGCAGCGTCTGACCGGCCAGCACCCAGCACGAAGACTGCACGGACACCAGACCCGCACCTACGCAGAGCACGGAAGCACGAGTAGATCCTGGAGCACGACAATCTCACGCACGAGCACTACGGCACGCTAGACTCACCAATAAACGCACCCTTCGGGGCCTTTATTGTCCCTCCGTGTCGTGTGATTCTTCCTCCCGTTACACTGGTGGAGAATGCGGGCATAACACGGGAAGAATCACCGACCGGCACCGTTTTTTTCCCCCTTGTGCTAACGTCTCGTCTTTTTTGTTTGTTTTCATCCAGGCGGCGACTCCTCCCCAGCCATGGAGGAACTATTAAAACACCTAACTGAGGTCAGCATTCGACAGCAGCAGATCGTCGAGCACATGGCGGCCCGACAAGGAGAGGTGGAGCGGGAAATCGCCGCCCTCCGGACCGCCTCCGCCCAGCGGGTTCCGCTGCCCGACCCCCGTGTCCGAGCGCCGGCACTTCTGCCGAAGATGACGGCCCACGATGACATCGAGAGTTTCCTGATGATGTTTGAGACAACCGCGAGTCAGGAAGGCTGGCCCCAGGACGAGTGGGCGCGTGCGCTGGCACCACTACTTACCGGCGAGCCCCAACGCGCCTATTTTTCCATGCCGTCGGAAGTTCGAGACTCATACGAAGAGCTGAAAAAGGAAATCCTATCCCGAGTGGGCCTCTCGCCCATCGCGGCGGCACAACTGGTGCATGACTGGGAATATTCCCCCCGGATGCCAGCCCGCGCCCAGGCCGCCGATCTATCTCGCCTCGTCCGCCATTGGTTGCTGGTAGGGGACCCCAGCGCCACCCAAGTGGCCGAACGGGTGGCCGTGGACCGTCTTCTTCGAGCCCTCCCACGTCCCATCCGCCAAGCTGCCGGCATGCGGAACCCGCTCACCATAGGAGAACTGGTTGACGCCATCGAGTTGGCGGAGGCGGCCCAACGTCGGGAGGCTGGGGAGCGAGCGCCACCTATCCCCCGGAGGGTGCACCAGGAGCGACGCGCGCCGGAGGGTACCTACCGGCCAGTAGGCAGGCCGGCGGCTCCCGAGCCCCAGGACGAGCCGATGCCCACGGAGCCGCCCACCGCACCACATCGGGCATGGCTGGCAGGTTGCGTCGTCCACCAAGAGCCCCCACTGGCGACCCCGAAGATCCGTGTTGAGGTCAACGGACGGCCCTTCCGGGCCCTGCTGGACTCGGGCAGTGCGGTCAGTCTCATTCAGTCGACGGTGGTATCCCCACGGCCAGGATCCAAGGCCGTGCTCCCCATCACCTGCGTGCATGGAGATACGCGCCAGGTCCCCGCACGACGCGTCACTATCACCGCCGCCTCTGGCTCCTGGTCCGTCGAAGTGGGCGTAGTGAAGGACCTCCCCGTCCCGGTCCTCCTCGGACGGAATTGGCCAGGATTTGACCGCCTGCTCGCTGACGCCACCCAACCTGCCAGCCCGGCCGGG
Organism: Acrossocheilus fasciatus; assembly: GCA_036784905.1. NCBI lineage: Eukaryota > Metazoa > Chordata > Actinopteri > Cypriniformes > Cyprinidae > Acrossocheilus > Acrossocheilus fasciatus. Next base: position 8,052,947 of record CM071950.1, read on the forward strand.
AGCCGCCGTCCCCGGAGATTCAGCCGCCGTCCCCGCCGGAGTACCGCACTGCTGGCCTCGGACAGCCCCCGAGATGGTGAGTCCCCCTCCCAAACTACTAACCTATTTTATGATATCTTCCAACAGGTTAAGGGAGGCGGGGCCTTTGCGAAGGAACAGCTTGGGGACGAGCGGCTGAAGCATTGCTGGGCCCAAGTGAGGGTGGCTGAAGGAAAAGAAGTACAACCACCACCCCACCCGGTCCCCCACTTCATCGTGGAAAATGGCCTGCTCTACTGTGTCGCACCGCGAAGGGGGGAGGAGAAGCAATTACTGGTAGTGCCACGGACCAAGACGGAGACCGTGATGGAGCTCGCCCACTCCCATCCCATGGCCGGCCACCTAGGGGCCCAGAATACCATACAACGAATCCGGGATCGTTTCCACTGGCCCGGCCTAGATGCGGAGGTGAGGCGCTTTTGCCGCGCCTGTCCCACGTGCCAGCGGACCTCGCCCAGCACTCCTCCCCCCAGTCCGCTGATTCCCTTGCCCATCATAGAGGTACCCTTCGAGCGGATTGGAATGGACCTCGTAGGGCCGTTGCCGAAGTCCGCCCGGGGCCATGAACACATCTTGGTCATCGTGGACTATGCCACTCGCTACCCCGAAGCCATTCCCCTCCGGAAAGCAACATCGAAGGCGATCGCCCAGGAACTCTTCCTGTTGTGTAGTCGAGTTGGCATCCCCGCGGAGATATTGACCGACCAAGGCACCCCGTTTATGTCCCGGACCATGGCCGACCTCTGTCGGCTCCTGCAGGTCAAACAGCTCCGCACCTCAGTCTACCACCCCCAGACCGATGGGCTGGTCGAAAGATTCAATCAAACCTTGAAGCGGATGCTCCATCGGGTGGCCGCGGAGGATAAACGGGATTGGGACCGGATGCTCCCGTACGTCCTTTTTGGAATTAGAGAGGTGCCCCAAGCGTCGACCGGTTTCACCCCGTTCGAACTCCTATTCGGACGTCAACCCCGCGGTCTACTCGACGTCGCCAAGGAAGCCTGGGAGCAACAACCGGCCGCCCATCGGTCCACGATCGAGCACATCCGTGAGATGAGGGAACGGATCGACAGGGTCATGCCGATGGTCCGGGAGCACCTCACCAAGGCCCAGCAGGCCCAACAACGGCACTATGACCGGGCAGCCCAACCACGGGAGTTCCAGCCTGGAGACCTCGTCCTGGTCCTGGTCCCGACCGCAGCCTGCAAATTTCTGGCCAAGTGGCAAGGGCCCTTCACGGTGACGGAGAAGGTGGGACCCGTCACCTATCGCATACATCAACCCGGGAAACGGAAAAAGGAGCAACTATATCACGTGAATCTCCTGAAACGGTGGGTCGGGACGAGGACCCAACTGGCCGCCCTAGCCACCACCACTCCCGTGGTTGTAGACGTTAACCCCCACCTGTCGGCTGCCCAGAAGACGGAGCTACAGCACCTGGTCGGTCAATTCTCCGACGTGTTCTCTCCACTCCCCGGGCGGACCCATGTCCTTCAGCACGACATCCGCACTCCACCAGGCACCATCGTCCGGCAGCGGCCCTATAGAGTGCCAGAGGCTCGGCGACACGCCATTGAAGAGGAAGTGCAGGAGATGCTGAAGTTAGGGGTAATCGAGCCCTCGCGCAGCCCATGGTCCAGCCCCATCGTTATGGTCCCAAAACAGGATGGCACCCTCCGTTTCTGTAATGACTTCCGCCGCCTAAACGGGGTCTCCGAGTTTGATGGGTATCCTATGCCGCGGGTAGACGAGCTCCTGGATCGGCTGGGGAGGGCCCGATATATCTCCACCCTGGATCTTACCAAAGGTTACTGGCAAGTGCCCCTGTCGGATGACGCAAAGCCGAAGACCGCCTTTTCTACCCCCAGTGGGCACTGGCAGTATCGGGTCCTCCCCTTCGGCCTGCATGGGGCCCCAGCCACCTTCCAAAGGCTAATGGACATCTTGCTGAGGCCCCATCAACCCTATGCCGCGGCCTACCTGGATGACGTCATAGTCCATTCGGAGACCTGGGAGGACCATCTAGAGCGGCTACGGAGGGTGCTCATGGAGCTGCGCAGGGCGGGACTAACCGCCAATCCCCGGAAATGCCACCTCGCACTAGATGAAGCCAAGTACCTGGGCTACCAGGTGGGCCGGGGACTCATCAAACCGCAAGAGAAGAAGGTGGCAGCGATTCTCTCTGCCCCACGGCCCACCTCCAAGACCCAGGTACGTGCCTTTTTGGGATTGGCGGGATACTATCGGTGTTTCATCCCTAACTTCTCCTCCTTAGCAGCACCCCTGACAGACCTGACCAGGAAGGGGCAGCCGGAGAGAGTCATCTGGGGACACACCAAGGAGGAGGCATTCAGGAAGGTGAAGGAGGCCCTCACCGCGGCGCCGGTGCTCCGAGCCCCGGACTTCAACTGCCCCTTCCTGCTGCAAACAGACGCCTCCGACACCGGGTTGGGAGCCGTCCTCTCCCAAATACAGGACGGTGAGGAACACCCGGTAATTTACATCAGCCGAAAGCTGACCCCCACGGAGCAACGGTACGCCGCCGTGGAAAAGGAAGCGTTGGCCGTCAAGTGGGCAGTCCTGGAGCTCAGGTATTACCTCCTTGGCCGGAAGTTCACACTCTTCACCGATCATGCCCCTCTACAATGGATGGCACGGGCCAAGGAGACAAACGCAAGAGTCACCCGCTGGTTCCTGGCGCTTCAGGACTTCCACTTCGTCGTGCAACATCGGGCGGGGACGGCCAACGCCAACGCCGACGGACTTTCCCGAATCTGGTCAGCTTTCGCAGGTCTGTCAGGTATTTCTCCCCACCCTCCCCCTCTTTCCCCTCTCGCCCGCAGGGACAGGACGACGCTTAGGGGGGGGGAGTGTGACGCGTGTCCCGGGACCTCTTCAGCGTCGCCCTGGAAACAGAGGAGAAACACCTGCACGTCGTTAACACGGGCTGGCCGGCCACACCTGAAGCGGATCAAGGCGGGGATAAAAGGACGCCAGAACGGGAGAGGGGGAGATATGCCTCCAGTTACAGCATCACTAACTTCCCTCTCCCTCTGCCCTAGACAGCAGCGTCTGACCGGCCAGCACCCAGCACGAAGACTGCACGGACACCAGACCCGCACCTACGCAGAGCACGGAAGCACGAGTAGATCCTGGAGCACGACAATCTCACGCACGAGCACTACGGCACGCTAGACTCACCAATAAACGCACCCTTCGGGGCCTTTATTGTCCCTCCGTGTCGTGTGATTCTTCCTCCCGTTACAATATATATAGATCAGAGAGGCCAAGGCTGCCCAGAGGAGGAGGATTGAGGACTGCTTACGGAGTAACAACCCCAGGCAGGTGTGGCAGGGGGTCCAGCACATGACCAACTACAGACCAAGTAACTTTTCCGCCACTGATGGTAACACCGCACTGGCGGAGGAGCTGGATCACTTCTTCGCCCGTTTCGAGTTGGAACCAACGGGGACCGCTAAAATACATCCACCAGCCTACAGCAGCCACATCCTCACGGTGGAGGAGCATGAGGTGAGGCGCACGTTGAGGGCCATGAATCCGAGGAAGGCTACGGGTCCTGATGGTGTCTCGGGACAGGTGTTGAGGGACTGTGCGGGCCAGCTGGCGGGGGTCTTCACCAAGATCTTTAACCAGTCCCTCTCTCAGGCTGCCGTTCCATCCTGCCTGAAGACATCCACAATTATTCCAGTCCCGAAGAAGAACATCATCAGCTGTTTGAATGACTATCGTCCAGTTGCACTCACACCCATCATTATGAAGTGCTTTGAGAAGCTGGTTCGGACCCACATAGTCTCAATCCTCCCATCCAGCTTCGACCCTCACCAGTTTGCCTACAGAGCCAACAGGTCCACGGAGGACGCCATCACCACAGCTCTCCACTCGGCTCTATGTCACCTGGAGCAGCAGGGGAGCTATGTGCGGCTGCTCTTTGTGGACTTTAGCTCGGCATTTAACACCATCCTCCCCGATAGACTGATGACCAAACTGTTAGATCTGGGAATATCTCACTCAATCTGTCTATGGATTAAGGACTTTCTGTCCGATCGCCCGCAGAAGGTGAAGGTAGGCCGCCACTTCTCCTCACGCCTTAGCCTCAGCACCGGCTCTCCCCAGGGCTGTGTGCTGAGTCCCCTTCTTTACACCCTCTACACCCATGACTGCACCTCCATCCATTCCAGCAACACCATCATCAAGTTTGCTGATGATACCACCGTGGTGGGGCTCATCTCTGGGGGAGATGAGTCCGCATACCGGGACGAGGTGGAGCAGCTGTCAGTGTGGTGTATATAAAACAACCTGGCCCTGAATACCACCAAAACAAAGGAACTGATTATTGATTGCAGGAGAAAGAAAACGGACATTGAGCCCCTGGTTATTAATGGGGACTGTGTGGAGAGGGCCTCCAACTTCCGATTCCTGGGCATTCACCTTGATGATAACCTGACCTGGAGCACCAATACCACCGCTACCATCAAGAAGGCACAGCAGAGACTATACTTTCTGAGAATCCTTAGGAACAATCAACTCACACAGAAACTGTTGGTTTTATTCTACCGCTGCACCATAGAGAGTATCCTCACATACTGTATCTGTGTGTGGTTTTCCAGTTGTACAGTTGCAGAGAGGAAGGCGCTCCAGGGGGTCGTTAACACAGCCCAAAAGATTATCGGTTGCCCCCTCCCCTCCCTGGAAGACCGGTATAGTTCCCACTGTCTCAGGAAGGCACATGACATTCTCAGAGACCCATCTCACCCCGGACACACTCACTTTGAATTGCTGCCCTCGGGCAGACGTTATAGAATAATGAAAACTCGGACTAATAGACTAAAAAATAGTTTTTACCCCAGAGCCATAACTGCACTGAACACATATAAGAATTAAACACTTAGTAATTATCTACTGTGCAATCATTTACTGTGCAATAAGACGGGATCGTGCGATGACTGGCAGAAATGTGAATGTAATCTGTGAATGTTGAGTTGTGCTGGTATGTTTTTTCTATTGTGTTTTTTTTTTTCTCCCTCTTTTATTGTTTTTTGCACTTTAAAGGTTTGCTTTTTCAATTTCGTTGTACTTGTACAATGACAATAAAGACAAGACAAGACAAGACAAGACAAGACAAGATATATATATATATATATATATATATATATATATATATGTGATATTTCAACTGCCTATTCTTAATGGACATTTTCTAACATGAATGTTAAAAGGATTACATAGCATTTTAAGACATATATAAGGTGGTAAAGTGGGTACAGTTGAGACACCCTTTATAGGTTGCTATATACTGTATACAGTAACAGTCCAATCATAGAAAATAAAATGCATACAGAGGCTGTGTGTGTTTGTGTACTGGTATTACCTACCAAATGTCCCCACAAGTATTGTAATACCAGTAAATTCACCTTATGGGAATATTTTTTTAGGTCCTCATGATGAAACAGGCTTATAAATCATACAGAATGTTTGAAAATGTAAGAATGCAGAAAGTTTCGAGCGTAGGTTTAGGGCTAGGGTTATAGGATATACAGGTATGTATATTATTTTTAATGTTATGTTTACATTTTGTACTGTTTGCCAAATATTTTTGTAGTGTTAAATATTTGTTCCTGTTGTTTGAATCTGAATTAAATAAACTGTAATTATTTAAAACTGTAATTTTGTAATTTATTGCATTTGCTATAAATGGTTAGCCAGCTTTAGAGCATTAAGAATGGGTGTCTCAACTCTACCATGCTACTGTTTCAACTGTACACAATATGGGTACAGTTGAGACAAAAATGCACCTCATGTTTATGAGCTAATTGTGGAAAATATAAACTACTTATGGCTATTATCAATTTATGATATTTTAGTACACAAGCAAAAGAAATATGTGAAAAATCACTTCATTTCAGCATATAGTTTTTGTGTAGTGATGAAAAAAGCAGAAAGTGTCTCTACTGTACTCAGTCTACCCTACATTTAACAGATAAAAATGTATGATTAAAGGGATAGTTCACCCAAAAATGAAAATTTCATGTTTATCTGCTTACCCCATGTCACGTGTTTGTTCCATTTTGCCCATATTTGGTGTTTCCTATTCCTGTATATATACACTGTGTCATATAATTGCAGTTAATGGGACTCACGGCTTTGAGAGAAAAAAAAACATACACAGACAAAACCCTGTGGCTCATGACAATAAAGACACGAAACGATAGGTCTCTGCAAGAAACTGAACAAATGGACCATGGACACTCCTAATTGAGATTGTAGATAGAGTGTCAATGGTCCATTTGAGAGATAGGTGGCAGTAATGCACTTGTAAGTCAGCGATCCGCCGTAAAGCAAGAAGACGCATCATGTGCTGGATGTTGTGAACGCACTCAGGACATTTGGACAGTGCGGCGGATCAGAGGTAAAAAAAAAGATATAAATACTGTTCAGTTTTGTGCACAGACCGATCATTTCGTGTCTTTATACCTCAATGTATCGTCACGAGCCGCAGGGTTTAATTTGGTTTTGTCTGTGTATGTTTTGTTTTTTTCTCTGTCAAAGCCGTGAGTACCATTGACTGACATTATATGACTGACAGACTACAACGGTTTGAGTTAAAAATCTTCGTTTGTGTTCTACTGAAGAAACAAAGTCACCTACATCTTGGATGCCCTGGGGGTAAGAAGATAAACATCAAATTTCCATTTTTGGGGGAAGTATCCCTTTAAGTTGCGATTAATCACAAGTTAACTCATGACAATCATGCGATTAATTGTGATTAAATATTTTAATTGATTGACAGCCCTAAAATAAACAAATAAATAAGACCACAAAACAGTACTTTATTTTTGTACTATTTATTAATATCCAGTGTAAATGAATTTCGTCAAGACCCGCTTTAGCTAACACAGAGGCAAATTCTAGTTTATTCAAAATAGACTTTCTATTTAAAAAATACATTGAAAGCTTACAGTACTAGTGAATGCAGGAAAAAAAAAAGAGGAAAAAATTGCCTAACTGTAGTTTACAGCAGGATTTCAAACACTCTTCTAGAACTAAACATTACTGGGGTATAAAAATCCCTACAAAAAGCTCAAGCCATGTGAAATAAGCCCAAGCTATTATATCAGTGATACACAACATATGACCATAATGCACAACTGTCTTTACAACTCTAAAAGTAAAAAAAAAAAAAAAAAAAAAAAAAACTAACAAGTTTAAATGGGTTGTGTCAGAATTGTCTATGTCAAAAGCTTATTTATGCAGTGTTAACACAATAGAGAAATATTAAAAGTATTACAGTAAACATATATATACAGCGGGTAAAATAAATATTGAACACGTCACCATTTTTCTCAGTAAATAGGTGCTGTTGACTTGAAATTTTCACCAGATGTCGGTAACAACCCAAGTAATCCATAAATATATATAAATCAAAACAAATAAGTTCAGAAATTAAGTTATGTGTAATAAAGTAGAATGACACAAAGAAAAAGTATTGAACACATGAAGAAAGGGGGGTGCAAAAAGGCATGGAAAGCCAAGACACCAGCTGAAATCTATCAGTAATTAGAAAGCAATCCTGCCCCTAGTCGGTGGAAATTAGTATTAGCTGGTTCAGTCCCAACACCTCCAGTACCAGGATGATGAAGATGAAACAAGGGTGGACATTTCAGGAAGACAACGATCCCAAACACAGCCAAGGAAACTCTCAATTGGTTTCAGAAAAAAGAAAATAAAGCTGCTAGAATGGCCAGCCAATCACCTGACTTGAATCCAATAGCAAATAAAAACTAAAAGATCAGAGTTCATAGAAGAGGCCCAAAGAACCTTCACGATTTGAAGACTCTGTGGAAGAACGGGCCAAAATCACACCTGAGCAATGCATGTGACTAGTCTTAGACGAGCTATCTTTACCAAAGGCTTTTGTACAAAGTATTCAATAAATTTCAGTAGTTTAATACATTTTCCCTGTGTCATTCCATTTTATTACACATAACTTCATTTCTGAATTTATTTGTTTTGTTTTCTTTGTATTTATGGATTACTTGGGTTATTACAGACATCTGGTGAAAATTCCATGTCAAAAGCACCTTTAGAAATATATTTACTGAGAAAAATGGTGACGTGTTCAGTACTTATTTTACCTGCTGTATGTCCATTGAGACCACTTTTGGCAGAACTGTTTTGCAAGTGTCATATGATGGTGAACAGTGTCAGATATGAAAATTATAAAAACTGTTACACGTTCCTCCAGGAGATCTCTTGTTGCTGTTGTGAGATTTTAGTCGGGACTGAAGTGAAACGGATCACATCTTACTGACAAACTGATAAATCTGTTGGTTTAAGAGATGTTATTATCCACGTGTTCATGGCTTTTAGCTGTCACGAGCTTTTCATGAGAGCACTGATGTATTTGCATGTAAAGTAAACAGGTTCCCTTATGTTTACCATGATTAATGAAGCAGGCAATAGAGAGAAGCAGTGGGATGAAAGTGTATTAAGAACAAATGAGTGGCAGCTTGACACCTGCGGTTTGCAGTTCATTTCAGGGATTTTGCTTATTTTTCACTTTCACATTAATTTCTGGGTGTTGTTGTGTGTACATGTGAGCCAAGGGAGTCTGTGTCTAAAGTGATCTGGAGGCACACTAGAGAACACCTCAGCATGATCACTTCAGGAGGTTTAATTAATGAGGAGGGAAATCTTAGCACATTTTGGTCTGACACATTTTTCTTCCTGTAACCCAAAACGGAATGCATCTATTTCCAATCACACAAACTTCCGTTTATTAATTCACAAAAGCCAGTGCTGCAGTCGGTGACTGCTGGTTTCCATCCATAAATTGCTGTGAGGAATATGAATAAAGATGACGATGATTAGTGAGAATGTGGTAATTACAGAGGAGAGAGGCACCGCACCTTGCACAAGAGGAATTATTCTTAGAAAAGGTGAAATTTTGTTGCTTACTTCTTTAAACAGGTAGTTTGTCTGTATTTAAACTGGCGATATTATAAGAACTGAATTATTTAGCAGACATTTTGGCAATCTGATGTCAATTTTTTTTTATCTTGTCCCATAAAAAATTAATGGGACAAGATAAAATTCTGTAGTTTGCAACCAAGTATGAAAGTGAGGCAGATTTCTAAAATGTAAAATGTTTTCTTTTAAAGTCAACATGGATCCGTTTTACTTCTGTGCTCTGAATATTTACATGTGTAAAAGAACAGCATATTCAGTGAGGAAAAATGTAGGATAGGACTTTGTTATATCGTGTATTGGGAACTGACTGAATGGTGAAAAGTGGATATTACGTACCATGATGGACTAGGTGGTTGGAAGGGAGGAGTTAAAAACAAAACAGGTCATTTCAAATTATTAAGTTAAGACATTTTTGAATCTGGAATAATATGCACAGTTGAATGTGCCTCAAGAAAATAAACAGGGTACATTTTCATGATGACTTTTCCTTAATTGTTGACTTCCATTTAACAATTTAAACAGGCCAACATTATTTACATGTTATTTGACATCAAATAACTCTTTTGTTACAATTTTACACACAGTTGTTGTTTTTTTCCTTTAGCAGCAGCTCTCCTGTGATCCATGATGTGTCAAAAACCCAGATAGCAGCACAATCTCTGAATGTTCCCCTAAGAACATTAAGGAACATAAGAGCCACAACAACATAGAGACAGCAGTGAGTCGGGGAGAAGTGGGTGGCATGGGTGACTCCATGGGAGGAGATGGCCTTGCGGTAGCTGTGTCACTAAAGATCTCCAGAACCTTCCAGAACCTTGCTTTCTGTGCAACCCCAAGGGTGCACAAGCCTCAAGGCATCTCACTCCTGTGTGAAAACTGGCAGGGCGGTAGAGGACATTCATAGGTAGAGGATTCGGGGAGAACTCTACACGCTCTGCGTGGTGTCATCCAAAACACCCAACTCTCCATGACAGCACTCTCTCTCCATGGCCCGTTATGTTCCTCTCAGCATAGCTGCCCACACAGCTCTCACTTTATCCTTGTAATTCTCAGTCTATTCCGCTCATTATGTCCCACCACCTCTGGAGGTTTGCTGTCACACTGAATTAGGTCTATACAACAATTTAGCCTGGAAAGAGAATTCAGAAAGTGGAACAGATTGATTAAAATTCATGTTTTTGTAATCTATTGTCAGTAAAAAAAGAGAGGCTCTCAATATTTGAAATGCTGGAAAAGTGGTACTGCTTTAAAACTTCATTGCTTATAAATGAAGGCATCTTCAAAGAGACAGGTTCCTGGGCGACAAGATGATTAAATTATTTCTCTCGTATCTTCTTGCCAACACTGTGGGCTGCCTAAGTGGCATTCAAAAGCTAAATCCTTTGGAGGAACGCCACATGTATAAGGTAACGCGCAGATCTCTGAGAGAGTGAGGGCTTGTTGAGTCTTTTCAAGGCCTCTGAAATTTTCCCTCCAGTAGTGTGTACCTGTCAAGGACACCTGGCCTCTGTGATACCGTCACCATGGTAGCCTCCTCCAGCCCCTTGATTAGCAGATACAGCGCTAAGAGAGCCTGTTCTGGAGATGAATACGGCAGATGGAAATGCCTCGGGAGATCTTTGCACTATAGCCATTGATTTCTCTAGCAGAAAGCGGTCCCGTTATTGGCCACAGCCAAACCTCAGAGTTAATTGAGGAATTCGGCGGACAGGCTTCGTGTGCAGCGAGCCGAGCGGAACTTGAGTTCGTGGTAGCATTGCACAAAGCTGTGGTAGATGAAGGTGATCGGAAGAGCCAGCAGCACTATTCCGCTCACGACGCACAGGCCACCAAGCACACGTCCTGGCACAGTGATGGGGTACATGTCTCCATAGCCGACAGTGGTCATGGAGATAATAACCCACCAGCAGGCGGCAGGAATGCTAGCGTATTCCTCGTTCCCGGACTCTAGATCCAGGCCGTGCTCTAGAAGTTGAGCCAGCGCTCCGAATATGGCCATGGCCACGCAAATGAAGACCAGGAGCATGACCATCTCACGGTAGCAGCGCTTCAACGTTAACCCTAAAGTCTGGAGCCCTAGGAAGTGACGCGCTAGCTTGATGACCCAGAAGATTCGCATCATGCGCAGCACGCGCAGAGTCACGCCGGCCCTCTGCAGCTGAGAGTTTTCTCCAGTCAGAACCGTCATGGTGACAGAGATGTAATAGGGGGTAATGGCCAGCAGGTCTATGATGTTCAGCGGACGTCGCACAAACTCACACTTGTCTCGGGACACAATGAAGCGCACGATGCACTCTGCCGTGAACCATCCGATGCACACCGCCTCAATGATCCTGGACAGGTGCGCGGTGATGGGGAAAGAACAGAAAGACAGTTTGAGAGAGAAAGAACGGGATAAGGAACATAGTCTCATTAACCACATCAGATGTTTAGTTCAAGGTGCCAAAGTTTGAAAAAATTCAAAGCCATTTTAAAGCTTTCAGTGAGACTCATCATCTTGTTTGCTAAGCTGTTGAATGATTTACACATTGCTATTTCTGCTCGCTCACAGATCCTTTGAAACGCTGACTGGAATTTTCTGAGGCAACAAGTAGTAAGGTCAAAAAGCCAGCAATCGCTTTAGGAATGAGCTGACTTCCTTCAGAATTACGCCTCTGTTCAACAACGCAAGATTACGCCTACAACTTTAATAATGGCTTAGAATTAATGAACTGATGAAATTACACTAGCAAATAAATAAATGAACAGCTCTCTTATTGTCTTGTGATCCAAACTAATTGCTAATTGAAACAAATGCACAGTAAATTTATATTTTCATTATGTGAAACTCTTGAAGCATTTTGAAATGTACTCTGCTACGTAATCCATGCAGCCGCTTGGAATCCCATAAGGCCTAGCAACACCGTTTATGGAGTAATGCCAATATTGATCACAATATTTGTATTCCTCTCTGAGTCTAATAATGACAGTAATGATGTCTGATGAAAGCCAGACAGTAAAACGGATTGAAGTGTGTTCACAGAACGCCAGTAATTGTTAGTGACTGAGTAAGAAGAGAACACTAATATTAAGAAGATATGTCAATGCTCATTGTCTTTATCTGTTTTGGCATTTTGTTCAAACGGTTGCTGGGGCTTAAAGGGTTGGATAAATAACTAAAATAAATAAATAAAGGCAAACCATTCCAGTTCAGAGCCCTGTCAATTTCTTTTTGTTTCAAAAACAAAATCAATATGATTTCAAATTTGATTCTGAAGATGAGGTTAGAATTTGTGAGCTGAGAACTGGAGGAACAAATCTGGCAACAGATAGCGAAGTTTATTTCTCTTTGGTTCTCTGAGAGAGAAACAAGTTGCTGTTTCAAATCCACTTGACAAGTTGGACATAGAAACCGTTTTTCCACTTTAGACAAATTCAGATTTTGTCTTTTATCAACATCTGTTATTACTGGTGTAGCCTATTTCTGTTCCCGTGTTTCAAACCCCAAAATAGATACGCAAAATGTCCCATTTTACATCAAGTGGAGTGAAACTCTAGTTTATATGCAACAAAATTGCCTGACGTTTTCACATCAGACATGCTTTTCTGACAGAAGTCAACTTTGAGCTGGAATAGAAGCACAGCGGAGAAAAAGATGGAGACATTGAAAGTTGTCCCCAAAGACATAATCACTCATAATAATGACAGCTGAAAAAACAAACCTGATTTTTCAGCAACATACACCATGTTATATTTTGTACACACAAACACACACAGTATGGAAGTTTGCTCCTCAGGTACCAGTACCTTCAGAACAGTCCACGTGGCAGTTATGAATACGGAACAGACAAACACAGAGGTTAAAAGGATATTAAAAACAAAGAAATTTGCTAACATACAAATTTTTCCACTGGAAAAAGGTTGCAGGTTTCGAACTATGTAAATGACTAGTGGCACCAGTATTCGACTCACCTTTTGCTCTTTTATTTATTAGTTTTATTGTCATTTCCCCCCCCCCCCCATTAATTAGCTTCATGTTTAAAATGGCCTTAAATGGGGTCAGAAAAAACAGTCCAGCTTAAATAATTTCAAATAGCTGACATATTTTGCTGTTTTGAATCCATTCCTCCACATGACCTACAAATGCTGGCTCTCAACCTTCAATCAGCACCTTGGAGAGAGACAGCTCTACCTTCCTCACAATAGTGCGCTTTCCAGCTTCGCTTCAGTTTTAGCTACGCGCACAGTTACCAATCTCACAATCAGTGAAAATCGAGGAGCTCTTAACTTCGAGACGCTTGAGTAGGCTATTTGTGGACTAGACTATGAAACTTTATGACGACTTGTCATGCTGAAAGATAAAAGACAAACATTTAGGAAATATGATAACATGACAATATACACATGATACAGAAGACTGTAGACAAGTGTGGCTGCAGACGCGTATATTTATAGGCATTGCTTTATGAGAAATAGGCACACATGCACACTTGATGTGTTCTTGTATTAAAACAGCTGGACAAACAGCTTGCATTAAAACAACTGAGACGTGTTTTTTTAAAAGTTGAATTGATTTTGACTGCTCATGGTGTGAGACACCAAGCAACGGATATCATCTGACTCCTTTTTAGGCTAGAACAATTAAAAATAGTGCAGACCGAACACAGCCTAGAATAAAATTCATAAAATAACTGGAATTAATTAGGTGATTCCAGATATTTCAAGAACAATGTTCTTGATTAAAATAGAAGAAATATGTTTTTTTTGTTTGCTAAGCTTGCACACTGCACATCTCCTCAGCACACAAGTAACCAAATGTCTATGTTGCAGACAGGAGTGGATAAAGAGTAACTTAAAAGAAAAGCATCTGAAAGTAAACGATTTGTCATGTAACTATGAATCCATACAAAACACCAACTGCTTCTAATGACCTATATAAAATAATAATTTAGTCAGGACTTTTTAGACAGGCAAATTTCATGGCAGCGGGATGGAAAATCAGAAGAGAAAATGTCTAAGTGAGTGCTCAATGGTGGATTATTATAAACAGGTTAGACGGCATCTTTGACCTCTGTGATTCACTTCACTGTTCTTTTGTTCTCAGCATCCCTTGTCATGAACTTTACATTTTTAAGACACTGTGCTATGTTAAAGTTATAGACACTACCTTTTTATTTATGTTGTATTGGCTGATATGTGGGCCCCCTTTATTTCAGGGCTTGGGGTAACATTTCAACATTTTTTCCCCTATGAGCTAAAGTAGGCCTATTCAGTAGTAAAGTTATTTAGATAAAAAGAGAAGCATTTGGCTGGTCATGTGATTAAGAGTTAAAATTGTTAATTACACCTTTAAAAGACATTCAGCGTTTAAGAACAAGTCGAGACGCCTATGCGAGCTGTTTCATTTCCTCTGCGTGGCGTCTAGCTGTTTTTGAACACAAGAACGCATCCTGTGTCATTAACGACCCCCCATGTGGGATATATTTACCGCTGAAATCTCACAAAAAAAGTTAGGAAGTTTATTCAAGAAAGAAGACATAAATACCCGGATGGATGCTCTAATGAGTCTGTGTACCTGTGCTCTTCCTCTATGTTGCTCTCGGCAGTTTTCCAGTCGGGAAGAGTGCTCGCGCAAAGTATTACCATGGACACAATGACAAAAATCACTGACACGGACGCCAAAATTTGCGCGGCCAGGGAGGAGGTGGGCTCCTCGAAAGTCCTGCGCATTCGCTCCAGCCACTTTGAGTCCCGCTTCCCGGTTGACGATGCATCCGTCCTGAATTCATCGGCCGTTCTCTGGTGCTCCTCGGTGAAGTGAGTGTACGTGTCGGACATGCGCTCGTCGAGTCTCCGCTGGCAGCAGAACTCCAGATGAGAGCTTTCCAAACCCCAGTAGATCATCTCGTTGTAAAACGACAGCTCGCACATATGCGGGACGAAGCGCAGTTTGCCGTACTTCACGTACAACATAATGAAGCCGAACGCTTCTGAATGTCTATCAAAGAAGAACTCGTTCCTCTCTCTATCGTAATCATCGCACACTTCCAGCACTTCTCTCTCCGAGGCGCAACTGTGGAGACGACTCACTCTCCTCAAAGGGAAATCCTTGATTACGTCCTTTGGAAAAGCATACTTGGTGCCACCCACGTTTATGATACAGACGCTTTTGCCGAACTTCATTTTTGCGAACTTTTAAATCCTAGAGTGCAGATGAAAGTCATGTTCAGTGGGTAGCGTCAAATACTCCCAGATTTAGCTTCAAAGTTCACGCTTCACCCTTCTTCAAGTGTCCACCACGCGGCGTGGGA
Organism: Acrossocheilus fasciatus; assembly: GCA_036784905.1. Taxonomy (NCBI): domain Eukaryota; kingdom Metazoa; phylum Chordata; class Actinopteri; order Cypriniformes; family Cyprinidae; genus Acrossocheilus; species Acrossocheilus fasciatus. The sequence goes on from CM071950.1 coordinate 8,068,264, forward strand.
AGCGGCTGGAGATACCGCCGTCTCTCTTGGCATCCTCGGTTTGGAGAAAACTTGCGCGCTCGCGGTGCGCTTGTACCTGCGCGGCGGCTGCGCCACGCCGATCTTCACTCCACACACGCGGCATCACGAGGGCACTTCGGTTTCCGCGATGCACCGAATAAATCCAACCTGCGACTGATGCACCGGGCGCGAACAGTGATGTTATGCGTGCGCGCACACGCATGCACGCACACACATAGCTCCAGAAGTACTCTCAGGTCTCTCCTCTCGATATTCTGCTGTCTATCCACAGATTCCAGGAGACACTTATCTGTGGTCAAGAGTCTACTTCAGTGTCTTAACTACTTACACATTCATCTTGCACAATCTTCATAATGTCCTAGTTCTAGTTCTTCTAATCATTTTGAAAGAGAACATAGATCTTAACATTCAAATGACATAGGAAAGACGGTTAATACATAGTAAAATGTAAAGATACTTCAAGCATCATTCGTGGTTTCTCAGATCACTGGAGTGACTAAACCTTCTGAAGAACCTCCAAGTAGGCTACGTTTTAAATGTGCCTCACATATCCTATTGTGCTAACTTCATAATTCATATTTCAAGTGCATTAACAGATTTCCCTTATGATACAATTCCTAGAACTGTTGACAGTCTTGCAGTATGACTCACCATATAATTTATGATAGAATGGGCAGAATTCCCTGTGCGAATCACATTTGTACCTATTTTAAAAGTTAGTTTCTTGTTACTTTTGGTAACAGTGTTTTACAATGGAATGTTCATGATAGATTTAATTTAGTTTAGTTAATGTATTATTTTATTCTTGTGTATTACACTTGATGTTTTGTCCAACACACTCTCATGACAATTACGTTCTCATTCCTGTGTTTTCATACTGCTTGTCTGCATTCTTCTCTCTAATGGTTAGGCTTAGGGGTGAAAAAAAGTCGAAAAGTCACGTTGCTAAAGAAACAAGTTCTGATTATCAAAAATCATCTTTTCGCTAGTATGTGACATCAATTTTGTAAGGTTACTTGTTCATATATAATCTTTGAAAACTGATGTGACAGTATAGCGAAAGGCTGAAAATGATTTTCCACAGACAGTCAGATAGATAGATAGATAGATAGATAGATAGATAGATAGATAGATGAATACAGATCCTTCAAACCTTGAGCATGCTGTTCTCTGAGAAAAAGAGTAAAGCAGGACAAAAAGGCATGACAGCTAGAGGGCGCCTCTTCTCTTTATTCATTGAGTAAGGTTCCTGCTTACATTGTGAGTGACATTTACTTTTGCAGGCCTTCGACCTGTGCATGAACATGAATATAGGGGATATTATCCCTCATTCAGTTCAGTATTTTGATACAGACATCAGATTATGAACTATGTGCAGAACACTATTCAATTTCAAAGCAATGATTAAAGACTGATAATTACGGTTCCTGCCATGGGCTTTAATTACCCATAGCAAATAGAAAGTCCTGATTATAAATCTACTTTAATTAAAAAGCGATTTAGTGGGAGAGAGCTCTGAAAAACAGGTTTTAGTATGGTCTTGTGCTAAATGAGGTCCTCATCCAAAGAGAATAAAATATTATAAAAACAATGCCTTCCTGCTCAAGGGCAGAAAAAAACAACACCACATCATTGTTTTATTTTCCATAACCCCTTACATTATGAAAAGCTAATTCCCGGACACATAAAAAGGAGTCATGCACAAAAATACAGATATAATAAATTTTTAAAGTTAATTCAAATTCATTCAATCAGCCAAACTGTAATGAAGAAAATAAAGATGTCTAGGGGATAAATAGCACTTTTTATGGAGCAAAATATGCAAGTGAGAATGAAAGAGAAAGGCCACAATTCCTCTAGGGAGAAAACAAGAGAGGTGGCTTTTATAACCAACAAATAAACAAGCTAATTAAGAAATTATCATCGCCGTCAATCAAAACTGCCACATAGGCCTACTGACTGCTGCAATAAAACAGGCAGGGGCGTAGAGTGTATTGTAGTGATTGTTAACTAAAACTAGAACTATTAAACATTTCTTATGGTAATTGAAATAAAGCTCAAATAAATTAAAATATTAACTTTAACTTAAAAAACAAACAAAAAATAGAATAATAAATAGAATAAAAACAAATAGGTGTAAGTTAAAACAATAAATGAAAACACAATTACTAAGACTGAAATATAAGTAAAGCTATATGTAAGTGGTTAAATAATGACAAAAGCACATAAAATTACTAAAACAATCACTGATAAATACTAAACACAGCTGGACAAGACTTAACTAATAATCACACTTAACAAGGACAGGAACAAGACCAAATATGGAAACAAGAGGCAGGAACACATGACACACACGACAGAGGACTGACACAATGTTGGAAACAGTTGTGCTGCTTTATTTTTATTTATTTATTTATTGGAACCCGTGCTACTTTTTTCGGGTTCACTGATAAATAAAAATGAAAAAGAACAACATTTATTCAAAATAGAGATGTTTTCTAACAATATCAATCTTTACTATGACTGTTTCTATCAATTTAACAAATCCTTGATGAACAAAAAATAATTGCTTTAAAAAAAAAAAAAAAGTACTGACCTCAAGCTTTTGAATGGTAGTGTATATTGTTACAAAAGTTATATTTTAAATAAACTTTTTATTCATCAAAGAATCCTGAAAAAAGTATCACAGGTTTCCAACATTACTAATAAATCAGCATTGCATAAAATGCATTAAGTAAATAAAGTAAATGCATAAAGTATATTAAAATTTTTATCTAATAAATGCTGGCTTGATGATTATAAGTGAGTTCTTGCATAAGTATAAAATAGTAATGTGTCCAAACTTTTGACCTATAATTTTATTTAAAAAAAAAAAAAAAATACAGCAACCCATCACTGCACCTATAGTCTACTATTGATACAATTATTGCATCATGTTAATTATACCTGCACTTTTTGATAGGAAGTTTTATTATCAGTTACTTTATATTTTAACTATTTTTAATGTGCTACTTAACTCACATATTTTACTGTTATTTAAGTATGATGATACAACACAGTTCACTATCATTGGGCAATACATTTTCCCATTGAGCTTTGCAGTGGGGGAAATAATCCAAAACAAGTGCAGACCACCAGACATACCACAGGAAGCCACAATATAAGCACTTTTTGTTTGTGATTGTCCATACATGACACAAAGTCTTTTCACCACACGCTTAGAAGAGACTGAACCTTGACATGAACAAACACCGAACAATACATTTATTACAGTATTTATTAATCTTTGTTAACATTAGTTAATAAAAATACAATCATTCTTTGTTAGTTCATGTTAGCTCACAGAGCATTAACTGTTAACAAACACAACTTGTGATTTTAATAATGCATCAGTAAATGCTGAAATTAGCATGAACTAAGATGAATTAATGCTGTAGAAGTACTGTTCATTCTTAGCTATTACTGTAAAGTGTTACTGATGTTTTAAGCTCTCAGTCTGTCCTGAAGAGGTCCATAAGCAATCTACCACACATGTATGCAATAAAATCACCAAGCAACTGTGCACAATATGAGAGGATAAGATCAATGAGCCTTCCTTAATTGAAATCCCCTTGTATTTTTGTTTATGTCTCTTTCACAGATTAAATGTAATGAAAACAGATCTGGACAGCAGAACTAATGCTTTCACTGTTCACCGTGCTGTAAGGATAAATCATCTTTGCTGCAGGGACCATTAATCTGTTCTCGGTGTGTCATGTAGATAGAGAGAGATATCAGATAAAAAAAATAAATAAAAATACAGATCTGAAAAAATCTTTTTTTTTTTTTTTAACTCACCGTCATGTTATTCCAAACATGTGAAACACAAAGAAAGAAATCTGGAATAATCACTCTTTTCTATATTATAGTGCTTTGGTGTCTCAGACCTCGTTCACTGTAATTGCATTGAAAAGGAATATTCCTTTTGAACAACATGATAACAGAAGTGGCTAAACTGTCCTTTTAACCGTTCCTTTCTTTTTATAATTCCCTTCTTAAATAAGCACTCAAGAAGTTCTTAAAGGTTTGTTCTTAAGAGAAGAAGGGAACACAAAGAGTGTTTGGTTTCCTCCCCATGTAAATTTGCTCGTAAGTACAGCAATTATGCTCATGGATGTTCTACATGAATAAATCAGTATATTAAACAAAAACTAAATACAGAAAGTAAGACCCTGACTGTGTTGTCAAATTTCACAGCTGTATAAAGACCAAAGAAAGTGTTATATTTTTCATCCCAATGCTTTTCATAAATATTTGTTGATTTCATCTCACAGTAATGCTGACATTACTTAATTACCATTATCATGTGCTCATTAGATTTGAGCGGTTTGACACGCTCAGCCTGGCCCTGTATATTACTCTCGGCATGCATTCAAACTATTTCATAATTAATATTCCAGCCTCATTTATTCACATACGTCTGGGCCTCTCATGATGAAAGTACTTTGTAATTATTCACGCTGAGTTTTGAAATGGACTTTTTCCTCACATTCTCCAAATCCCTTTTGTGATTGAGAGAAAAGCACAGGTTGCACTGACATGTCCTGCAGGGTTGTAACCTCCTACAAGTCTGTGCTGTGTTCAAAAGCCGAGAGCTCCTCTTCATCTTAGCAATCAGTACCCTGTTTGATAAAAGTAATGGGTTCTGGCATAAAAAAAAGACTTCAGAAGTAAGATTTAATTCAGCATTTAAGCACAGTTTGTGCCAGCAAATACATCCAAACAAACAAAAGTTGAAACTGGTACTTTTTGGGTGCGTGTTTTTTCTCGGCTTGCATGATCACATCTCTCAGTGTCCTCCACAGATTGTTAGTGTGGGGTTAAGAGTCTGGCCCTCACTAGATAACTGTGTGTCCGTCTCCACAGGGGCAGCTGGAGTGGTGGCGTGTGGTCAGTCAGACTGGTGCCCTGAACGCTAATTAGGCTCATAACAGAAATCCATGAGGATTCGTCATGCCTCTAATTACCTCCTCACCGTGCCTGGTGGGTACACGTCGCGGTGCTGTCGCACATTAATGAGCTACGTCTCAATACGAGCTTGTTCCAGATCGAAATAATTAAGACAATGTTATACACGGCTGTGTCTACTCATCTCTGCCCTGTCTCTAGCCAGGTTGCGTAGGTGGTTAAGAGTCAACCTGACCTGAATGATTGCCAAAAATATTAACTTGGCTTATGGCCCTTTGCTTCTTTTTTGATCACTCTGTTCTTCATTTTTATTTTATACTTTTGGCTTTATGCTTTATTGAGTCAAAGATATCTGGGTTGCCAGGGGGAGATTTAAAAATTGATGATTCTTAAGCCTTGATTTTAGATCAGTGATCAGCATAATGCTAATCCATTTATGTTCATTAAAAATACAGTATGAAACTCTCCATTTTGAAGAAGCCCTGCCCCCAGGCACAGGACCCCTCAAATATGAGATTTGAAATCTGCCATCTTTGTTCATGGGAACTAATGTCAGAAACCATAAACACTATGTGACTAAGAAAATATATAATGACATGCTGACTGACAGTCCCAAACACTTCACCAGCAAATATGTCTTAATGCTTTTAAGAGGCCTTTTAAAAAGGATATATCGCTGATAGAACATTCACTTTAATATATTGAATTATTATCAATATATACCATTCAAATTCTTGGGGTTAGTAAGTTCTTTTTTAATGCTTTTACTCAGCAAGGATGAATTAAATTGATCAAAAGTTGCAGTAAAAGCATTTACATTCCTCCAAAAATTTCAAATAAATTGCATTCGTTTGAACTTTCCATTAATCAGAAATGCATGAAAAAGTATATCACAGTGCCCACAAAATATTAAGCAGCACAGCTGTTTTTAACATAATAATAAAATATGTACAGTATATTGAGTAAAATAAGAAAATTTGCTTGAGAATATTAGAATGATTTCTGAAGGATTATGACCATAGACTGGAGTAATGGTGCTGGAAATTCAGCTTCGCCATCATAGGAATTAAATACAACATTGCTTTCAATAGTATTTCACAATATTACTGGTTTTGATTAGATAAATGCAGCCCTAGCATAATAGACTTCTTTCAAAAAATATATTAAAAATATAACAGACCCCAAAATGAATGTCAATGCATTAACCAAATGGAGTAGTTATGACATCTAAATGAACTATTGTTTATGACTTTAAATGCGGGTGAGATGATCTGTTTCTCTGTAAGTGGGTGGTTCTTTGCCAAAATTAGTTGCAACGACCAAACTTTAAGTTTAAAACTGTAGGGCTTATGTCTTTGGATCTGTTTAAAGTTTACACTGTATAAACATACAATGACAATAATTACCAGTCAGCAATATTCTGTTCCTCTTTGAGGTAAACTTTCTTATGTATGAAAGCAGAAGTTGGTTCCTTGTAAGGGCCTCTCAATATTCCACAGTAATATGACTAGCAACATTAACTCTGTGAATTTGTTGTTTTGGTTCAAGCTGCCACTTCTGAATTTGTTGCACTTTCATATCCGAGGAATTACATTTACTGTACTTTAAGAGTGCTGGCGATTGCTGCCATTTGAGCCCTAGCAGCTTAAATAGGATGTTAGAGGGATAAATAAAGCTTGTCCACATTGAAATGTGGCCTTAGTTAACCAATGGATAGAGAAAGAGGAGAGAAAATCAGAGACATACTGCTGGGCCACTCTGAGCGACAACCAAACTCTACCATAACACCACTAGTTTTCTTCTCTACTGTCATAATTTCTTTTGATTGAAAAGGTTTTTTTTTTTTTTTTTTCAATTTTACAGTATATTTATTTGTTTGCAGGTACAAGGCTCTCGTCTTCTCTTCCCTTCCCTTTATCTACTGCTTCTTTAGTTTAAATGCCTCCTCCATCACTTAGGCCCACAAGCAAGCTGCTGTCTCAACTGAAAGTGCAGAGTGCTGAATATCTTCTGGAAAGTCATCAGATAGCACAGTACACAAATAGATGCACTTCCACTAACTCAACCATCTTCCATCCTACAGGAGTGTGCCGTTTCACTGGTGGAATTATATAAACACACTCAAGTACTTTCAGCAACTCCAGACATAAAATCGTTACATGTACAAATCTGAAGAGAAACATTTGCTAATCAATTGAAAAAAGTCAGACCTTGCAAGCAATCAGTAACACAACCAAACCTTGAACAACATGTGACATTAAGGCTGCGTTCCACTCCACTTTTAGACACGCACTCAGGAACTTCCCTAAGCACTTCCCCTCAGGGGAATCCCCGCTGCCATTTTGAAGTGCGTTCCACTTTGTGAAGTGAATGAGGGAAGTTTATATGGACAGACCCTTGACCCCTCAGTTTTGACCGAGTCTGCTTCATATGCAAACTTCAGGCCACTCCACAGACCACAATGCAACACGATTGTGACGCCATCGCAGATCGTGTTTAATTTATCCCCACCCCAAACAACTCAATATATAAATTATTATTTTTAAGCATTTATAACAGCCCAAGCATACCTATATACATATAGAATGCATCAAACATGAAAAAATGTAAACAATAAACCAACTCCATAGCGGATTCTAAGTGATCAAGGGCTCGTAGGACGTTTCAGTTCAGCCCATTGCAAGGGTTCTGCCAGAAGTGGGCACTCATGCAACGTAATCAATGACAAAAATCCGAGTGAACGAGACGGAGGGAAGTTTGCGAGTGAAGGGCATAAAAAAAATGAATTGGAAAGCAGCCCGAATCAAGCACACTACCTTATATACCAGAATACAGGAAGTCTACCACAGTTGAAGTGTGTTAAGACACTACAGTTGCTCTAAGCTAATATTTGGATGATGGTTCCCTCTGGTGGTCTGGGGGAGATGCTGCAGTATACTATTGCAATAAACTAAAGAGAAGCCTTCAATATAGTATGTTTTCTCCTTACTACTTTCAGCAGTCAAAATCGCAATTACACACTGTGTATACAATGACAAAATGTTTTTGAAGGGGTCATGAACTGACTTTTTAAAATGATTTTTTAATGTTGTCTGAGGTCCACTTATAATGTAATCGATTTTTTTTTATTTTTTACATAAAAAAATTGAATAGGCTATTTTGTGTCCTGTTTTGACCCCCCTCATCAGAACGATCTGTTTGAATAGGCGTGGCAGCACAGCATTGTCTTTTAGTTTCAATCGTTCTGAAAGTCCTGCATTGAATTGTGCCTTGTTTGTAAACAAATCCGCAGTAAAAATAGAAATAAAGTTCATCCATTCTTTCCTAATATTTGGATTAGAAGGCAGGCGATGCAAAGACTGTGTTTTTCCACAATACACTGTACAGCGTCTTGTTTTCTTCAGAGCCATCTTTATCATTTGTTTTTTGCGTAGACCTGCGTTTGCATGCATCCTTATTTACATGCACGAACTTTTAGCCACACTATTATGTAAAGTGGCACATTCCACAAGCTGTCGTTTTGGCAGATTTGCTTCAATATAAGCTGCTTTTAGACTAAGTTTGGGTTCTGAAACTTACAGGATGTATTTATAGTACAATAACCTAATAACAATGTCAAATGATCAAGGCAATTCTCAGTTCATGACCCATTTAAACAAGCACATGAAATATCTGGCACATTGCATACTCTTCTTTGTGAGACGTTTTGAATGTGTAGTAAAAAAAAACAAACAAATACAGAGACATTTTCAAGGAAAGCTCAACCTGTAGACACCTAAAATGAAAACTGTCCCTGGAAAATGGGCCACATTTCCCTTAAGGCCGCTTAAGTGTTAATAGGTTATCCACAGACCCAGACTAATTAAAATAGAAACCTGTCGTTCTCTTAGAGATCATTTAACAATATACAGTATATTCCACAGTCACGTGTCTAAAACACAAATTTGTAAATGCACAACTGAAGCCTGACAACAAGTGACGATGACAAACAAGCCTGCATGCTCATCCATTACAGCTCTCATAGAATAAAATCTAGAGTGTTAATATTCCACTGAGGTCTGATGGAAAACAACTCCTGGCTCATGCCCTCAGATAATCTGAATCAGAAACCCCTTTTCACACAGTCCTCAAACCTTTCATTTCTGCCTTGAGCCATTACACAGTCATTAAAGTGTACTTTCAGAAGAGAAACCGTTTGTGAAGCTACTCCTCAGCCTGCCTTTAAGGTGTTGTATCAACCTGCATCTTAACGGGAAAACTTGTTTTGGGAAGTTCAAGTCATTTTAGACAATCAGTTCTTTAGAACTGTTGAAACACTTCTAAAATTGGTTGTGTCAAGTTTGGAATGAACTTTGCGAGGGCCATCCTAAGAAATCTCACCGCATCTTTTTGCTCAATAGGGTGAGCATTTTCTGATTGCCTCGATTTTGCTCGGAGCAGATTTCAAGTCATCTAAGGTATTTCATCTCCTCAAGGGCTGTTCAGCATTTCTTTAGATTTACTCTGAAATTCTTCGATAAAGTTCTCAGTTCATGCTGTTTTAGATTTTGCCCAGACATCCTGAAGGACATTGAATAGCTGTCTTACCATCCTATTACAGACTTGTTGAGGTTATCCTTCAAGGAAAACAAAAGAATTCTGCATTTGACAAAGAGACTGTGAAATGTATAAAGACCAAAGCTGGCTTTATAGTTTGAGATGCCAGAAGCAAAAGCATTTTATTTTGTTTCATGGGATTTCTTTCACTGTAGCTGTTAATGTTCTTTCCTCACTGCTGTGTTCAGATCATACAGGTCAAAGCAAATTCATGTTTGACCTTTCAACTATCAAAAAGGGCTTGATCCACAGCGAAGGTACCTCTTTTTTATTCGGATTCATTCTGCTTTCTCATTCAGTTGTTATATATATATGGGTAGTTGACGTATCAATGTGTCCTATGGTGTGGGGGAAAATGTAAAAAACAAATGTTTTATTTAAGTCATCTATTGTTTAAAAATTATTATGTTTCTGGCTAAAAGTGGACTGGAAAAAACCCCCAAACAAACAGAACTACTAGAGGCAACAGCAATAATCAAAAGATGAACATTTATTATTAAGCAAGAACACATGGACAAAATACAAGACACATTTTATTTATTTGAGTGAATACACACTCTCAAAATGGCTGGGTTACAAATAACCCAATTGGCAACCCAGCACTGGGTAAATATTGGACAGAACACATATGCTGGTTTACACATTTTGACCCAGCAGGCTGTGTTGTTGAGAAAACCCAAGATATAGTCATTTTTACCATTTATGTGTTTGCATTTTTTTTTTTTTTCTGAGTTATTCTTGCTTGGTTATTCTCATAATTTTGCCTATGTTTAACAAGACAATCATGAATTAATAATTAATGAAGAATACAGGTTATTTACACTGTTAAAAATAATTTTTATCGCCAACTGACATTCACAAATATGTTAACATTTGTACCAACGACAAACATGCAATTTTCGTTATTTTCGAGAAAATGCAAAAATCACTGAAATACAGTTGCAATAAATTAGAAAATTAGTTCTGAATGACATGTCCGTTTAAATGTTTAACTATAACATTTTGACATGTTTAACTATTTAAATACACAGCGAAATGACATTGACAATTAAAATTGAAAAAGAAAGAGAATGCAAAATCATTTAAAGATTTCCAAGTATATAAAGACTCCTAGGTAGATGCGCACTGCTTAGGGTAGTTAAAAGGTATAGTTCGCCCAAAAATGAAAATTCTGTCATTAATTACTCACCCTCATGTCGTTACAAACCCGTAAGACCTTTGTTCATCTTCAGAACACAAGTTAAGATATTTTTAATGAAATCCGAGAGCTTTCAGACCAGGGTGAGTAATTAATGACAGAATTTTCATTTTTGGGTAAACTATCGTCAAACACTTAGAAAGCTTTGAAGCAAAGATCTACATCTGAGAGCAGTGTGCTTTGCTATAGAGCCTGTCTATGAAAGGATATTCCAGGCAATTTTAAATTGTTTTCCACATGTGACAAATTGTGACAATCCAAACACAACTGCAAATCTTGCATTACTGTTTGCGTCTTCACGAATGCAGAGTGACTGCCAAATTTCAAATAGAAACGGAAAGTCCATTTGAAACTGTATTTTCCATGTATTATGAGTAATGAGCCTGTCATATTTTAAAAATACAGCGTCAAAACAGATTTACAGTATTATATCAGAAAATAGTGTGTAAATGCAAAAGGACAACAGTAAACAATCAGTTTTCAGTTAAACATGTCAATGTCAAGGGTGGCTATGGGGCGTTTATATTGGGAGGTGACGTCACTCACAGACGATTGTGCCAAATGCTTTGAACAATGGAGGTCAATTTTTACCCCAAATGCATTGACTATCCTCTGCTAACAGTGGACGCCACAACAGTACCCACTATTGGTCAATATTCACCATTAACCACATGCTTTTCACCTACCTCAAGAAGAGAGGAATAAATTATAGAGTAAGATGCAAATAGGCAAATAAGAGTACAGTTGCAGTGTTGTTTTGCTGACGTGCATCAATCAGAGTGCAAAAAGTGAGAGATTTGGGGTAAAAACTACAAAATTATTTATTATTTATTATAGAATTATTTTATTTGGCACAGTCGTCTGTTAGTGACATCACCTCCCAATAGAAACACGGCCCATAGTATAGTCCCACCCCTGACACGGATTGACAGCTTTTCGTGTAAGGCATCGGAAATTCAAATGCTTAAGAAATTGCGGTTCCATTTGAGTTTTGGCATATTACATGCACAACGCAGAGAGAGTGAAAAAGCAGATGTGGTAATTAATATGGCTATTTAAATATGACAGGCCCATTACTTGTAAGACAAGAGAAATACAGTTACAGTTGCTTTTCCATTTGAAATGTGTTCACGAAAGCGAAAACGCAAACGGTAATGCAAGAAACGCATTTTTATGCGTTAAAAATGATCCAGCAACTTAGTTTCAGATAAACTACCCAGCACCTGGGTAAAAATATTAAAAATAATCCAATAAAATGACCCAACAAGTTGAACCCAGCATTTGGGTTAAAAAAATAACCCAGCATAGTCATAATTTTTACTCAAGATAAACACCCTTTTCAATTTCGCTGGGTAACACTTTCCGATAAGCATAAAAAAATTCATTAACAAATTAATTAATATAGTCAATGCATTAGGCCTATCATGAGTTCACAATCAACAATGCTTTTACAGATTCTATTTAGGTAATCATATACTAATACACAATTTATGTTAGTTATATGAATGAACATTAATTAACGATGAATAGTATTTTCATAAATTAACATGAACTTAGATTAATTAATTAATTGCTGTTAGATAACTATTAAATAATGCTAACAAATTTAATCTTTTTTGTGTAGTGTTACCCTGCAATTTGTTTGAAAAATTGAAGGTGGTTTCCTAGAAGACTGTAGAAAGTTTCAAATTTCACTATTTGTTTCCAGTTGCTGTGTAGTAGGCTAGGATATGGTCCCTCATTACAGTAATACTATAATACTGTAATGTATAGGTCATTGCACACTGAGTCCGAAGTGTTCGTCCAAAATTTTCGCACGTTGAAAAATAAATACACATTTACACACTGCCTCCAAAACTTTCGTCTGTCATAAAAAAATTTGGATCAGGTTTGATTCCCTGCGTTTTCACATCCTAACAAGCATTTTGATATAGGAAAGGATGACGAATATGAAAAAAATAAAAAAAACGCTCATGAAAATTTCGGACTCAGTGTGCAAGGACCTTATCACACTGGCAAACTAATTTCACATCAAGCTTACACCTATATGGTAGAGCCTTAGAAGTGTACTACTGATTCTTGATTACTGGCTCTGCCATGTGGATAATGCTGTAACTACTGATTTTTGGCAGTCCAACAGTATTTTTTTTTCATTGTTCCTTTCATTGTTTCTTTGTCATGAGTTTGCATTCAGCTAAAACGTGCCTACACCAAAGAACCCCAACAATGCTCTTATGTCTACAGTGCTTTCATTCATTTCTCAAGTAATTGAAGCAGAAACAAGAGAAAAGTGCCTTTTACAGGAATTTGGATGAAGAGTACAACAAAACAACTTTGAAAAAAATAATGAAAGCTTTTGCTGTGCCATTATCTGCTGTAGCACCAGTGGAGCAGTCAGGTAAATTGCTTTGGATGGAAATAAAGGTTCAATAAAGCAAGCCCCTCTGGCATTTTATGAGATGGGCTTCTTATTTAAAACATATCAGATGGCTTGATGAGCCTCTATTATGTCTGTTGGCTCATGTACGGTATGATTGATATGATGTGATTTAAGGTTAAGGTAGGAGACAAAACAAGGAAAGTTGAAAAGTTACAAATCAGGTTAGGCTAGAATTGGCAATTGATCAGTAGTCAATACCTTAACAGTATCCTTCTTAAAACCTTCACACCATACTACTTTGTTTCAAGAAACTGACATGTGGATCGGACAATTCAATATTAAGAGTGAAATGATATTTGCATGCAAAGTTTGATTTAAGATCTACTCAATGTATTCAATAATGTGGTGGGCCAGAGTATTCGGTCGAGTATTTGGCTGTACTTTCATCCAAATGAGCAATTATATCAGGGCTGAGAGGAAATGAGAGATCATACTCTATTACGCTGTCCACTTTGTGCGCCCTCTCAGAGAATAATGAACTTTGAAAATGATAAATGCCCTGATGATTTAGTTGCATAAGAGTGCAAAGCATTAATAGGATACAAGCCATCTTTTCTCATGCAGTCAACCCTCTCAAATGTTTTATTCTGCTTTGAATTAATTCTCTTTTGGTCTTCTAGGAGATCACTCCAGATACTAGATTTTCATAATGGTGTTAGAGATTTTTACCAGAATTGACAATTCCAAGTTATTTTAACACAATTATCACACAAACAGGGTGTGAAATCTCCCATTTTCTCATTTGGTTTGAAGACACAAATTAATTGAGGGGGGGAAAAAAGGCCTAGTTTTCCATATGGTATGCAAAAAGCAATGAGTTGTAAATCCAAATATGTAGTATTCATAGGGATAGTTCAAAAATGAAAATTCTGTCATTAATTGTTCACCCTCATGTTGTTCTAAACCTGTAAGACCTTTGTTAATCTTCGGAATACAAAATAAGATATTTTTGATAAATTCTTTTTAATTTCACAAGGTCAGTGCCAATGTTAGGGTAGATTGTGTACAGAGCTCTCTGACCCTGCGTAGACAGCAGCGCAATCATTAAAATAGTCAATGTGACATCAGTGGTTCAACCGTAATGCTAAGATGCAACGAGAATACTTTTTGTGCGCAAAGAAAACAAAAATAATAACTTTATTCAACAATTTCTTCCATGTCAGTCTTTGACGCACATTCACGAGAGTACCACAACGTGAAGACATGAGGGTAATTAGTGACAATTTTTGTTTTTGGGTGAACTATCCCTTTAAGAGTTTTAATTAGGAAAAGTTTTAAATTACTCAAATACTCGATAGTTAAAACAAACTGCTTAAACCAGTATATAACTCAAATGACTTTGCTCAGTCAGTAATTGAGTAACTCACTCGTTCACTTACTCATTAATCAACTTACTCTTATTTAATTACAAATTGTTGTGTCAGATGCAGTTGTGGCTCCATCAGTTCATCCCAAATTTCTAGGGCTTGGCAGCATCTGACACAATAAGATTCTACTGCAGGTACAGTTGTTAGAGTGTGTTTCAACTTTGCCCCACTGACCACCCCTCTAAACTGTATGATAACACTGAAGGGTACCTTGTTATGAAATGTAGCAGTTTTTAGATGATAGACTAAGGATCATAAAGCTCAAAGTTCCATTTTTATGGTCATAAAGGAACAAGAAGCTATTCCGTGTTGAAAGAAAGAAGTGAAGTGAAAATCTTACCCCTAAAAATAGACTTAAAAAATAGACGTTTCAACTCAATCTACACCCTACTATCCCTGACAGAAATGAAAACGAGGCTGAAAGGGATAGAATCACAGTATGTTCAATGGATTGTACTGTTGTTTAAACAACATGCCAGTCGTTCTTTCCAAAATCCTTTCAGCAGACAAAAACATAAATTCTGAGTTTTGAAAACTGCTTGCATGCCATTGAAAAGACTATAGGTCTATTCATTATAGCCTTATTTTCATGAAATGTAATATTGTGCTTGCTACAACTTAGGCTCTTTTGATTTGGTTCAGTAAGCAATGGCCGAGCATCCACCCAGAATAACCTCAAGCTTCTAGCAACACCTTAGCAACCACCCTCAATAACCTAGCAACCATATGTCAGCAGAACAAAATACACAGAAAACACTTTAATAACTGCACTGTCCTGGAAACCACTTACAACAACTTATATAGTAACTGAGTATAGTTTGCATGTGCAAACAAACTAGACGACCTCTATTTGACCTCAGTGAATGTGAATGAAGAATGACGAAATAAAAGCACATGCAAAGCACAGCATTAGATCTATTAAATAAATATTACTTATGTTTTGAAGCTTTAAAGGGGTCATGACATTGCATACAGAGACAATGATTTTTTTTTTAATAATAATAATTATTAATTAATAATATATTTTTTAAAAACATATAATTTCCTTGAGGATCACTTATAATGTTATTCAAGTTTTTTTTTTTTTTTTTGTCAATATCTTCAAAAAAAAAAAAAAAAAAAAATCAAACCTCATGACACTGTCAAGGAATAATGCTCGGCTGGCTGCACATAATCCCATTTACAGTGTACCATACAATTTTAATCTATTGTTGTTTTTTATACTCTAAATAAAGTGTTTATAAGATCAAATTTATTTGAATGAATTGTAACATTTATTTGAATTAATTCTGTTGTTTCATCTCCTGTTTCTTTTTTCTTAAAACAACAGTCATGTCTGTACTGTTACTTGTTCACCACTGCTGGGTCAGCCATGAAACTGATAAGGTAAATTAGGCATTGATGTTTTGTTGTGGAGGCAGTCAAATGCAAATATCTACCATTTAATGATATCACAATGCAAAGGAAGTAGAAACTTTTATATATATATATATATATATATATATATATATATATATATATATATATATATATATATATATATATATTAGTTATTTTATGTGTCAAAAGATCAAAGGGAATTAGATTTCTCATGTCATGATCTCTTTACGGCACTATGAGTTATTCAAGTAAGGCATGCCAAGGACTTTAGGAAGTTAGAAGTTTCTACTGGATCCTCATAGCAGAGCTGCCTTCAGGCCTGCTGTTTCTCATTTAATGCCTTTTATATATTCATAGGCATGGATCACAGGGTAATGGCCACTTTACCTAGGTGACATCTGTAGCTTTTTCATATATGTGACTCTCTGCAGTAAATCTTCAAACAACTTGCTGCATACACTCATGCACACTCTCTTTCATGCTACCATTTTATCTTCATTTTCACAATTTTCAAACACACTACTCTAAGTAAACCATCTGCTGAGTCGCACTGGCTCCGTGTCATCAGAGGATGATTTGGTTTATGGATTTGCGTATCTCTATTGAGCACTGGCCAAAGGGTATGATGGAAGCGATGAAGTGCAAATGGCTTCCATTATCCTGCACTTTCCACTGATAACTTACTATTGAAACGAGTGCCGTACTTGCATTAGGCTCATGGATCCTACAGGCTGACAAGAACAGAAACACCACAGCCATCTTAAAGGGGGTCATAGCATCATAGCATTTTAATAATTTTTGTTTTGCAGAGGTCCACTGATAATGTTAGACAAGGTTTCTTGAACACACACAAATGTATTTTCAAAAGACCATTATTTTTAATCTCTTTACAAATGTCTCTCATATTTCATTCACTGACATCGTTTTCAACTAGCATACTAATTCTTGACAACACTTTATCGTGGTCAAAATATTTAGTGGAAAAATTGAAATGAGGGGTTGAAATAAATCTTTCACCCAATAAATATATTGATACTCATCATTGCAACTTTGCAAATTAAGTCATATTTTTAAGATTAATTTTCAAATTAGTTTGGATCTGGGACAAGGGTAATACAATAACATCGATACAAAGAATATTTAAAAAGATACAAAATAAACGATTAAATAAATAAATGTTAGAATTGGTAAGTTTTAATGAAAAACAAACAGAAGAAGGCCCTGTTGTTAAAGAACACACATTTGTCCTTGCCGGGCCTTTGGAAACATCCTAACCTTCTCCCCATTACAGTGCCCCTGCTCCTTCTCAGACTCTATGCTCAGGCAGGTTCCCAGATTGAGGAAATGCAACAGGAACGAGTGCAATTTGTTTATGAGTTGATTTGTAGGCATTTTAATATGCCTCTGGTCTAAAGATTTTAGATGGATGCAGAGGCTTTAAAGATCGGTTTGAATCTGCGTTCTCTGACCCAGTGCGTTTGCTGGCTTCCATGGCTGCAACACGCTGTGTTTCCCACCAATTGGCAACCTGGGGTGTCTAAATACTTTTGGGGTGAGCGTGATTTCACCAAGTACAACATGTTCCTGGATCAACATCCTTGTTGATCCTGGAACAACATTCCAATCAACCAATCAGAATTGAGGGATAACTTTTCAGGAAATGTCAGTTTTAGGCTTATCTGGGTTAGGTGCTACTACACTCTTGTTAATCAGCTATCATTTCCCTCTGATTTTAGGAATAAATTATGGGTAGGGGTATGGATTGGGTTAAGTCTATATTTTTGGACAGTAACCCAGGCACACAACATCATAAGATGTTGATATTTGCTTAAATTTCGGTTGCGACGTTGGGTGACCAAAATTCAATGTCAATTCAGCGTCTAATGTCAATGTTAAATCAATGTCCAATCGACGTCAGCAGACATTGAGATTTTGTTGTTTTTATGTTGTGTAACCAAAATCCAACGTTAAATCAACGTCAAAATTACCCGATTTTCATTTTCAACCAAAATGCAACGTCTGTCCGACGTCATGTCCAATGTCACCCTGACGTTACATAGATGTCTGGTGCCTGCTGGGAATATTCATGCAGGATCAACAAAAGATGTTAATCCGGGAACATGTCTTACTTGGCTAAATCACGGCAACTTATTTTAGGCGGAATCACAAAGACCAAAACAAAAACAGACATTCCGACACGGAACCATCTTTCAAGCTGTAACTGACTGAATCTCGTTTGAGAGTTAGTCTAGCTTCAGTCTAAAGAGACAGCATCAGTAAAATTGTCTATTGATGAAAGTCTTATGTAAAAGCACAGTGCAGACCATACAAAGTCTTCACAGTCTACACACAAAACAGAATTACAGATACAGAAACACAATGCACAAATTTCATAAATCTACACCAGATATTGTCTTCAAGATTATCGTCCATCTCTGAGGAGAGTGTAGTGAGCCAATTCAACCTCGGCACTCAGAGTGTCAAGGAGGCTTCTCCTGTGGAGAAGAGCTCACAGTGGACTGTCTACCACAGCTGGACCCACAGTTTGACACCAGACACCAGACATCAATTTGTCCATCTCTAAGGACAGTGTGGAGAGACTGGAACTGTTGAGCCTCAGCAGCCAAGATACACATTATCTTAGGCACGTACATCATTAAGAGAATAACTATGGAGAGCCTGGAAAGGTGGAGCGATGCCGATTTATCCAATTCGGATAGCTTCCTAGAGCAGTTCAGCTTTACACTTCCAGGTGAAGTACCTGTTGAGCCAGTAGGGTCTTCAGCTTGCCTGAACCTGAAGACAGCATCCAGATTAGATGACTCTACACCTAACGCCATCTCTGAGGAGAGTATAGAGAGACTGAAATTGATTGATTTGTGTGTGTTTTTTTTTTTTTTCAGAATCCATTCGCTCTCACTATATAGTGAAAAATATTATTGGAGAAGGAGGTTATGGCAAGGTGTGTGAGAGAATCCATTTTTCCAATAGCATTGTGCTCTTACATTGAGATCTGCGTACACTTGCCTTGATCAAAACATTTTTAAAGCACCAACAATCAGTGATGGGAATAACGGCGTTATAAATAAACGGCGTTACTAATGGCGTTATTTTTTTCAGTAACGAGTAATCAAACGAATTACTGTTTCCCCCGTTACAACGCCGTTACCGTTACTGACAATAAAATGTGGCGTTACTATATTATATTATTAGAATTAAATTTTTCAGTTCATCTGAATGGATGGTAGCTGTATTTGACGTACCATAAACTCTAGTGTGAAGGCGCACAACTCGCAGTCGCTTTCTCTCACATACACGCACGCAAAGAAAGATACAGAGCAAGAGAGTCTTTCATAACTTGCAGAATTGACGCGCTACATGTAAACGATATTCTGTGTTGTATTTTCCTGTCAAAATAACGGAGTTCCTTTGGAATTCTTCAGCTTTTAAAGGAACACTCCACTTTTTTTGGAAATAGGCTCATTCTCCAACTCCCCCAGAGTTAATAAGTTGAGTTTTACCGTTTTTGAATCCATTCAGCCGATCTCCGGGTCTTTTAGCATGCTAAGCTATGCTAAAAGTGCTCTCGCCAGATCCGGAGATCGGCTGAATGGATTCAAAAACTCAACTTATTAACTCTGGGGGAGTTGGAGAATGAGCCTATTTCCAAAAAAAGTGGAGTGTTCCTTTAAGAACTGCCGCTTTCTCTGGTTGTGGGCGGAACTAATGCGCAAACAACAATCTCATTGGCTGGCGCTCACCTATTATTTTGATTTCAGCAAATCAATTCGAGCGAACTCAGACAACGTGATTAATATTCATGAACCCAGCAGCTCATTAATCCTTAGTGCGTTTTATATTGATGACAAATATGCATTCATACTTGGTTATTCTAATTACTAAAGTTCTATCATCATATAATATAAAATTATCATAATATTATATTATAATGCTTGACTGACTGATAATAATTGTCAGTAGATAAATAGTGTAGATTAATGTACAATGTTTTATAATAATAATTTATTCTTTTTAGTGTCTATTTCATTAATTTAACATATTTAATATTGGGGGCATCCAAAGTTATTTGACATTTGAACATTTTGTAAAAAGTAACGCAATAATTACTTTCCCTGGTAATTAGTTACTTTTATAATGATGTAACGCAATTACTAACTCAGTTACTATTTGTGAGAAGTAACTAGTAACTATAACTAATTACTTTTTTAAAGTAACGTGCCCAACACTGCCAACAATACTTAATACTTAAACACTCAATTGTTCACGGTCAGGTTAAGGTCAGGTGTTCAATATACTACTTAGTAGTAATGGCTATGATTGCAGGCAATACAGAGGTCAGCTGGCATTTTGTGTAACAGAGTGTGGAAAAAATCATGTAGTGACTTATTATTGATCATGTGATGCTTCTAAGAATTGCTCAATGCTGAAAATGTCTTGCTTACAGGAATAAAGGCTTACTTCCCTGAACTCTTCACCTATGGCAAATTCCATGCCATCTCCACAAACATCTGGGCTTTTGGAGTGTTGTTGTATGAGATGATGAACATGCTCTCCATTTCACAATAGAATGGAAATCATGCAAGTCAAAGTTTGGTTTGAAATCCCATATTTATCTAAAGGTGAGAGAGTAGCATTGATAACACACACATACAGCTTCTGCACAGAATTAACAAACATTGGTAGAGAATGTCTTGTCTAGCGTAGTAAAGCACAGAGTTTAATATTTATCAACTGATGTTACAGGTTAGAATTATGTGTTCTGTTATAATAATTATAAATTCTCTTAACCTTAAATTAACCACATTTCAGAAGCTGTTTTCGTACATGAAACATTAGCATCACATGGTCACGACTAACCAACTCTCTCCTGAAAACAGAATGCGGTGATCTGATTGACCGGTGCCTAACACGGGATCCAACCGAACGGCTGACCCTCGAGCAGATCTTGCAGCATGACTGGTTTAAAACAGTGGCTCTAAAATGAAAGTAGTAAAATGATCAAAACATCATTGGTTTCAGTGGTTAGACAGTGTAACAGACAGTAAGAGATATAAATTTAAAATATGAGTTGTGAACAGAGTTCATTTTTGTCATAAATGTACGAATTATTGGCGTTAATAATTTAATTAAAAATAAGCATTTGTTTTATGTTGCATTCAATGTTGTGTTCATATTTATGGTCATGTTATTCAAAAAAAAAAAGTAAAAAAAAAATGCTAAAGTGGCAAAAACAAATATATATATATATATACATATATATAGACATACATACACTCACACAAATAACACAGACAATAATAATTAATAATATAGAATATGGATAATAAAGAATTAAACCAAAATAATCTCCTTAAATGTTTTCATGATAAAACATAGGCCTATATAAAAATTAGATCCTAAACTGAATCTAGTGTTAACGAAAACTACCTTAAAATCACATGCTTTATAGGTAGCCTATAGAGCTTGGCAAACTACGTCACGCCGCGTCGGATTCCGCCATGTTTTAGGTAACGCTCAGGAGCACACAGCGTAAACAAATGCAAATCGCCACAGAAAGCCGACCGTTTTACATTCATATTTTTTGAAAAACATCTTACATAGGCTTAGAATAAAATGGACTAATATGTAAATCTCTTTAAATAATAATAAAAAAAATCGCTCTGTTGTCTGAGAGGCTGCAAATATTCATTACTAATCAGTCTCCTTCACTACTACAGTGGTACTGATGTATGCTAACTGCTAAAACACTTACGACAATTGACCATGGTTTTACTATTGTAAACGTGAAGCGACTGGGTTTTTGGTGTATGTATTACCATTCTTATAACCACAATCTTATTAAATACCATGGATAAACTATGGTTAGAGTAGCAAAACCATGGCTAATTTTGTAAGGGGAGAATACACAACAGCTAGATCTCAAACAGTGGATCATTTTATATCATCATATTGCCCGGTAAAACTGCTCAGTGTTAAGAGTTAAGCCATTATAGAGGTAACATAACTTGAAGCTGCTTTGAAACGATGTGTATTGTGGATGCTATACAAATAAATACATTGTCTTGACCAAACCAAGTTGAAGATTCCTACTAGGATGCCGAACAACGATGCTAGCGATGAATGAATTAAGGAAACTTAATCCATACAAAAAGTCGCCGGGTATTAACGAGCTGCCGCAAATAACATTTCCATACATGGTTTCCTTCTATTAGTGGTGTGAGGGCTTACAGTTTAATGCAAATCACTGTATCTATAATATATTAAATATACAGAGATGAATTATAAAGCCACATTTTATTTTAGATATTTACCATACCGATTTTCAGTTTAATTTTCATCTGAGTTTAGTAGTGAATGTAGACATATTTAATGTTTATGATTTAACTTAGATCGCATTGTAAATGATCAATTACCACAGCCTTTATCATCAATGTCTGCAGGTAAAACCTCTGCTTTTTCGGCTTTCTAACGCGGAGAAAGCACGTTTTTCACACCGGCTGTGCAAAGGGATATGACAATTGATGATACAGTAAGCCTTAACCACTGCAACGCGATCTTAAGTAGAATAATATAAACATTAAATAATATAAAACATCTACATTCACTACCGCTCAGTCTCCGCTGTAGCTCCCGTGACCTAAATTCCCAGAATGCATTGCCGCTGTGACGACACATTCCCAGACTCTATACACAAGTTACGCGCCCAATCCCGGGCGGCGCCATTACTCTACACAAATGCACTTCATTTCCGCCGGAAGTAGTCTGCCGGTGTAAACACAGCGATTATACAGCGCACACACACTTCGAGTACACGAATACACACACTTAGTTATGCGCCTAATAATAGCGAACAATTATCTAGGTTAACGTTAGAGTGAGCGGCCATGCCAGACGAATAATCCTCTTCATGTTTAACAAATCAAATCATGCATTTTCTACCGCGAGTCAGCGCTGCGCCAGTTTGAGAAAGGCGGGTGTACAGGACCCTTTTAATGAACGTTTGGTGTCGGTCTATCAGGCATAGAGATATCTGAGCATCTGTGCCAAGCGAAAACCATACAGAAGTAATCAATAAATTATCGGGGAGGGTCATGCCTTTTTTCACAATCATTTTGGAGGGTCATAGAAAAATGTATTGCTGGCGAGGGGAGGGTCAGGGACATTCTAAAACGCTTAACGTGAAAAACGCTTAACTTGGCTTAATGTACCTAAACATCGACCAGGGAACCCCAAATTTCTGTCAAACCTTACTTGTAATAAACACTAACTACTGTCAAAAGAACGAGCCCTTATTCCACAGATAAAGTGAATAATTTCACAAGCGTTTTCTCCCCCATAGAAGTCCATTATAAGGAAACAGCTTAACGTGGCTTAACAACGACCGGGGAAAACCAAATTTCTGTCAAATTGTACTTATGATAAACACTTTCTGCTGTCAAAAGAAGCTCTTATTCAGCGTATAAAGTAGATAACTTCATGTTAAGCGTTCTCCACCATAGAAGTCTATTATAAGGAGACAGATTAACGTAAGGTATAGGCTACCTTAACAATGACCGGGGGAAAACAAACTTCTGTCAAATTGTACTTATAATAAACACTTTCTGCTGTCAAAAAAAGAGCTCTTATTCATCGTATAAAGTGAATGATATCACGTTAAGCTGTTTCCTTATAATGGACTTGGTGGAGAACGCTTAACATTAAATTATTCACTTTAGACGCTGAATAAGAGCTCGTTCTTTTGACAGCAGAAAGTGTTTATTATAAGTACAATTTGACAGAAGTTTGTTTTCCCCCGGTCATTGTTAAGGTAGCCTATACCTTACTTTAAGCTGTCTCCTTATAATAGACTTCTATGGTGGAGAACGCTTAACGTGAAATTATTCAGTTTATCTGTGGAATAAGGGCTCGTTCCTTTGACAGTAGTTAGTGTTTATTACAAGTAAAATTTGACAGAAATTTGGTTTTCCCCGGTCGTTGTTAAGGTACGTTAAGCTGTTTCCTTATAATGGACTTCTATGGGGGAGAAAACGCTTAACGTGAAATTATTCACTTTATCTGTGGAATAAGGGCTCGTTCCTTTGACAGTAGTTAGTGTTTATTACAAGTAAGGTTTGACAGAAATTTGGGGTTCCCTGGTCGATGTTTAGGTACGTTAAGCGTTTTTCACGTTAAGCGTTTTAGAATGTCCCGAGGGTCATGACTATTTTGACTATAGATCTCAAAACTCCTCCGGTGGCCCCTTAAATAAATAACGAACAGTCCCTTAGTGTATGACAACTTCATAATTAACAGTATGCCTTCAGCCAGGTCTTTGATTCCGAGTCGGTATCAGGCTTGCGAAAAAATGTAAACAATGGAGCGTATGGACATTGCCTCTTCGTAGCTGGTTTGTGGTCGTAGCACTCTCTATCTAACCACTCGTTCAGGTGCTTTCTCGAGTATTTGCAACCAACTACCGCACACGTCTTTCCCGAACCACTTTTCTTCATTTTGTAACGTTAATTGTTTACATCCTCTTTGTCACTGCGATATCAGTGCTTTGTCGGCACAACGGAGCTAGCTAGCGAAACTAAGCCCAGCCCGCCAGAACGGAAGTGGATTGCATCGACGGGAGGAGCTTAGGATGTAGAGCGGAAACGGCTCAAAAACTTGTGTATACAGTCGTTTTATTTAATGGAGAAAAACATCACTTACGTGTAAAATGAACGACGGGCAGTGTCATTAATATTGTTATTCTATTTGGGTTTTTTTAACACAGTTAAAAGATGTTTGTATGTGACAGTTCTGTAAAGCTTTACGGACAACTTTTACCGAAAAAATGGCAGATGAAAAGTCTTCTCAGCGCAAGGATTTGATGTGCACAGGTACCTCCCACGAATATTAATTACTACAATACTAATTTATCACTAGAAATGACATCAAAAAGTGGAAAATAAATAAATAAATAAATTGTCAAAAATATTTTCACTCAAAGTAACCACCAAACGCAAATTTCAGAGCTAGGTCATTTTAATTTTAGCTGGGAATTGAACGCACAGGTAAGTACAGGATATATCGATCATCGGATGGGTTCATACCTTGGTGTTTGTGTGATTCGCAAACTTACGATGACACATATAATTTGTTTTAGCCTGGTAAGTTTATTCAGTAACCTTCTTACATTAAAGTTCCTCCGTCAGTCCGCAGTTTGTATTCAAATGCTTCAGTAAATTTGATTCGTAGGGGTTGCCAGATCTTCGAAACAACCATTCCCATTCTGTTCAAAACTATCCAATTGACCTATCGGTAAGCCCCTCCCCTAGAACGTTGATGAGCCAATAGCAGCCGAGTATCAGTTGCACGGGGACCAGAACTCGGACATCTTTAGGTTTCAGCGCCATAGAAAAGCATTGGAAGATCGCGAGTTCTCGTCGGTTTTGTGGTGATTGTGCTGAAAAAATGGTAAAACGATGTGCCTGGGGCACTTGTAATACTGATTCGAGATATCCGGAGATGATGGGCAATGGAATTTATTTTATTACATTTCCTGAATTCAAACAAAACAGCAAAATGTCCCCAAGTATTCACCCCAATATAAATGAAGACAAAAACGTTCATTTTCTAGTTGTCATACACTCATTAAGTTACAGTTTTCATTTGCTTAAACAGAACGTTAATGTTATATTGTGCTTTAGCAAGGTATCTCTGGCTAAAACTAGCTAACGGTAAAGTTAGTGAGTCCATGATAATGTACAAACCTAAATAGCTGACTGTTCTCGCGTCTTGTACAGTGTAGGTCAAAAACACACAAACGTAGATCTACATTTCAGTGCCTCTCCATATTAAACTGGTTAAATGTACATTAATTTAATCATAGCCTGCGATACATGAACAGTGTTGATCCTGCATGTTGTCACCCGCGATCGTGATGACCGACCATAATATGAGACTTCTCCCACTTACATTGTAATCTAGTAAAACCTCGCTTCGAGTTACCCATCAGATTTATTTTTAAATATTTTATAAATCCCTCCATGTTTGGTGGCCTTCTGTGTCCAAAATTGTGCAAAAACATCGTGGGACAAGGTTTTCACACTGCAGCTGTCATTGAAAGGCAGTGAGCAACTCCGTTTGTTTGTCCGAGGGAGCAACAGTAACTAAGGGGGGCGGGGCTTACCGATAGGTCAATTCTCGTTTCCACCCTCGAGGTGTTCTTCTTCCGTTTGAAAATAAAACCGCGGACATGGCAACACTGATTACAGCGCGCGTCGCCATTTAAAAAAAAATAATATTTACTTTACTTCAGTCACTGTCACTATGGTTACAAGTGATAATATTCGCATGAACGGGATTATGTCGTTTATTCTTTCTTACAGAGAAAACTCAATAGTTTTAGAGTCGTTGCCAGTCTCAAACCTTAATTTGGCCATTCGCGTACATCCTCGCCTAGCGAAACTTGCATTTTAAAGGTAAACAGTGCTTTAATGTTTTTAAAAAAAATGCACATTGGGACTCCTTCGTTCTAATCAATTATGCAAATTGCGTTCCATTTCCATGACGTCACATAGCAGCCGCGCCAGCATATTGCTGAATCTTTCTGAGAATTCATACACTAATAGGAGTATCTTCTGTGACAGATGCACATTTTTAACTCGCAATACAGTGTCTCGTGAGAGTTAGTCTAGTTTCAGTCAAAGAGACTTCACGATTGAAATTGTCTTTTGAAAAAAAAAACTAAAAGAAACACAGTTTAGACTTTACAGTCTACAGAGTCTACTACACAAAGTGCAGAAACAGTGCTCAAAATTGATAAATTTACACTTTACAGACAATATGTCTAAAAGATTATCGTCCATCTCTAAGGAGCCTGTAGAGAGCCAGTTGAGCCTCGGCACTCAGAGTGTCATGGAAGCTCCTCCTCTTGTGGAGAAGAGGTCAACAGGTGAGATTAAAATTAAATTTGAAACTGTTCAACTGTGATTTACACACATCTCACAAATTCAGGAAAACAATGGGTCATGTTTGCGGGCAATTAACACTAGTGGTCGACTTGTGATTTTTACAATTTTTAAATTTACTAAATATAAAAATGTAAGAAATATTCATGAAATAATGTAGGCCCATCTATTTGGGAAATGGAAATAATTCCATTAACACCAAGAGTTAATGTTTCAGTTTTTTTTTTTTTCCAGTAATTTTAGTGCTTTTCAGTTAGTTGCCAAGGCAATTAAAAATGTTTTAGTTAATGATGATAACCCTGGGTCATATTTGTCGCTAATAGTACTTTCTATTTGTTTTTCTTAGTTAAAGAAAAACATGCCAGCAGGAGGAAGAAAAGCACAATTTCATCTTTATTCAAGAAAGTACGTAAGGCTGTGAAGCTTCCCTTCTGCTCCAACCACAGTCTATCACAGCTGGACCCACAGTTTGACAACTCTACACCGGACGTCAGTTTGTCCATCTCTAAGGACAGTGTGGAGAGACCAGAATTGTTGAGGCTCAGCAGCCACGATACACATTGTCTTAGCGTAGGCACGTGCATCATTAAGAGGGGAACTGTGGATAGCCTGGAAAGGTGGAGCGATGCCGATTTATCCAATTCGGATAGCTTCCGAGAGCAGTTCAGCTTTACACTTCCAGGTGAAGTGCCTGTTGAGCCAGTAGGGTCTTCAGCTTGCCTGAACCTGAAGACAGCATCCAGATTAGATGACTCTACACCTAATGTCATCTCTGAGGAGAGTATAGAGAGACTGAAATTGGAGGCTTCAGGTGAGAATAAAATTGCATTACAAACAGGGACATCCATGTAGCTATAACAGTAAAATGTCAACTATCTTCATTTAATTCAAGGTCAGAGATGTCTCTAATAGTTGTTATTAAATTTGTTGATCTTAGTTATAAAAAAGGGTACAGAAGAACGAAGGAAGAGGAAAGGAATCCACTCTTTCTTCAAGAACGTGCGGAAGGCTATGAAACAGCCTTTCCGCTGCCAGAATGTAGTGGAGCCTTTTGTGCCTCCGCCAGAACTGGATGATCCTGAGCTGTCACCTGTCCCAGAGTCCTCAGACTGCGTCCCAACTAATGGTAAATCATTATAACAAGATAAATTTCATTCAAGTGTTTTCAAATAAGTTTATTTAAATATGCTTAAACTTAACTGAAGTTAGTTTGCAGTTAACTGGCAGCTACTGTCTCTTGAACATGTTTGTACCTTATTTTATTTTATTTTCTATATTAATATTGTTTATTGTCACAAGGCACCAATTGTATAAATTAAGACTGTGCCTTTTAAGAATTAACCAACTAGCATTTTTTTTTATTTCAGTTTAAACAAATTTTTTATGCATATGACTTTGTAAGTTATTACAAATCTTGAAGAAGAAGAAGAAAAAAAAATAAAGTGTTATACTGCTTTAAGCATTTAATGCAACTTCAAATGATCTAGCAAGCTTTTACAATATATAATACATTTTTTTTTCTCTTTTTTTCTTTTCAGAATCCATTCGCTCTCGCTATATAGTGAAAAAGATTATTGGAGAAGGTGGCTATGGCAAGGTGTATGAGGGAATCCGTATTTCTGATGGCAAAAAGGTAGACAAACATTTCACTCTTACATTGAAATAACTGAAATCTGTATACACTGCCTTAATCAAAAACAATTAAAGAACCTACAGATAGTTTTATTCTTAAATACTTGATTATTCATGGTTAGGTTAAGGTTAAGGTGTTCAATATGCTCAACTATGTTTTGACCTTTTGCAGGTTGCCATCAAACGTATTCAAAAGACTATACGGGATCAGTATCTTCAAACTGTAAGTATCTTCAAACATTTTTTTAAGTTGTTTAAGTGCTGATTACTGTAGTTAATTCACTTGAAAGTAACATTAAGCATAAATTCAATAGACAATTAAGCAGCAAAAAAACTTTGACTCTGTTTATTAAATCTACAAAGCTCAAAGCGATGTAAAGTACAGTACATTTAAAAATGATACATATTCTTCAGAGTCACCAAAGTAACCTTTTATCGCATCTTTTCTGTAGGCTGGGCATCCCAAACCTCTCATTACCGAAGTCGCACTGATGCTAATGATGAGGCAAGGACCCATAAGCCCCCACGTCATTCAACTATATGAGTGGTTTGAGCACCCACAAAAAATCACCCTCATTATGGAGTATCCGGATCCCTGCGAGAGCTTGTTGGACTTCATCAACAATAATCCTAACATGAATGAGACAACAGCACGGCTCATCATGTGTCAGGCGGTGCAAGCAGTCCAGCACTGCATTGAGTGCGGTGTTTTTCATAACGATATTCATCCAGAGAATATCCTGTTGAGAAAACACACTTTGGAGCTCAAGTTGATAGACTTTGGCTGCGGTCATCTACTTAGTAGTAATGGCTATGATTGCAGGCAATATAGAGGTGAGCTGGCATTTTGTGTGGAAAACATCATGTAGTGACTTATTATTGATCATGTGATGCTTCTAAGAATTGCTCAATGCTGAATTTGTCTTGCTTACAGGAATAAGGGCTTACTTCCCACCTGAACTCTTCACCTATGGCAAATTCCACGCCGTCTCTACAAACGTCTGGGCTCTAGGAGTGTTGTTGTATGAGATGGTGAACACATGTTCTCCATTTCGCAATATAACGGAAATCACGCAAGCCAAAATTAGGTTTGAAAACCCAGATTTATCTAAAGGTGAGAGAATAGCATTGATAACACACACACACACAGCTTCTGCACAGAATTAACAAACATTGGTAGAGAATGTCTTGTCTAGCGTAGTAAAACACAGACTTTAATATTTACTGATGTTAGAGGTTAGAATTATGTGTTCAGAGATATGTTTATAATAATTCCCTTAACCTTAAAGGAACACTCCACTATTTTTGAAAATAGGTCCTCATTTTCCAACTCCCCAAGATTTAAACAGTTGAGTTTTACCATTTTCGAATCCATATGGAAATAGGAAAAATATCGAAACTCTTTGGACATTTTTGAGCGAGATGCTAATGGTCTAATCAGATTCAATGATCTATGCTAAGCTGCAGCTAAAAGTGCTACCGCCAGACCCCGAGATTGGCTGAATGGATTCGAAAACGGTAAAACTCAACTGTTTAACTCTTAGGGAGTTGGAAAATGAGCCTATTTTCAAAAATAGTGGAGTGTTCCTTTAAATTAACCACATTTCAGAAGCTGTTTTCGTACATGTCAACATTAGCGTCACATGGTCACGACTAACCGACTCTCTCCTGAAAACAGAATGCCGTGATCTGATTGACCGGTGCCTAACACGGGATCCAACCGAACGGCTGACCCTCGGGCAGATCTTGCAGCATGACTGGTTTAAAACAGTGGCTCTAAAATGAAGGGAGGATTGAGTCAGAGGATTGAAACATCACTGGTTTCAGAGGTGAGACAGTGTAACAGACAGAGTAGGAAACTACATTTGTGCTGTCATCTTCAATTCTGGATCGTATGTGATGTGATGATATGATGATGAATTTAAAATATGATTAATGAAGTGAGCTCATTTTAACAATCTTGTTGACTTGTTGAATATTGAAAAAAAAAGAGACTTGAGTGAAGACAGTCAGTGTGAAGAATCCTCTTTCTCTTTCCCAGGGTTGGACACACACCTTCCAGTGAAAAAGCACTATGGATTCACATATGCTGATGGAAATTGGATATTCAAGCCCTCACGTAAGCCCACTACAGCAGAACTAGAGAGCTCAAAGCACCACGTACTTCAGAGCCTGCCCTGTCCACATCCTCACAGTCCCGTCTGAAAATGAGCATGAAAATGAGAGCATTAGTAGTTTTAGTCATCAGAGCCATAAGTGCTTTGTTTTAAAGGCTTAGTTTTGGCTTTTTTTTAAAAGCTTAGTTTTAAAAGCATAGTTTTACTTTTGTTTTAAAAGCATAGTTTTGGCTTTTCTTTCTTTTTTTTTTAAATGTAGTTTTAGTTTAGTTTAAATGCATAGTTTTGGTTTGTTTGAAAAGCATAGTTTGGCTTTGTTTTAAAAGCAGAGTTTTAGCATTGTTTTAGAAGTGTAGTTTTGCTGTTTTAAAAGCAATATATTATTACGAAGCAATAAAAAAGGGCTTTATGAAAATGTATATCTAATAAAAAATATAATACTAATAATAAACTACTAAAAATATAATAATAATAATACAAATAAACTAATAGTAAATATTTATTAAAATGATTTTAAAAATAGTGTCTATTTGTCTTAACATTTTTACTAATGTTATTTGGTGGATTTTTGATTAAAAAAAATAATAAAAAAACTTAAATTATGAAAATATATGATGATGATATATGGGTAGTTGACAAATAAAAATTGGACTGTGTCCTATGGTGTGACATAGCAAAAATGTAGAAAAAAATAACAAATAACATGAGAAAAATGTATCTTCACAAACAGCAAGAGAGAGGTTTATCTTCAGTGTTAGAGGTTATTTTTTTGCATTTTTCCGTCACACCATAGGACACATTGACTATAGTCAACTATCTATCTATCTATATATATATATATATATATATATATATATATATATATATATATATATATATATATATAGATAGATAGATAGTTGACTAATATATAAATATATATAAATATTAGTTAATGCATGCGATTAATCAAAAAAAAAAAATAATGCGTTAATATTTTTTTTTAATGCAAATTAATCGTTTAATAAGGTTTGGCTCCAACTTCTTCCCGTCATTGCAGCGCGGAAGGCTGTCTATCATTGTGTGATGAGGGTTATAAATAGCATATTTTGACAACAGTAAACGACCAAATTCCACATGTGATAGAAAAAGGAAGTTATTACAAACACTCGATGGTGGTTTGGAGTGAGTTCTGAGTAAAAGTGTACTATTAATCTCATAAATTGTCTTATGTAGCATGACGTTACTTTTAGCTCTAATGCAGCTGCAGAACAGGTCCAATTCTTCTTCATAATGCATTTTGTCATAATACTTCATGTAAGGTCGCAAGAAATGTTTTGTTGTATTTATTTAGAAATACTTTTTATAATAATTGGGAAAATGTATACTGGGATTGAAGCGACGTGGCTTGGTAAACGTTTTATTGCCAGCATAAAGGCTGAATAAAAGCAAAAGAATAATGATAAAATAATAATAAGGATTATGTCTCATACCTGGCGGAAGTGTGAAAGGTTCTGTTTCCTTAAACTAGTTTCATGCATTTCTTTATTTCAACACATTTACAGGTAAATCCTAGTATTTTAAATTTGCGATTAGTCCATGACTGTGATTAACGCGATTAAATTTTTTAATCGATTGACAGCACTAATATATATAATATGTATATATGTGTGTGTGTGTGTGTGTGTGTGAGACCCTGGATGACAAAACCAGTCTTAAGTCGCAGGGGTATATTTGTAGCAATAGCCAAGAATACAGTACGTAAATAACACTGAGTGTTTCCCCTATTGTACGCAAATAAATATATGATATTAATACACTTAAAATGCAGGCTGTGTATAATAGATTCAAGCTAAGCTTTAGCAAACTTAATTATTATTATGATATATAGACTATAATTATATACTAGTATAATGTAATTATTAATATTCTGAACCCCAGAAAAAAAAGCTGTAAAAGATGTTGCATAATTATGTCATAAAATCTCATGTCTGATTGTGGGGAAAAAAATGGGGAGAAAAAGAAAATAAATAAAAAACGGATTTACTCTTCACCAGGATACAAAAGCAACTCACCAACTGTGAGAGATCAAGGAGAGGGACAGAAAATCATACGCAAATTGTGAAATGCAACAATTATATCCAACCTGCAATTTAGAGTCATACATTCTCAGCTTTTCTGTAATTGTCCGCATTTGAAGAGGGAAGATTTGCAACAAGAAAAAATGCAATTATGAGAATGAAGGAGACACTCAGCATTTAGTGCTTCTAAAGTTATCAGGGCTCAGATGCAACAACCAATCAGAGTAGACTAAAGAGGTGCAGAGGCGGAATGAAGAGGGAAGAAGGTGGGGTATGAGCAGACAAGGGGACATGAACTATCATGAATAAGAACTTGAGACTTTATTCAAACAACAGCAGCAGAAATCTGAATTTTTTGGCACATTCGTTCGGATCCATTTAAGAGGCAGCTCTACCAATGGGGCATGTGCTGGCAACTGCCACTCCAGTACTTGGTAGAAATCTTATAGTTATACATTTTTATTCCAGTATGTCCTGGACTGCTTTTCAGTGGCAGCGCTTCAATGTAATGGGGGTGGGGGGGTGGGGGGGTGGGGGGGGGGGGGGAATCAGAAAACACTATTGAGCGTGACTGATGTAACTCAACTCAGGAAAAGAAAAGGAAAAAAGAAAAAAACAGTTTGAATCGGTGCGGAGAATTCTTCACTAAACAAACTCACTTACTCTGAAATCAATTACTCTGAAATCAACACTTGTTGAATAAACGGAACTGCAAAATGTTCTCTTGCTCTCTGTAAAAATGATAAATATACTGTAGCAAATTAGCTTGAAAGGGAATTGAATATATTATGATTAATTACAATTATTTATATCAGCTGACAGTAATAACTGTAGCAGAATTAAATTGCCATCAACTGATCTGTTCGTCCAGCGAAAATTCAGTGTAATTTCATATCAACTCTAAGAAAGGATATTTTCTTGGCCACAGAAAATACTTTCCTAAGTATTAATACATTAGAGCATGTAGTAAGGATCAAAATCGTAAAGAGACATTAATTTGCACGGCAGAAACAGACACTCATGTAATTTGTGCACAAGAGTTTTATTAACTAAACACTAACGCAAACTAGTCTAACAAACAAACAAACAAACAAACGTACAATCACTCATACATGGGGAAAGGGCAAATGAGAGTTGATGGATGAAACCATCAGGAAACCAGAGAATGAAGCTATGAAAAGAGTCAGTTAACCACCTGAATAAAACCAACGCCGTTTATAACAGGGTCTGTAACTTACACTAAACCTCTGTTTTGTTTCGTTAAATGTACGATACTTGCAATTCCTTTGTGTCCGGATGCAGTCTCAGATGAAAGTTCTGATGGTTTGAAGGTTTGGTAGTGTTGGAGTTATTCCGGGTTTGAAGGGTGATGAACTCAAAAAGATGTTATTCTGGCTCGGTGGTGATTGAGAGTTCCTTCCCAGGTAGAAAGCGAAAAAGAGCTAAGAAAGAGATCATCTGAGGTCCGAGGAGCTTTGGTTGAATGGAAAGTCAAGGCCGCAAGGCCTGGCACAAAAATTTAAGGGTCCAGAAGAGTTCTAGCTCACATCCTTCTAGGATCTGATGTGATAGCTTTATCTGCTATATAGGTCACTCCTCTGAGGTGTCAAAGAGCCAATGGTGTCTTGAACTTTTGGAGGGAAAGTTTATGACACTCTGTCTCTGAACATGGTAATTTGCAAAGGGGTTGGATTGGAAGTTGATATACAATCTATTAAAGATTCTGGGGACACTAATATGTTGCATAGGTATCAACATGTAATATTCACTCTCAATTAGATCACCTGAAGACGAATTGATAGAGACCAAACATGTTATGAGTTAAAGTGATATTACCAAGTGATCTATCATAAGCATGCATAAAACAGTATACAATACACAAAAACATATATACAAGAACAGTAATAATATACACACTGACCTGAGTGATATGTGTGTTTATTCAAAGAAAGGTTTTTCTATGAATTAATTAGAGAAGAGTCCATTTTTATGGCTTAATGTCTTTTCTATAGGAAAAAGGTAGTGCTAGTTGCTCTGCTTGCATTCCTTTGAGCAATAAAACTAGTGTTATCTGATGGGTTGCTCCGACAAATGCTGATGTGTTATATGGCCAGTTTCAGATGGGATTAATTTTTCCTGGGTAGGTTATGGAAATTTGTTGTGCATTTTTGTGACAAATGAGGACATACATTTGTATAATGACAAGGGTATGACATGGGTATTACAAGGAGAAGGTGACTTTTCAGGACATTACCCAATGTCCCCACTTTTCAAAAAGCTTATAAATCACACAGAATGGAGTGTATTGAAATTCTGAAATAGCACAAAGCTTCCTGTAAGGGGTAGGGTTACGTTCTTCCGTTAACAAGACAAGAAATATCTGCGTACACACGAAACCACTGAAACCAATTAAAACGATGTAGTGTACATGTATGTACAGTATGTGGTGCTGTAATTCTGCCACAGAGATGCACTAAAATTGGAGAAGAAGACTTGAAGTAACCTTGCGCGCTGTATACCAACCCAACATAACAACGAGACGACAAACATGGAACAATACATTTACTAATCTGTGTTTATGTTAATAATAAAATGTCGTAGTTTCACAAAATATACAGATTGGCTGTACACACGAAAATGCAAGAGTGTCGTTTTCAGATTTATCCACTCTGGGAACCGGTTAAAAAAAAATAGCAGTTTCAGGCTCCCAAAATGCCAGATCCATATGGATGAAACACTGATACGATACAAAATTTTTACGTATACAGCTAAACACATCTCCGTGTGGACGGCCCCTAAGAACCCAATCTCCCTGCAAATCACTCTCCAAAGCCACGTTTCCTTTAAAACACATGAACATGCATATGCACAGGCAGAGCAGAGGCTAATCAGTGACGTGATGAGAGATGGCGTTGTTGGAGGGTTGAATGCAGCGCTATCAGATTACCTCATATCTCATTCAATCATTACAATGCAAAGTACATAATATTACAATAATACCTGCCATTCTCGCTCGCTCTGCAGAAGCGTAATGGAATGTGCTGATGACGTATCATGTCTGCATGAACAAGGTGCGTGGCGGTTTGCAAATACTTGCGTTGACAGGCAGGTAGGACAGCCTATCATAGTCTTCGGACCGAGGGATATGATTGGACAGACATTTTATGGTCCTGCGCCTTCCACAGGTGATACATACAGTTAGGTCCATATATATTCATATATTTTGGCTCTGTACGCCACCAGAATATAATTAAAATTAAACAATTAAGATGAAATTTAAGTGCCGACTTTAAGCTTTAATTTAAGGGGTTGAACAAAAATATAACATAAAATGCTTAG
This sequence comes from Acrossocheilus fasciatus, assembly GCA_036784905.1. Classification (NCBI taxonomy): domain Eukaryota; kingdom Metazoa; phylum Chordata; class Actinopteri; order Cypriniformes; family Cyprinidae; genus Acrossocheilus; species Acrossocheilus fasciatus. The sequence goes on from CM071950.1 coordinate 8,104,319, forward strand.
GTATTACAACCATTTTTATATACCGCACCCCCCATTTTCAGGGGCTTAAATGTAATTGGACAAATGAATATAATCAAAAATAAAATGTTCATTTTTATTATTTTGTTGAGAATCCTTTGCTGGCAATGACTGCCTTAAAGGGGTCATCGGATGCCCATTTTCCACAAGTTGATATGATTCTTTAGGGTCTTAATGAAAAGTCTATAACATACTTTGGTTAAAATGTCTCAATGGTAGTGTAAAACAACACCTTTTTTACCTTGAAAACAAAAGTAATCCACTGTGTCTTCAGCGGCTCGGAGTAAATGACGTCTGCTATGTTCATTATTACATCCAACAGAACACCTCAATCGCTTAGGAGCCATGCTCCAGCGTCGAAACAATGGCGGACTGATGACAGCTCACTCAAAAAATATGCTGGGTGGATTTTTATCATAGGCTGGGTGTGTACAAACACTGTCAACACGCATTTATGTTCAAGCAACATGTAAAAGTGAATTTTACATCTGATGTCCCCTTTAAGTCTGGAGCTCATGGGTGTCACCAGAGACTGGGTTTCCTCCTTTGTGATGCTTGGCCAGGTCTTTACTGCAGCTGACAGTAGTTCTTTGTTTGTGGGTCTTTCTGCCTTTAGTTTTCAGCAAGTGAAATGCATGCTCAATCGGGTTGAGATCAGGAGATTGACTTGGCCATTGCAGAATATTCCACTTTGTGTACTCCTGGGTTGCTTTTGCTGTATGTTTTGGGTCATTGTCCATTTGTACTATGAAGCGCCATCCAATCAGCTGCATTTGACTGAATCTGGGCAGAGAGTATATCTCTATACACTTCAGAATTCTTCCGGCTGCTTCTGTCATCTGTCACTTCATCACTAAACATCAGTAACCCAGTGCCACTGGAAGCCATGCTCATGCATCACACTGCTCCACCATGTTTCACAGATGATGTTGTATGCTTTGGATCATGTGCTGTTCTAAGCCTTCTCCATACTTTTCTTCTTCCCGTCGTTATGATACAGGTTGATCTTAATTTCAGCCGTCCGATGTTTTTTTATTTATTTATTATTTTTTTTTTTTTAGATGTTTTTGGAAAAGTCTAACCTGGCCTTGTTTGCACCTTGTGGTGAACCCTCTGTATTTGTTCTCGTGAAGTCTTCTCTTGATTGTAGATTTTGACAGTGACACGTCTACCTCCTGGAGAGTGTTCTTCTCTTGGCTGGATGTTGTGAAAGGGTTTTTCTTTCCCATGGAGAGGATACTCTGATCATCCACCACTGTCGTCTTGCGTGGACGTCCTCGCCTTTTTATGTTGCTGAGCTCACCAGTGCATTTCTTTTTTCTCAGAATGTACCAAACTGTTGATTTGGCCACCCCGAATGGTTCCTGCTATCTCTCTGATGGATTTGTTTTGTTTTTGAAGCCGAACAATTGTCTGTTTCACTTGTATGGAGAGCTCCTTTGACTGCAACAGCTTCCAAATGCAAATGGCATGCTTAGAATCAACTCCATACCTGTTACTTGCTTAATTGCTGTAGAAATAATGAAGGAATAGCCCACACCTGTCCATGAAATGGCTTTTGAGTCAACTGTCCAATTACTTATGGTCCCTTGAAAAAGGGGGGAGGTACATATCAAATTAAAGCTCAGAGTGTGCGCTTTAAGCCCATATTCATTATATAACTGTAACTTGTTTGGTCATGTTTTGGTCAACAGCAAAAAATAATAAAAATTGTGCCTGTTTCCAAATAAATACGGACCTAACTGTAAATACATTTAGGCAACTTAACTTTGTGATTGCTATCAGGATGTGAAAAGACTTTCAGCCAGCATAAAAAAAAAAAAAAAAAATGTTTTTGAACCAAATCACTTACCCAGCCTTTAATTAATTGTATACGTAGTGTTAATTATTCATACAGTGGCTACGTTTACATGCAACTAAATAATCCATTTGTAATTGGATTGATGGCTCAATCGGAATGAAAAGCCTTCATGTAAACACCTTAATCAATCCAATTGAGCTCGATCGGAATGAAATTTACTTTTCTAATACGATTGAGAGTGCATGTAAACACTTGATCGGATTGAAAACCGAAACTGAAAGAACTGTGCATGTGCAATAACGCAGGAGTAGCGTAATGACATATGACTATAGAGGAAGGGGCGGTTCTTCATTTTGAATAAAGTGTTGTATAAATGCGTGTCTTGTCATTATAAAACTCGTCCCACCAGTTCTTGTTTCCGATTCTCATCCACAGGAAACCCGTATTCCGATTTGAAGCTTGTGACATAAATGCACAACATCAATCCGATCACTTTATTTAGCATTCATGTAAACACTACATTCAGATTCATCAATCGGAATGAATTAAATCCGATTGAACCAAAAATGGTGCATGTAAACATAGCCAGTGATCAGCCACAACATTAAAACCTCCTGACTGATGTTCTGTAGGTCATGCTGCCAAAAAAAGGTTAATGTTGTGAGGTGGGGCATATCACGTATTGGATGTGTTTGATCTGGGGAATCTGGAGGCCAAGGTAACATCTTGAACTCTTTGTCATGTTCTTCAAACCATTCCTGAACAGTGTTTGCTGTGTGGCAGGGTATACTGTCCTGCTGAAAGAAGCCACTGCAATCAGGAAACACCACTGCTATGAAGGGGTTTATTTGGTTTGCAACACTCTTTTGATAGTTGGTACTTGTCAAAGTAACATCCACATGAATGCCAGGATCAATGTTATTTATGTCGCCTGTCAGTGGTGTATCTGTCAGGCATTCACTTTGTACTGAGTGAAAGAGTGGATTTGGACACAGTGCATGCAGTAGGTACAGGCCATGACTATTCAGTCTAGTTGTGTTGTGGCTTCATTGAGTAAATATTGCAGAGACATTTATTTATTTATTTATCATGCCATTTGTTTCAACATACTGTCTGGGTTGTTAAGCAACTTATTCAGAATTATGCCAATCAGATAACATGTGGCTTCTGAGTTCTCGTTTGCGAATGATGTGAAACCAACTGAATGGGTTCTTTTAAATGTCGAAAGAGCACTCGACTTTGGGCCTGTATAAATACCTGATTCGCAATCACTTGATCATATGTTTGGGATGCATCACTGGTTTTATGATCATTACAACATTACAATGTCTCTTTTAAACAAAATGAAGTTGCTCTGTAATGTCTGTGGTAGGCAAATACCCCTGACTTTTGTGAACACATTTCACCTTCAGAATAACTTTATTATTAGGAATAGTAAAGATTTAAAACTGGCTGGTTTTTGGATATGATGGACTCTTGATTAGATGTGTTTTTTTTTGGTACTCTTTCACTGTAGGAGCTCAAGGTGAGAGCTGTGAATTGTTGATAAGGATGTGTCTGAGCTCAAGCAATTTTGGAGAGATGGTGTAAAAAAGCCTGTTAAAGTCCAAACAGTGGATGCCTCTAAGCTTGTTTTTATATATTGTAGGCAGAGTAGGTGAATTGTACGGTGACATTCAAGAAGAAATCAAGGTGCACACCCTAATTCTATTTTGGCACCCCTACAACATTTAGCCAAATCATTTTTTAATGTTTTTGTCATAAACAGATCTATAATAAATGGCAGTGATAAATAATATGATAAATAATAACAATGTTTTTGTTTCGAAATTATTCCGTCCTACCACGAGTGCTCAAGCAGCCTACTGTTTCTATGGTTACCTCCTTAGTTGAACGAATTTCTGTTTTCAAGCAACTACACCGTAGGTGAAAACACATGCCCTCTTTTGTAAGTCTTTGTGTTTTATTTATATATATATATATTTACTTGTGTAAAAAATGTATATGCACTTTCATTTTAAAAACCCCCTCAACTTGTTGTTTGGATTTCCTGTGCTGGTTCGAGTGTTATAGTCAGTCTCACCATATTTCGCACCACGATGGGGAAAGTGCATCTTTTTTTATTCTCTGACCCTCTAATTTTTCATTACATTCAGTACAATTACTTATAAGCACTCTCATGTCTAGCAGTACGATTATGACTCGGTAATTCTGGTAATGCATAATAGATACATTATTGATGTCATTTCTGAATGTACTATAGAGTGCATCTTTCTGAGGTTTCTGTTTGAAACATGATTACCACAAGGTCTAGCTTGCACTGCTCTTATCAGCTTCAGCATGCTAGAGGGATTATCTGATTCACACCACCAGACTGTCAGCTCATCTATGTGGGTTTCTGTTTCCAGAACTTTGTGTGTGTGTGTGTGTGTGTGTGTGTGTGAGTGAGTTCTCACCTGTATGTTCTGGTTTCATGAGGGAGAGAAATAGAGCGCTTTTGTTTGTGTTCTGTGTTAGCCTTGCTTATGAGTCAGCAGCATCTCTGGTAAACACACAGTATGCCTCCGCTGAACAGTGAGATAAGACCAGCACAGTAGATACACAGTGATTTCATTGCACTTAGCCTACTGAATGGATGCTCCTTCCTGTCCAAAAGGAAATTAAAGTCACTATATCCACTGTCAAAGTTCTGCCATCTAAATGCACTACACTGCGGCAAAAGCTAATAGAGAGGTGACAAACCATCTCAGTATGTAAATATTTCTGTGTGAAATGTGGAAGTGGTTATGGTGTGAAGCTTGAGAAAACCTTAAACTGTAAACATCTCAAACTACATATTCTAAATGTTTGGAATACAACATGCCAAACTAACAAGACTAAACTATAGAGACATCATTTTACCAGTATACAAATAGTTCACACAGAAAACCTATATGCTATTATTATTTCCATATAACACAAAAGGTCAATGCAAAAAAAAAAAAAAATTAATAAAAAAAATGTAATATGAATATTAGGTGTGATAAACGCCTTGAATAAACGGATATCAATGCATCTTTTCACATTGACATGCAAAAATACTGGGTTATTTTTGCTACCCAACTGCTGTGTTGAGCCTGTTGGGTACAGTATGTTGGGTTGTTTTTTTTTTTGTTTGTTTTTTTCTAGTGTTGGGTGGTTTGTGTTACTCAGCTGTTGGGTTAGTGGCTGGGTCAATCTCACTGACAGCTGAAACTATATATACTGCAAAAAATGCTTTTCTTTCTTAGATTTTTTTTTTGTCTTGTTTCCAGCCAAAATATCTAAAAATTCTTAAATCAAGAAGGATTTTCTAGACAAGTAAAAATTATTGACTTGTTTTCAGCAAAAACAAGTGAAAATTAAGTGAATTTTTGCTTGAAACAAGCAAAATAATCTGCTAATGGGGCAAGCAAAATAATCTTATTTCAAACACAAAACAAGATTATTTTGCTTACCCCACTGGCAGATTATTTTGCTTACTTCGAGCAAAAACTCACTTAATTTTTAATTGTTTTTGCTGAAAACAAGACAATTTTTACTTGTCTAGAAAATCCTTCTTGATTTATTTTGGCTGGAAACAAGACAAAAAATCTAAGTAAGAAAAGCATTTTTTGCAGTGTACCCCTTCCCCTCACTCTGACAAAATAACCCAGCTGTTGAGTTACAATCAGAGTGTGGGCTTTCTGCATCCTCTTCAGGAGAGAGTGGTTCTCAGCGCTGCCTAACTGGTGCACTTCTTAAGTGAAATAAAAGTTTGTTTCATCTAGTCTTTACTATGCTGTAAATTATTCTATTTTATACAACGCAACATACTGGCACAAGATATCAGTCAGCTAACTGTGTCAGCAAAGGTCGTTTCACACAATGGAAATGCCTTTGTCCTTGCATGGCAAGCTGATTTTATTCGTTACAATACTGAATATAATTTATTTTAATGTTAAAATATGTTCTCTAATCTCAGAACTGTTTGTTTATGGGCAGGTTATGAAGTCAGTTACCCATCTTTCAGTTATGAGTGAAACATGAAGTGGCTGTCTGAGTGGCGGTGGCTGTCCAACCAATAGGATTCATGCTTTTGGTCACATGCCCAGAGCCACTGCCGTTACATAAAATCACTCTGGATGTGATGGCATTATGAAATTATTTTTTTGCAAAGCAACAAAAAATAGCAGACTCTGTTGTCTTTGTACTCTTGTTTTAGGTGTTATTTGATGAACACCCAAGCAAATACAAAAATCTTAACAGCTGTTTGAAAACATGTAGATACTGTTGGAATTTTTTTCTTCTCTGTGACAAGTGGGTGTCAGAAACATAAATTTACATAGTGTTTTGTGTCCCAGAGTAAAGGGTATTTCTGCTTTTCTAAAAGTGCCTTCTGAAACTGCAAGTTCATTCAACCTGTCTGTCTGTCTTTTTTTTGTGCAAGAGACAAATCACAGTCAAACATTTGTGCTGAATATTCATGTTGGTATGGCCTAAGCTGGTGTGCTAGTTTAAGATGGTCTCCCATGCTACCCAAGCTAATTGACCTCCCAGTCTGGTGTTTAGTTGGGTGACCATAGCCATGGCTGTCGAACTCCACAAAGCACCATAAAAAAGTAATCTGTTTCACTGCACTATACAATATATAGGAACAGATAGAAGAGTATTTTACTGGCAGAAAATCATCCCCTCTGATGCAGCTGTCAAATCTCCATTCTGCATATTTTATTAACCGCTGAAAAGTTCTGAGTGGAAAAAACTGGAAATTATTTCTGATATATTTTGTATATCATAGAAACAGAATACAGATTGAGGGTCAGCAAATAATGACAATGTTTCACTTTTGGGTGAACTATCCCTTTTTTAAACAGGCCATTTTGCTTGTACATTGCTGAAGTCAACCATTCTCTTCCTTTATAAACTAGTCATCTGCCACAGCAGTTATCTCCCTCTTTCACCTGATCAATGGTGCCATTTAGAAATGGACATTTTCAATTACTGCCACTTGGCTACAGATCTTAGAGAGCTAAACACGGACTACTGCGAATGAGTCTCTCTAATTGATCGATTGCTTCTTCACTTTCAATTTAAAGTCTACACTTCAGGCTTGTTGCTTTTATTTTTATAGCTAGAAGAATCAGAACCTGGCTGTAAAATGTGTATGAGCTGGCTGCCTCTATTTCATCTGCCAGTTCTAATTTACAGAATCCATCATGGCATGATGAATGGAAATAGGAAATTTGGTTAATGGCTGCTGAAGACAGAGTAGAGACCTAAAGTGCTCATGTTTGTTGTGACTGGCAGATCGGAAGTGATAAATAGTTATTAGGAAAGAACTCTTTTGCCACTGTCTTCATGAGCCTAGCAGCTCTTAATGTTAAAACCGAGCACTCTAGATGTTGTCACACATTCCAAGGCTGTTAATTGACTTGGCATCTTTGTGGTTTCTGGTCTTTGTTGGTCATGTTTCTGAGAATGTTCTGATAAAGGGGGTGTGTGAAAATAATACGATAACAGCACACTGCCAGTTTTACACCGTGTGGTATGCATGAGTTCACTGTGCTGTTGCACCTTGTGTTTTGTATTCCGAATCTCATTAATAATGGAAGAATTTAAAAATGCCTACAGATAAATTCATGTGAGCATTGTGTTTCTGCAAACAGAAGGCCAGTAAACACTGACAGAAAACAAAAGAATAGTCACATTTTTTTTGCAAACAGTGTCCCTGCCAGCTATAGGGATGAGCAGTGCTGCTTGACATTGACAGTCGTTAAAGCTGAAGTGTCTAATTTCTACAGCACCAGTGGCACCAGATGAAACTTCAAGGGGGATGTGATTTTTCTATATAAATACGGATTTGTATATAAATACGGGGGTCGTGATGCGACAGGATATATACAGAGACGAAGAAAAGCAGAACAAGCAACTGTGTCACATTACCCCCTTTCACACATACATGCTTTACTGGTAAATTAGAGATCATGTGTGAACAGGACCTTTTCTAGTTAATTCTAGTTACTAGTTAATTCGTCCTGGAAATTTACCGATATGAGAAGTTGAAACATTACTGGTAATCTGCTCTGTGTGATCGTGGAACAAAATTACCGGTATGAGCACGTACGAGTTCAGAACGTGCTGACATAAGACATCTGGACCAATCACAACATTCTGACGCAGATGGCGCATTTACTCCACGCTGTGTAGTCATCATACGATGTCTCTGGGCCAAAAGCGTTGCATGAATGTGAACATTTGACACAAAAATAAAAACATTAACAAAAACACTGACCACATATACCCCTCCAAACACAACAACGGGAGGTGAAGCCTTTTAGAGATCATTTCTGATTAATGATGTCACAGAATTTACTGACAATTTGAAACCGATGTGTGAACGTCATTGCCTGTGTGAACAGCACATTTTTGGGTCCCACTTTATATTAGGTGGCCTTAACTACTGTGTACTTACATTTAAATTAATCATTTGGAACAATGCACTTATTGTGTACATACATGTTTTTACATTGTACTTATATTTTTAAAAATACCTATGTGTAGTTACATCTGTAATTAATTTCTGTAATTACATTTATAATTACACTGTTGACCCATCCCTTACACCTTAAACCTACCCAGACCACCAAACCTGTCCCTAACCTTACCCGTATCCCACCTCAATAGCAGCAAAAGTGTTTTGCAATACAATATGAACACAATAAGTACATTGTACTTATTTTTTGATGTAAGTACATAGTAGTTAAGGCCACCTAATATAAAGTGTGACCCATTTTTGTATTTACTAGTAAATACAACCAGTCGTTCTGAAAGTAGTCCCCAGGTATATTATAACTAGTTACCTAGCTGGGGACTACTTTCAGGCGCTGCGTAATATCACTGCGCCTGCTGCGGCCATGTTACGGCAGCAAAGTTCCTTGATTATTACACCGGAATGAGAGTATAGTTCCTAGCCAAATAGGACTAGAAAATCGCAACTTTTAATTTTCCGCCGGTCTTAGTACACGATATAACTACAGAAGAGTCGAGTTTTAAATAGGAAAACTATCGAAACTCTTTGATCGTTTTTGAACGCGATGCTACTGGTCTAATAGGATTCAATGATCTATGCTAATCTATGCTAAAAGTGCTATCGCCAGATCCGGAGATCGGCTGAATGGATTCAAAAACGGTAAAACTCAACTTATTAACTCTGTGGGAGTTGGAGAATGAGCCTATTTCCAAAAAAAGTGGAGTGTTCCTTTAAGACCAATATAAAGAAAGGATTTTTAGAAATCTTGGCCAACTGAAAAGTATGAAAATGAAAAGTATAAGCATGTACAGCACTCAATACTTAGTTGGGGCTCCTTTTGCCTGAATTACTGCAGCAATGCTGCGTGGCATGGAGTCGATCAGTCTGTGGCACTGCTCAGGTGTTATGAGAGCCCAGGTTGCTCTGATAGTGGCCTTCAGCTCATCTGCATTGTTGAGTCTGGTGTCTCTCATCTTCCTTTTGACAATACCCCATAGATTTTCTATGGGGTTCAGGTCTGGTGAGTTTGTTGGCCAATCAAGCACAGTAACACTATGGTCATTGAACCAGCTTTTGGTACCTTTGGCAGTGTGGGCAGGTGCCAAGTCCTGCTGGAAAATGAAATCAGCATCTCCATAAAGCTTGTCAGCAGAAGGAAGCATGAAGTGCTCTAAAATTTCCTGGTAGATGGCTGCGTTGACTGTGGACATCAGAAAACACAGTGGACCAACACCAGCAGATGACATGGCAGCCCAAATCATCACAGACTGTGGAAACTTCACACTGGACTTCAAGCAACATGGATTCTGTGCCTCTCCACTCTTCCTTCAGACTCTGGGACCTTGATTTCCAAATGAAATGTAAACTTTACTTTCATCTGAAAAGAGGACTTTGGACCACTGAGCAACAGTCCAGTTATTTTTCTCCACAGCCCAGGTAAGACACTTCTGACGATGTTTCTGGTTCAGAAGTGGCTTGGTAGCCCTTTTCCTGAAGACGTCTGAGCGTGGTGACTCTTGATGCACTGACTCCAGCTTCAGTTCTCTCCTTTTGAAGCTCTCCCAAGTGTTTGAATCAGCTTTGCTTGACTGTATTCTGAAGCTTTCGGTCATCCCTGTTGCTTGTGCACCTTTTCCTACCCACATTCTTCCTTCCAGTCAACTTTGCATTTAATATGCTTTGATACAGCACTCTGTAAACAGCCACACCTTTCAGTAATGACCCTCTGTGACTTACCCTCTTTGTGGAGGACGTCAATGTTCGTCTTCTGGATCATTGCCAAGTCAGCAGTCTTCTCCATTATTATGGTTTCAAAGAACAAGAGATACCCAGAATTTATACTGTAGGAATGGTCATTTATTGAAACTCAAATGTCAATATTCTAATATTTTGAGATACTGATTTTTGACTTTCATGAGCTGCAAGCTCTAATCATCAAAATTAAAAGAAATAAACATTTGAAATATATCAGTCTGTGTGTAATGAATGAATATAATATACAAGTTTCACTTTTTGAATGGAATTAGTGAAATAAATCAACTTTTTGATGATATTCTAATTATATGACCAGCACCTGTATTTCATTAAAGAAGTTGTGATTCAGTGTTGTATAGAAAATAGAGGACCTTTTATTAATAAAACCAAGAGATTTGTTTTCCTAATTTTTTAAAGGAAACTTAAGCAGATTTGAGAGACATAGTCCTGTGTATATTTCACCGGATATGCCTGCCGAGCACCCTTCAGGATCGCCGATCTGTCATGCCATCTTAGTACACGGAAGATGAGAGTACGCGGCCAAACTGAGTTTTTCCTTCCGTCATACACACGATGGGCCCGGTCAATCTCGGCCTTTCAGGGAAAGGATCCACTTGGAAAGATTAGCTCTGAGGAAGCCAGTTGCATCGGAGCCTTCTGTCCCCTCCGACAACCCCACCAATCCTACTCTATTTCTCCTGCTCCTACCTTCAATGTCCGTCATTTTTTCGGTGAGTTGCTCCAGCTGATTTCTTAAGTTTGTGACTGTCCTCCTATCCTCACGTGCAGCTGCTTGAACGGAATCGACCCGGTTACGTGTCTATTTCACCACGATGGCTAGCTTTTCAACTTTCCCTTTTAGCTTTTACAGAATTGTTGGTCGTTTGTATATCCAAATGCAGATCACGGAGTGCTGGGGTCAGTACAGAGTCTATCGCTTCTCTTACAGTCGAAGCCACTACCAAATCAAGAGTACTTTGTAGCTCTTTAAAGGAACACTCCACTTTTTTTGGAAATAGGCTCATTCTCCAACTCCCCCAGAGTTAATAAGTTGAGTTTTACTGTTTTGGAATCCATTCAGCCGATCTCCGGGTCTGGCGATAGCACTTTTAGCATAGCTTAGCATATATCATTGAATCCGATTAGACCAGTAGCATCGCATTCAAAAATGACCAAAGAGTTTAGATATTTGTCCTATTTAAAACTTGACTCTTCTGTAGTTATATCGTGCACTAAGACTGGCAGAAAATGAAAAGTTGCGATTTTCTAGGCCGATTTGGCTAGGAACTATACTCTCATTCTGGGGTAATAATCAAGGATATTTGCTGCGGCAGCAGGCGCAGTGATATTGCGCAGCGCCAGAAAGTAGTCCCCAGCTATATTATAACTAGTACCTAGCTGGGGACTACTTTCAGGCGCTGCGTAATATCACTGCGCCTGCTGCGGCCATGGTACGGCAGCAAAGTTACACTCGAACTTTGCAGTGTCGAGATCCTCTCTGGAGACAACACAAGCTGTGTCCGAAACCGCTCCCTATCCACTATATAGTGCACTATATCGGGTGTCAGTCATTTTGTAGTGCTGTCCGAATTCTGAGTGAACGACTTCATTCCCTACATTCGTTCACTACTTTTTACCCACAATGCATTCTGATTTCGAGTGTACAACCGATGTACACTCGCTGAAGCACTATTTCCCACAATCCAATGTGGAGAACCGACGAGCTGTTAGAGTGAGCGGGAGCGAGCGAGTTTGAACGAGATGCCGTTTAATTTGCAAAAATTATGAATTTGGTGGATTTTTAAAAATGTTCGTTGGTAGTGTATTCATTCTGATGTCAAATTAACGGTCGCCTGAGGGCGCTCTACGGCCATCTTATTTGAGTGCAAAAACGCTGCTCTGGAGAGTTTCAAGATACTACAAACAATAAATACATACAATTAATTCATATGTGCTAATGTGAGTTTATTTTTGTTGTCAATATTTTAATAGTATTTAATGATTATGACCATATTACAGAACAAATGAATAATATACCATCAATGAAACCACAAAGCTGATTACAATAGTCATTTTAAGTGTTACTGCTATTAATATTATTTTCTAAAATGAGGTACATGAAATATAAAAGTAGCCTACATCTAAGATGTTTTTGCAACAGCCAAGTCTCACGCGCAGTGTACACGTCACCGTCCGAATCCGTTCACTTCATTTCGTTCACTCCGTTCTAATATAGTGCACTCAACTGCCTTAAACTATATAGGGATTAGTGAATGAGTGAACGAGTGAGCGATTTCGGACACAGTCTCACTCCCAACTCGTCACATATTGATGCTTGGCCAGGACCCTTTTGCGTCGCTTTTTGGTGCACAGGGTACCCCTTTAGCGTCTTTTTTCCCGACGTGCAGGGTCCTCCATTGCTTTAAATAAGAAACCCTTAGCGTCAATATGCCGATGCAAAAGGCTTATCATCATGATTCAATTATATATTGGGCAATAATATTGCCATTATTGCATATATGTTGGGGTGTGTCACAACAGTTTTATTTATATTACACTATTTACATATTTATGAGCACATAACCCAACCCACATAATGCAACACGACATGTTTGTAATGCTTTTATACTGCTTGTTTATGGTTGTTTTTTGCAATAAATACCTGTGATTGTACTTTTATTTGCCTGTTACGTGTTTTATATTGTTCAGAAGTGGGTAGGTTTAGGGGTAGGGGTGGGGTTACGTGCTCCAATGAAAGTATAAATTTATATAAAATGATTTATATTCAATACGTATGCATGAAAACCATTCAATTAAGACAAACAACTGAAAACAATGGAGGGATGAAAACAATGAAAACAAAGTGCGTCAAAATAATGACGCTAAAGGGGTACCTTGAGCATCAAAAATTGGGAGTGAGACCGTGTTGCTGGAGATGGTGGAATCTTTGAATTATTTCTTTATTGGCGATTGTTCACTCTCTCTTTTCCGGCTGTCCTTGACTGCTGGGATACTCATAGTGAGCTAAATAAAGAGTGGTTCTAGATTTACTGAAAGGATATATACAATTTCTGACCAAGTGAGCAGAGCGAAGGACTATGCGTGCATTGCTGCTGAAGGGTCATGTCATCCCTTTTTTTTTAGCTGTTTCTTGAATATTGTGTAATAAGGGATTTGCTAGGTTTAGTTAAAGGCAGTGTTCTTTCATCCATGTCTAGATGTTTGTCAGGCTGAAATCCACAACTAATACACAGCAGCTATCTTTCAGTGCAATACTGTATATGAGTAGTATTTACAAAATCACCCAACTGGTTATGTGGTTGTCACAGTATAACATTTCCTTTTCTGTATTTCTTCCTGTTTCTGTTTTCTGTCCATATAAGAACATGTTAGATTGTGGTGACTGACAATATTAGTAGTAATATTTCTGAAGCTGAACACAGACTATAGACTTATGTGAATGCTTATGATGTCTTTTAAATGAGAGCAGAACTCATTAAGTGTTGCTTGCCTGCTATGGTTGCGTGTTGTTTGTTGGCATTGCTTGGATTTTCTAGTTGGTTGCTAGCCATTGTTTGGCTGCTCTGACTGGTTACTAGGTGTAAACCAGGAATAACCAAACTTTCTTAAAGGGGGCAGAGCACACACAGTTTCACCCACTCTCATGTTAATCTTGAGTACCTATAGAGTAGTATTGCATCGTTCATATCTCCAAAAAGTCTTTAGTTTTATCATACTTATAAAAAAAAAAAAATAAATACAGCTTTACGATTCTCTCCGAAAAAAGCCGAGCTCCTGGAGGCGCGCCGTGGGCGGAGCTAAAGTGACGAGCACTTGAGCGCCGATCACCAACAAAACACAGACATTTGATGCCGCTTCACTTACCGCCTGCAGTTCTGAATCATGATAGGCATCTTTTATAAAAGATGTGCAAATCCAGCATTGAACTTGGCCTTGTTTATAAAACGTTCCTCAACGAACACACTTGAGAAATTCCGTTGCCGCCCCGAAAAACGAGCTGCATCCACTGTTTACGTAACGATGGGTTCTTCGGGAAGCTGAACAAGGTTATCTTTCCCTCACACACTTCTTTAGAGACATTCTTCCCGAGAGAGTCCAGTGCAGTGTAGCTGGCTCTGGTCGATGCGTGCACTGGCGCGTTCTTCCGGGAGAAATGCCCATATAAGGAGTTCCACCCTCTTTTACATCAGCAAGAGCCACGATCGAAAAAAAAACCTTTCCGAAACTTGTACGAACCCGGAAGTAAGATTTTTGGCACATAAATACTCTAGCTGCGTCCCAAATGGCACACTATACACTATGCACAGACACTATGTACGTATGCACTATGCACTCAACCATGTAGTGTATGAGTTCTATAAGGTTATTTTGTTTTTAATAATCGGAGTCTGATAGCCACACCCCCTTCGCGACGTAATTAAAGCTGGGACAGTTGAGTGCATGAAGTGTCCAACATTCCACACTTCATTTTTTCGGTTATTTAAATGCACCATCCGGGTATTTAAAGTGCACTTTTTCTTTTTTGGAATTTTCAGTGTGAACGCACTACTCGCGCTATTTATACTACAAAACGTCATAAATAGTGCATAAGTACGCGATTTGGGACGCAGCTTCTGTTATATGTCCAAATTGTTTTTTGAAACTTTGTCCATGTTTAGCATGATAATCAAACTCTTTAACAGTGTAAACAACTCTGCATGCATGAAAAAGCATTGTACCCTCCCTTTAAGTGTGTTTAGCCATTACGTAAAGTTGTCTTTGTGCATTAAACTGAAATAGGAGAAAGTAAATTCAAAAAATGACATACATAACCTTTAAATCAACTGAAGGGATTTGGTATTGCTTGAAAATTTTAATGGGAGAAAGTGCAGTCATTCTCGTTTAATAACACATGCTTTCTCAGCTGTGAAGTTCATCACAGCTGTTGCCTTGCCTTTCCTTGAAAAGATATCAAGAAGCTGCTCGGAAGCAAACACACACATAATAACTCTAGTCTGCACTCAGCTTCAAAATGGTTACCACTAATATTTTCACCACAATCTCATATGGTCTCATAGGAAAGAAGTCTTAAAAACATACAGGAACAGAGAGAAATACAGAGAAAGTAAATGTCTGATACAGTCAGAGACAGAATGACATAATTGACCATTTCTTCGAATAAATGCTGCTTCTTCCTGTGTATTATTGGTGATTGCTAAAGCGTATACTTGAGGTTAAGGATTTTCATAATTTTCTAAGTAATCAGACTTTTCTCTGGTAGATAATAAATAGTGTGAAAAATTGCAACAGATTAAATCCCACATTATAGGATCAAGCCATGCAATACATCTACACAGCAAATTTCTGGAGTTGAAAAATCAGGAGTTAGGCAAAAAAGTGTGAAAGAGTTAGATTTCTGGAGTTTATTTTTTAACTCTGACTACGGTTTGTGTTATGGGATACTCCCTGGCTGTGTTTTAATTGGTGTTCAGGAGCGTGTTTTAACACCACATCTGGAGTTAAATGTTGAGAAGTGTGCTACGACACAACCATGGATCTGCAGCACAAAGGACTTGTACTTCGTCGTGAGGTAGGTAAAAGCGTATATTTATATACAAATTCATATGTATAAAAATTCAAAATTTCAAAATGTTCACTATTTTCTGACAGAAACATGTTTTGTCATAGCTGTTACATTACTACTTACTGTGTACTAATGCCAATGGTCGTGGCAAACATGGTGTTGAACATAACTCGTTGTTTTTCCGAGCATGTGTTTTGTGCGGGATTTTTATTTTATTTTTTTTGCCGATGTGAACGAGCTAACATTAGCTAACCGTCTTTCCATTCGACGTGTTTCTGAAAATGAGTTTTGCCATCGAATTGTGGCTCTTGTTTCACGGGATTTGTACCTGAGCGCTCTCCATCGCAAGTTCAGTGCTCTACCAGGTGAGCTAAGAAGCAAGTTTACTATGTCAAAAAAGTCATGGAGCTGATTATGTGATGTAAACATTAAAATGTATTAGTTAACAAATCATGAACTATATAAAAAAAAAGTTTTTTGATGGTATAATGTTGTGTAAGGAATGATATTTTTTATGAATCAATAATCATAATTTGTTGGTTGTTGGTGTTTTACTGCCCTAGTGTTCATTTCAGCATGTATAGGTATGTTTTTAGAGTTTTGCAAAAATCTAAGGAGAAGCACATTTTAGAGCCTGGGTTGCAGTTCCCCTTGAATTGTGGGGGTTTCTTGATGTCAGCCATCATTTACATATTATTAAAAATGTAACTGGTCCATTAGTGTTTATGTATGTCACGCAAATCTAAAAAGAACATAATATACATAGATACATCTTGTCTGTTTTTGCTTTCTTTGAAATATGCACAAGTAACTATATCATCTGTGGCAGAGAGGTTACAAATGTACTGATATAAAGTGAGCGCATGAGGTATAATTTCCTGCCTGCTCTATTTTCTTGCATTTAGGGGGGGTCAGACTTCCACTCAACCCACATTTACCTGCCTGGAGGTCTGTATGTGATCTGGAGTCAGAGAGACAGGTATGATAAAAGAGAATGTCTGACCTCAGTTGCACTGTAATGTTTCTTTTTCTCTCTTTCTCTCCACCGATCCAAGAGGAAATGTAATACAAATCTGAATGAAATCTCCTTCTGGCTGTTCTATTTTCATATTTAATCATCAGCCCATATCTGTGTTAAAGGTTTTACACCTGGTTTGTCGTGCAATCTCATATCCATTTTTTGCATCATTGTGGGGCATCGTCTGGATGTATCCTTACAAAAATACAGTGGTGATACCACAGTGATGTTTTACATAGTAATACCATGATACTAAATGACTACCGTATTCTTACTTCATGGTGTTCGATTTAGTATCATTCCCCAAAGTACCTCATACAATAACATGGTATTCTCATGACTAAAAAATAATAGCCCTAGTTATTTGTGCCTCTTATGAGTTAATTGCTACTGCTGCAAGGTGTGGTTGCTAAGGAAAGCATAAATTATAGTTCTGTTTGTGTGTCTTGTTAAGGAGAGAATGTTCATAAACAATCAGAATTACAATCTTCTCATAGCACATAGTCAAAAAATACAATAAATAAAAATAAAAAAGAGAAAGAAAAAACAGACACCATCAATGTTCCCTCTAATTTTGCTGAGCAAAACTTTTCTCTACTGGGCAGGCATTTGGCCATCTACTGGCCACCTGAGCAAAAACATTCTTTATACCAGACCTGTACAGCGCACGCACAAAAAAGTGTGCAACGTTTAACTTTAATGTGCTATTTATATTTGATTTAACCCTTGATGTAGCTAAATGATGCACATTTTAGGTTACCTGAGTTTTTTTTTTTTTTTTTTTTTTTTTTTTAAACAGTGCTGTGTTACCAAGATATTCTATTAAAAAAAAATCTCACATAACAGTTCAATTCTTTATAATAATATAATATAATATAATATAATATAATATAATATAAAAACAAACGGAAGCATTTAAACTAGAATAGAATAGAATAAAAACAGACTGAAGCATTTCAACAGAGATCTGTAAGCTAAATATTAAAAAAAAAAAACGTTTTGAATTATTTTATCTAAACATCCTCATGTAGTAGAATTTGCACACTACTACACCTTGTGTGACTGTAAATGTCTTGGAGTTTTGTTACAGTTCTACTGTTACCGTTATCCGCTATTTCCACCAATTAAAGCCACTCTTATTTAAAACATGATGTTTTATTTCTCATGTCATTGTGTTTGTGTTGGCTCTGGTGTTGACCTATTTCATCCGCAACCATTAAAGTATTAGATTTCTACAGCGACTGATTTGGCGCACATCATTCTCTTTCTATGAAACCTGTAAACCACATTCACCAGTTGTATAGTGACACCAACTCTATAGCGATTTTCCTAAGCATTGAAATTATTTTGCATTTACTAGAATTAAAATAAATGGCTTTCCTAACTCATTTTTGCACATTCTGTTGTGGCATATTATTTCTTCTGCACAGTCATGACGTAAGAAGTGCACAGCCAGGAACTTTGACTGTAGAAGAGGTTCGAAGGCACTAGTTGTCTTTGCCTTGCATCCAAAGCTAACCTGCAAAAATTTTCTGACTCTGTTAAAAATTTAGAATGACCATCTCAGTTTGTTTACTGCTGCAACCTATGCCTACTGACTATCCAATAAAAATGCAACATGAAATCATGTTTTAATCAACGCAACATGGTACTAAAGTTTAAATATCATGGAAGTGACAAGGAATACTGGTATGTGTTTACCACTAACACATGCTGATGAAGTTTATTTTTCTATACTAATTTGCCTCGAAGCCTACGAAGCAATAGGTGTCATCATCGTACAGTCTACATACATCGCACAATGTGATTAGTTCTTAGATCTTATAAGATTGCTAAAAATTGCTAAAATCTCACAATCTGTAGAAGGCATTACATGGACCCAATAAGCAAACATAGCAACCACCCAAAATAGTATAACTTAGTTACAAACCCTAGAAATAGTATCACAAAACCAAGCAGCCACATAGCAACCACCTGGAAAACCTTAGCAATGATAGCTACTCAGAATATCTTACCAACCACAATGTCCTGTCAACCACCCAAAACATTCTGGTAACCACATAGAGACACACTAACAACCACCCAAAACACCATAGCAACCACAAGCAATGCACTAACAACCATTCAGCTCACACTAGCAACCACATAACAACGCTCCAACATTGTGGTGTGATCATGAGCAACGGTCAACGAGTCTACCAAAGCGATTCAGTTGGTCAACAGAACCTTTAATGTGTACTCTGTTTAGTGCCTGATTAAAAATCCTACAAAATCACATACTGATATTTGTCATCTGGACTATGTTTTTAAGACCATTTATGCTTTCTACACAATGGTGTATATAACCTAAACTCTAGATTATGAAATTAAACATTTCTTGCTGGACTCAAGTCAAGCCAGAACCATTTTTCTGTCTGTCTTTCTGTTTTCTTCATTGTATTTGTGTGAGATGGTGAATTTAAATAAACGAGATTGTGTGGGTTTGTTTAGAATTGCTTGTATTGATTTTTAAAGGCAGCAAGAGCAGGTCTGCTAAAGAGCTTATACTGCCACTTCTTTCTCTCAGGAGCGGATGATTTCTGAACCCAGGGCCATTAGTTAGGACTCCCAATGCTGTTCCTGTCAGGAGACATCACTGCGATTCCTCGCCAAGAACTGATAACAAAAGGTCTTTCACAGCTCGCACTTCTTATCACATTAGCTGGAGATGGCGTCCTGAAGAAAAGGAAACCAGAAGCTGGGCGACATTCATGCTTTGTCTGGTTAATGCAGGTTGCCAACATACACAAGAGTTTAGAATAAGCGCTGACAGGTACCTATGTGTGTGCAACAGATGATTTACTTTATTGTTCTGAGATGCATGCTTTAAAATAATAGGTCTCTATTTCTAGGATTCTACCTCTGTTTCTTTCTTTTAACTTGACAAACCATAAACAGACACTGTATCATGGCCCTGGTGTTCAGGTTCAGAGCTGCTCTGACAGTTTCATATGCTTCAGGGCTTTTGTTTCCATTCTGGCTCTGTGCTAAGTCACAGTGTTGCAAGTTGTGAACCGACAAGATTCTATTGGCTCTGTAGGTCTGATAGTGGGACAATGCATCACATGATGGAGAGTGAGTAGATTTGATCTTGAGGTTATTTTTATGCTAGTCCTGTGGCCACAACCGGATGGAATAATTGAGTGTAGCAAATCTGATTAATCTGCTGTGTCCGGGGCGGGTGGAAGAAGTCGCCCCTAGGCCAATCTACGTTTACACACCTCAATGAGAAACCGCATAAACGCACTTCCTCATTCCCAATGATCACTTCCCAAACTGTCTGGGAGCGCATGGCCAATTAGAGTGTCAAAATATCTGTTATTAACAAACAAACGTTGACATTGTGGTGACAACTGAGAAACAGCATTGGACGTTGGCACTGGCATGCTCACGTTTACATGTATCCAGCATGAAACAAACACATGCTCATGCTTAAAAATGGCAGAGAAATTACCAATACAGCCTTTATAGTCTTCAAAACTTCACTTCATGACCGTATTAACTGAGATCTGAAAATGTACATGCACAAGAGTTACATACCAGCATTTATTAGTCTGACCTAGTTTGAGCCTGACTTCTGTGTCAGCTTTTATTATCAAATCAGACATATGCTAAAGAGACAGGCATGAGGTTCTGTCTGGATTCATTTACACAAGCCCCTGTGAGATGAAATGGTGTCTGAATCTATGCCCAAAACCATTTTAGGACAGTAAAATCATCATATAATGTAGCTGACTAGTCTTAAAATGTTTATTTAAACCAGTTAGACGAACAGTGCACATGCTCTGACACGTTGGTGATTATACAGGCAACTAGAGTTTACAGTGTGTGCAAAATTATTAGGCAAGTCGATACGCTGATCATATTTTTTTCCCAAGCACATTGTACCAATTCCAAACCATGTAAATCTTAATAACTGCCATTGATTTTGTATGTAATCATTTATAAGCGATGTATAATTGTTAACGAGGGCTTTTTTCTTTTTTTTTTTTATATACAGACAAAGAGTGACTTTTGAGGTACCATCACCAGTTCTTAGTTAGTTTAGTTAGTTTGTTTACTTTTAAAGCACATTTTTACAACAGAGGTTGCCCAAATGCTGTACAAGCATAATAAATAGAAGGACAAGAAGGACAGACTCAGTACAATTTACAATTTGAACACCAAAAACACAATTCAAGTTCCAAGTTCAAGGGAATCATGTTGTATGCTGTTACTAACAATGAGCTAGACAAACCTTTTAGGGTAGGAGATGGACTTGAAATTAACTCCCAAAATTTACTGCCTGATTCTGGAAGATAAATTCTTCAAACAGTGGTACAAGATAGAGTGGTGCTGGTCCCTCAAAAGTCACTCTCAACCTATCTCTCTATAAAGCCTTTAAAAAAAATCAGTCTTCATGTATTTCACAACACTTCAGCTTGTGATTCTTAGGAAGTGGGGGTCATATTTCAAGATTCCTTGCCTTGTCGGTGCCAATAGCCTCGTGGTTAGTGTGCTTGTGGCGATCCGAGTACAAGTACACCTTGTACTTCCTGAGTCTCCAGGTAGGTTGCAGTTCTGGAAAACTGTGGCACTGGAGGTTCCTGATGGTTTAATTCTTGGTTTAACACCTAATCCTTCATATTAATTCTTAAAGTCTTTTGCAGTACATATCATTTCTTCTCATCCTATTTTGTGTAACCCTGCTGCCCGAATTAACATTTCTTGTCCAGTGGTCACACCTTAATTTTGCAATTTATATAGCTTTGAATCTTTCTGATGGGTATATGTTTATTTATTTATTTACTTTTTAGTGTGTTAAAGAGATAGTTCACCCAAAAATGAAAATTTGATGTTTATCTGCTTACCCCCAGGGCATCCAAGATGTAGGTGACTTTGTTTCTTCAGTAGAACACAAACAAAGATTTTTAACTCAAACCGTTGCAGTCTGTCAGTCCTATAATGCTAGTCAATGGGCACACAATCTTTGAGTGGAAAAAAAAAACATGCACACACAAATCCAAATTAAACCTTGTGGCTCGTGACGATACATCGATGTCCTAAGACACGAAACGATTGGTTTGTGTGAGAAACTGAACAGTATTTATATCATTTTTTACCTCTGATACACCGCAATGTCCAACCATCCTGAGCTCATCCACAACATCCGGCGTGTGATGCGTCAACGGCTCTGGAACATAGATGTATATATGCATAGATATATACTGTACGTAGATCCTTAGTATCGCGGCTCATAGAAACCATCGCTAATGAGGCATGTATGTATATATATCTATGTGCCAGAGCAGGTTGACGCATCACGCACCGGATGTTGTGACAGTGGGACATTGCGGTGTATCAGAGGTAAAAAATTATATAAATACTGTTCAGTTTCTCACACAAACCGATCGTTTCGTGTCTTAGGACATCAATGTATCGTCACGAGCCACAAGGTTTAATTTGGATTTGTGTGTGCCAATCTCAAAGATTGTGTGCCCATTGACTGACATTATATGACAGACTGCAACAGTTTGAGTTAAAAATCTTTGTTTGTGTTCTACTGAAGAAACAAAGTCACCTACATCTTGGATGCCCTGGAGGTAAGCAGATAAACATTTTCATTTTTGGGTGAACTATCCCTTCATCGGGTGCAAAATTCACTTCACATGTTGTTTGAACACAAATGTATGTTGGAAGTGTGGAAGTGTTGAGCTCAGTTTGAGTTGTGATTTTCAGATTGTTTACATGTGGCTGTGGTACATAGAATTGTTATTTTACTGCATTTATAGTGTATCCTAATTGACATATATTCAAAGAACATGATTTATGGTAGCCTACACAAAAATATGACTCATCCATCTCATTAAAACATTATGATAACCTTATATCCGCCACCTATCCTATATATATATATATATATATATTTATTTATTTTTTTTACAAAGTGTTACAAAGATCTTTAGCATCTGTCAGTTGAATTATGTGATTCAGGTCATACTTCTGCTTACAAACTTGTTAAATTAGCTTAATAATCATAAAGGTTCTAAAAGGGAACTGAATATGATTTTTTGCATTGGAACTAGCCAGCTGAATGCAAATTAAATCTTGACGTGGTTTATTGACCCTAAAATGTTCTGTGTCAGTGGAAAGGTCATAAAAAATTGGTTATTAGTATGCTTGGATGAATTCTTGGATATTAATCATCTGAAACTGATGAAGCAAAGTGTAATTAGATAGTTTCTTATGTCTTACATTTATGCATAAAACAGATACTTTTATTCAAAATGACTTGCAGTACATTGCATTAAAATAATACATTTTGTCAATTTATGGTGTTGATTGTGCCATGTGCTTACAAATGCATAAATCACAAACGGCAATCATGCATATAAGTATCTTAAGTCCAAAAGAGGAAACCCACTACAAGTGCAAATATAGTGTACTTCTAATGTTGTTGCCACAAATCATCAAAAGCAGGAAGTTACTGTAGAAATAATGACATAATATCATTGTTGTCATATATCTCTGACAGCAATTCAATGACATCAAGACTGTAATGTTGCCACTAGCAAGCCTACTGTCCGAATCATCACAAGCAGTTACAAAATGGTAAATCGGAAATGATTATTAATATTAACTTAAAAATGGAAGTACAGGTGCTATTATGGCACACTATGGCTGTTGTCACATTATTCAGGTGTTGGTAATTGAGAAGGTTACCCCACTAGATTGCCAGGAATTTTCTATAGTATTCAAAATTAATATTGCAAACAAGTCTTGAGGATTTAATTCAATGTGGCTGGAGTGTCAGCTGATCTAAACATTACTAGAGTTCATTCTAGTGTGTGGTGTAGACCTTGTCAAGTGGAAATCCTTCAGGAAGGGTTACGGTTAGATTCAGATCGAAGGCATAAAGAGAAGCCATTTGGCAGCAGTGTAAGCCAAGAATGTACAGTCACCTTTGGGTTTGAGGAACTTGCTTTGAGGAACGAAGGCGGGAAGTTAAATGATGATATTCTGTTTCAGCAAGATGTTATCGCAACATAAGTTCGTTACATCTCGTGCCTTAGCAATTACAATCAAACCACAAACAAGAGAATATGCTAACTGAGAGGAAATGGTTAAAGGCGTGAACTCAAACAACTCTGTTATCATTTAATCACCCTCATGTTCCAGCACTATTTCCAGACCGACTTAACCTAAAAGAAGATATGAGACATATTTCAGCATGGTGTTTTTTTTGGACGTCAATGGTTACCAAAACAGTTTGGTTACCAACATTCTTAAAAATATGACAGAAAGTCATAATATAATTTTTGTGTTTATTTTTGTTTTCATCTAACTCTTCACTTGAAGGCTCTTAACTGCAAAGATACTACAACAAATGCAATTCCATCTCAGTATTTACAGAATCATAGTTTTGAAAACATATAACAATATATTTATTGATCCAACATTGAGAGAGAGTAAATGCATTTCTATAGGCATTAATATTACTGATATTTTCCAAAAATACACCAAGCCTTGTGGTTTTCACAGAAACAAGTAGCTTTCCAGGGTTATAACTGAGGATAAAAGTGCATCCTGCCTGCTTGAGAGTGTGTGGGAGCCTTTGAAGTGCAATCTTCCCCATTGGCAGTTAAGAGACCCTCTTCTGCTTCCACTCTATCCCTCTGTTCCAGTTATGACAACATGATTGGAGTCAAATTTCATCTGTGTCTGCATTTCTAACAACCTGTATAAATGCATGTTTGCCTGCATTTGTGTGAATGCAGCAATACAGGTATTGACAGCTGATCATTGCTGTTGCAGCTCCAGCTGATGTGACCATAAGTAAATACACTTACAGAATCTGAAATATGTATAAACAACAAGAAAATGTCATTTGTTGTTAGTGTGCTACTTGATATTGATATTTCTAATTAATATCACTAATAGCAAGGTAAAAGACTCTCTTTGTTTAGTTGGCAAAGCTCAAGGGACTTAATTATGGGAAAGGAAGCCAGGAGGTTTGTTGCTACACCTTGAGCTTCTCTGATATTCAGTCAGCTATCCAATATGTATACACATGAGTTTGTTCAGTCAGAATTTATTCGGTTAACAGCTGTTGATTGATTGATTGATTGATTGATTGATTGATTGATTGATTGATTGAACGAACAAACTTCTAGAGCTCCAGAAATATGTTACTGCAATACATTACGAACTTTAATGCATTATTTAAGTTAAATAATGTATATGACATGATTTATTATATAACTTCTTTATGCATCAGTATAAAAATATATGTAACAAAAAATACAATAGTACGTATATGTATCAAAAAGAAAACTTCTATTAAGAAAAAACATATATTAAGCAGTGTGTACGCTGTTCAATGCTCATCAATCCCCAATCCACACTCAGTCACTTCCGCTGGGCATACTGCCCCGTCGGCTCATCTGTAGCTCCATGATTCCAGTTCGATTGACAACGCTTTTCAAATAATTGCGGAAGACTGAGCTGGAGAAGCAGTAGATGATCGGGTCCAGAGCACTGTTTAGATAGGTAAATGCTATGGACATAGAAAACAACTGACTGGTGAACGTGTAAGCATCACAATAAGCATCTCCAAACTTTTGTAAATAGAGTACTGTCAATCCTGTGCCGATGCTGGGAAAGAAGCAGAAGACAAAAACCCCAACAATCACCAGGACAGTCCGAATAGCCCTTTTCCCTTTCTTGTCCTTGTCCATCTGGCGTGTACGTAGGATACATGCAATACTCACAGAGCAGAAGACCAGGAGTAATAAAGGCAGAAAGAACTCTAAGGTAAACACGGCATAATGCAGTTGGATACCTAGCGATGGCTTCTCATAGTTACTGAAGCTCCTACAAAGAGAGATGTTGGTTTTCTCTTCCAGAAGTTTGTTGGCCAGCAAAGGGATCCTCAGAGATATCACAACAGCCCAGATGAAGCAGGCAATCCCGGCTGCTTGTTTTGTGCTTATATAATTGATTTTGTGATGTGGATGGGCCACTTTAAAGTAGCGGTCAACAGCCACGGCGGTCATGAAGCCAATGCTAGCCGAACGGTTGACTGACAGCATGAATAGGTTGATCCGACACCAGGCGTCTCCAAATATCCAACTCTCTTCACGCATGAAGTTGTCGATGCGGAAGGGAAGGCTGATGAGAAGCAGAAAGTCAGACAAAACCAGGTTGAAGAGGAACATGACGTTGGCCCTCCAAGTCCTAAGGGTTTTGCTGAAGACAAACAGTGCCATGAAATTGCCAGGCAGGCCGAGTAACAGCTCAATGATGAGTATAGGAGGAAGGGCGGATGCCACCAGGTTCTGAGTTGAAACACCGCAGTGATGTACTGTTGACAAATTGTTATTGGATGTCATGGTATTTTAACAGGTAGAGCTGCTGCGTAGTTTCTGCAAATAGAGTTCAGAGTTTCACGTTAACAGTTCCGCAACAGAAACAACATTGAGATGTCACTGCAGGAATGTGGTCGTCATGTATAGCAGGGCTTTCACTTTGGCGACACATTTCTAATCAACTAAATTAAAACTAACTTCTGTTACAACACCCTCCAGAAGTGGGAAGAAGTATAAACTTGTTGCGACATTGTTTGCGGTGTACAAGGAAGTGTGTCTTCCTGCGTAGTGTAAAATGCTGAAGCAACTGTTTTAGAGTAACAACAGTTTCATAAACTAGTACAAGCAAACTTTTTGTTGCGTCAGTATCTGCGAGTGGACATAATTTGACATCAAAACAAGCAGGTATTTTAACTCTCTGAATGATTCATGTCATCTACAAAAGTTGAGGTTTTTAAAAGGTATTTCTAACCATTCAAGAACGGATGTCTAAGCCACCATGCATTATTTCCTTAAAGGGATAGTTCTCCCAAAATTTAATATTTTGTCATCATTTACTCATCCTCATGTTGTTACAAACCTGTACGTTTCTTTCTTCTTTTGAACACAAAATATATTTTGACGAATGTTGGTAGCCAGTATACTTCCATATAGTATGGGGAAAAAATACTATGGAAGTCAAAGTCTACCACCACTTTCAACATTCCAACATTCTTCAGAATATCTTCTTTTGTGTTTAACAGAAGAAAGAAAATTATACAGATCTGGATCAACTTGAGGGTGAGTAAAGTATAACTATTGTAATTTTGGGGTGAACTATCCCATTAACTAACTGTTCTCTTTGTGTTCCATATAGTACCCCCCCCCCCCCCCCCCCCCTTGTGGTTTGATAATTCATATATCAAAGGGTTAAAATATGTACTTAGGATAAGAATCTGATCTAATACTGACTACTGATCAATATCTAAATGATTTATGGGGTTCCAGAGTCTTGGGAGTAATGCAACTGAAAATGTGTATAAGTATAGAATGCAAATATCTGCGCAGCAGACCAGTTTCGACCATGAAACCAAAGCGATCTTATTTTTTCCAGAGAATTTTGAAATATTTCTGTGTAAAGGGGTAGTAGTGTTTTACATACTGTTTACACAGTCAACTCCATTGACATCTACATACTAAAATAAATTAATCTGAAATTAGGACTTTTAATAAAATCATTTCCGGTCTCAAATGTATATTGTTTTCCTTCTATCATGCTCAAATTAATTAAATTGAAGTCATGCTCTGTCATTTTTGAAGCTAAACAAGGTCAGGGTTGTTCCTCCTTGCAGAGAGCAGTGTAACAGCAAATGTTAGCTTGGTCTGTCATTTGTGGACATTTTTAATGTCAGGGCAGTTCAATTTTGTTTCAAGTAGAAAAAAACACTCTCTTTAGGTATATTATATCCTTGGTTAGATCTTAGAAAAACAGATTTGTTCTATGCAATTTTGGAGGGATTTTGTTGTTTATCATAATTTTCTCATAGTCACCCAACCTGTAACATTGATGTACAAGACCAACTTCTCAGTGTTAATTTAGCACTTGCAAATACAGTCCTGTTATCATGAACTACAGTTCACCATAATGTCATAACTCAAATTTGATAAATATTTCTGTAAGAAAAGTTTCTCATGACTTACCAGAGTTGACAACTGCCTATTTTGCTGATTGCGTCTTGAGATGTAAGCAGAGAGTGTGAAACAAGGTCTGGTCTGAGCGAAGCGACCGCTCAGTAGTTGTGTCAAAGCAAGTTTCCTCTCTCTGAGTCATAATGACACGAAGGGAACGCGTCTTACCCAATTCTGGCACATTCTCAAGTTTTCCTTATTGCCTTGTTTCAACAAGTTTTCTTTCTTTCAATAATGCAATATATAGACATGCAATAATGTTTAAAGTGTAAAGGAAGTGCTGTTGGGCAACGCTGTTGATCAAACTAGCAGCAGTTTCACAAATTGGTTGCATGCAAATATGCAACTTGGCATAAATTCAAAAGGCATTCTGAAATATGTCATAATGATACGATCCATCTGTTTTAGTCCAACATATTTCTAAGCAAACTACAGTATGTGAAGCCAAACTCTTCAAGAGAATGAAAAACTGTGCTTCCCTCCAAAACACGTGGTGCATTGGCTAAATACCTAACACCCTACTGAATAGCAGAGTGGATCAGGTTTCCAAGCCCCATCTTTAAAAATTATAAGTGCATTTAACGTAATACTTAAACCATTGTATTCCTCAAATATTGTTTTGACTTACCAGAGTTGACTAGTTTTCTGATAAAATCTTGCTAAACAGAGAGTTTAAATAAAGTGTCTCAGCTTTAATTTAGGGTACTTGTCTGAGAGAAATGATCGCCCAGAGCTGGCCTCTTAGCAAGCTTCCTCTGCCTATATATGTCGTAGTGACATCAAGATGGGAAAGTGAAGTTGTAGCCAATACTAATGCTTCTTTCTTTTTCTTTCTTTCTTTTTTTATGAAACTTCAACAGTATGATGTCTGCAGAGATAATATTCTTGCTGTTCAGTACACAAACTGGCAAGAAAGAAAGAAAGTAAGGCTAAACTCTTTAACTGGAATTACAAAACAGCTGTATCAAAAGATGTGTTATCATGTCTGATCATGATATACACAGGAAATGGCCATCATTTGTTTCAATAGTGAAAAATAATGACTGTGTTCATGAACACCCCCACATTCATAGCAGTGGTTGAGACAATTAATAGAGATAATGCTCAAAGAGAGATGTTTTGTGCCTCAGTCTTTTCACTTTTTACACTGTTGCAATGTATGTCTGTGGTTTTCAGAAAGTATACTAAAAAAATACTTTACGACCTCTATTTATTTGATCTTTTATTTTTTTTGTGTGTGCAAAGTTGCATTGGACTCTGTTCCCCACTAATCAGTCATTTGACTTTTTTATTACGCAGCAGAGCAAAGCAAACATGAGAGATATAATAATGGTGCCATGGCAGCTTTTGTATGTCCTGGAGGAAGGTTCTTCCTTTGCATGAACTAGAGCTATTATTCATGGTGATGTGCTTGACTTCCCCTTATTTTAGGTTAATGCCTCTCGTGTCATTAGTCCAGCTCACAGAATTGTTTATCTTGACTTTCTATGAGAAACGGGAAATGGATGTGACATGGAACAGAGAACTAATTTTAATTGCTAATGTATCATTGTCATATTCTGTATAATGAGTGTTTTGGTCAGCTGCATCATACCTGAAATATCAACTTATATCTACGGCTCTGTTCCAAAACATAGTGAGATGTCTTGCAGTCTACCGTCTTCATAGGAAGCTGCATTTTAAATCATTATGACTGAAATAAAGCATAGCGGTGCATAGCGTGAAGCCTACAGGAGAACCGACTAAAAATTGATTTCAAAAACATTTGAGTAAGTTGCAAAGCTGAACAGTTTGATATATGAGATATTAATACTATTATAAACTTTTTTTATAGATGCATATATTAATTAAATGGATAATTATGTATTTTTCTTTTTATAATATGTATGTTTGTAATTGATATTTCTCTCACTTTGTTGCTATGATTGATGGACTTTTTCACAAAACGAAATGCATTCTGGGATTGCCTTGGAATGTAGGCAAAAATATATATTTTGCATCAAGAATGCACATAACAATGCAACCAGAAAACCCCAATAAATCGAAAACATTAAGAGAAGTCTTGGAGACTTGTGTGATGGCTTTAGGTCGACCACAGTCTTCATTTTGACTGTGTATGCAAAAGTTACATGGTTTTAATAACTACTACATCTACTTAAAGCCACAAAACATCAAGTCCATGACATCAAGTGATGATATCCAAAACTTCTGCTAATATGAACAATGATGTGCAGGCCTATCACAGCTCCTCCAGAAAGCCTTATGCCAGTCTATCTGTTTACATCTCTTGATCCCATAGTATGCTTAGGGTCCCCGCCCTTTAGACTCTTTATTTCTGTACAGCCCGAGTGGGGATGTCACTGATAGCGCTGGCTTAATATTTAGCTATTGTGCTCTCAGGACTAGAGAACTTAGGCAGTAACAGGAAATGGTGTAGATTCAGAAGCTGCTCTGTGCTGTTGAGTTGGACGAACTGGAGATGGAGTCTAGAACGTTACTGATGAGAAGGCAGGGCCCTAAGAGTGATGGTGAGTTTTAGGTGGTTTGTTCAGTTATGTATAGTGGAAATCATGCATGCATGGGTGAAATCTGAATGGAGGATAGCGCTTCTCTTGTAATGATTTCTAATGGCAGAGTAACCATCTGTATTTAACTGGGCATGGCTCCCATACAAGGCATCCAAACAAGAAGTTAAGACACATTTCATTACGGATGGACCCGTCTAGAAATATTACTGGGTTAGTTGGAAGTAAAATACCATTGGACAACCTAAGGCTCTATTCGCACCAAATGTGAAATGAAAATGCAACAAGTATCACAAGAAAACTGTATTCAGAATGATGGAAACAGGGTATGATAACCAAATTACTCCTGTACAATTAGTGGCACCAGTTGACAAACAGATTTTCTCGGATAAACAGATGATAGACACACCGTTTATCTTATAGCGCTGACAACATGACATGCATTTACATTTATGCATTTAGCAGATGTTTTTATCCAAAGAGACTTATAAAAGAGGAACAAACGATTAATCAATTAGCCAACAACCTAATGGCATAAATCATACACACACATATATATATATATGCATATATATATATATACACTTCTATAAGACTGGTTGGAAATAGCCAGATCTATGACCATAATGCTTCTGTGTATCAGTAAAAAGTAAAACGGGCTATTTTATACCTTATATTACATCACAGTATACTTAATATATTCAATAGAATTGCAGATTTGTGCCAGGTCTGAATAGGTCCACTGGAATCTATTGTTTCTAGTCAAACTCCTGTATGCAACGAATATTAAAAGGGTTATGAAATGCAGATTTCAGGTTTTTATATCATCTTTCTTGAGGTTAGTTTATAAAGTTTGTAAAGTTTAAGTTTGTAAAGTCCAGTATTTGTAAAAGTGATAATTTTCCGTCTTCATTTCCACACTCTGTGAAAAAGCTCAGTATCAAGGGGTGTTACCTCTTGCAGAAACAGAAGTAAACACCCACTGCTGTGATTGGCTAATTTCAGTGCACCGTATGCATGGCCTTCTTTATAGCAAGTCATGTGTTTTGATATTCAAGATTGCAAGCACTGTCATACATCCGTATATGTTTGAGCCCAAGTCAATTAAAACAAGGTAACCATTTGCAACGCAAAGCAACATAAACGTAACCAGATATCTATACACAGATCTATATATACTGTTAACAAATTTCTTAAGTCGACGACAGTAAAACACTAGCTACACATTGTGTGAAGGGTTACTAATAACAACAGTAACATAAACTATAGTAAAATGCATTCAGTTCATATAATAAAAAAAGTATTAAACTCAAGCAAATATTTCTGATCTAGCTATGCACTGATTTCATTAGCAACACTCAAACAATGATATGATGTTTAATGTTTAATACAAACACAAACTGTAAGATAAAAAAAAAAAATAACTTACCTAAGCTGCATCCCAAGATAAAATGCTTGGCACTGCCATGTCTTTCAATAAATAATGTTTTGAAAACCCAGATTCATGTAGAGTAATTTACAAAACAGTCTATAGTGAAATGTGAAGAACTAACAAAAAATATATATTTCAGTCGCTCAGGTATTTCTTTACATTTACTGACTGAATGTCTGAGTTTGATGGTCTTATTCATCATCTTTAAGAGTAATCTCTTATTTGTATAAATATCAAGAATCTTTTGATTCTCCAGCATGACCCCTGTAAGTTAGTCCTTAATGCAGTTGCTTTGGTTGATCTGTTTCTATGATTTCAGAAGAATTTTGGGCATTTTTTCAGTGGGTCAGCTTAAATCAGCTAAAACCAGAATTTTTTTTTTTTAAACCAGAATATAAATATAAGCAAGGAGGTGAACCTAACATAACGTCGGAAGGCACACTGACACATAAACTACATGGTTGAAATGCTCTCATGCATCATATACTCAGAATGAAAGCTGAAAGATCTTTGTTTGCCCTTCATGTGTCATTTCGATGAGCAGAAGTGCCTGTAACTCAGAATGACCTATTTGTGTGCATCTTATCTCGGGCCTTATCTGTACTACAGTTCAACTCTACAAGTTTACTTCGTATCAGAAAAGCTTTCCTCTTAACACGTGTTTACTCTTCAACTACAGTGAGCAGTTGATCCATATATCCTGTATATCCATAGGATGAAATAAATAAATAAATAAAAATGCATTAAAAACTATAGAAAACAAAAGTACATCAAGGTAATATTTCCATTTGTAAGAGTATTGAAGTGAATTGTTTAGTGAGCTGTCTTGTTATCATCTTATAGGCAGTTGACTTCTAAGGGAGTTACAGTAACCAACCAAGGAAGTAACAGTAAGCAACTGGATTGGAACACATGAAAAACTAAAATGTTAGTTATTAATGTTTTTAATATGTAAATTAGCTCATAAACTCTGAATGCTACATTTTGACATTAGAATGTTGTTAAACTGAAAATAATATAGAATTGCATGGCATACATTAGGTATAATAGTTTTTTTTTAATGATTATTATTTCCAGTATAAAATAAACATATATACTTACAATTGTCTCACTTCACTTGCCATATTGAATTGCAAGTGCATTCTGGGATTTTCTTCACTGCAGTGTTGCTATATAATATGGCCAAAACTAGGGGTGGGAAAAACTACATCAGTATTCTCACTTCAACACTTCTGAATCAATCAGAAAATTTCTGAATTGATTGTGAACTTAGCTAGAGACAACCATATTCTGCTTATACAAACACACAAAACACCATCAAACAAGTACATACATTTGCATAGGTTTCATGCTTGAAGCAAATACAAGGGTATTCGTGGGCTTTATTGTACAGGATATGGGCAATGAGAAATGCTTAGCTTGACAATATGCGGTTGCATCTGCCAGTATTTCAGTGTTTTCCTTTCCAAATGCTGATACACTAAATGTATTTCCTGGCAGACGTCTGCTTTTGTCCTGCACTTGTTTGGAAAACACTCAGATACTTAAAGCACTCTCAGATACTGAATGCACTTTTAATGTGTTTCCTTGTTCCCCTTTATATTTGCTTTAAGTTTTAAAGCTATATTTAATTAGTTAATAATTACTGATATAAAATTGTTTTGATTTATTATTAATTTGCATTTGTTTAAAAAAAATGCTTAAGTATGGAAGCCCATTTTGGCCACGTAATAAAAAAAATGAAAAAGGTAATTGCGACAATTATCTTACTTTTTTTTCTCACTAAACTCACAATTCTGAGAAGTCAGAATTGAGCTGTATAAACTAAAAGTTTTTATCTCACAATTCTGAATTGGTAACACACAATTGCGAGTTATAAAGTCAGAATTGTGAGACATTTTTTCTTCAGAACTAGACATTATAACTCGCAAATGTAACAAATCAGCTCAAAAGGGAAATGTATATAAATAATTACAATTAATTATGATTTATTACAATTATTTATATCGGCTGACAGTAATAACTGTAGCAGAATTAAATTGCCATCAACTGATCTGTTCGTTCAGCGAACATTCAGTACAAGTTCATATCAACTCTAAGAAAAGATATTTCCGTGGCCACAGAAAATAATTTCCTATTAATGCATTAAAGCATGCAGCGAGGGTCAAAATCGTAAAGAGACATTAATTTGCAAGGCAGAACCAGAAACTCATGTAATTTGTGCACACAACTTTTATTAACTAAACGCTAACACACATAACTAATCTAAACCAATAAATGAATAAACACACACTCACATGTATATACAAAGGGGAGCTAAAGTGGATGAATGAAGCGATTAGAGAAACCAGAGAATGCAGTTATGGACAGAGTCAGTTAACCGCCTGAGACAAACTATCAGCACCGTTTATAGCGGGGTCTATAACTTATACTAAACCTCTGTTTCGTCTCACTGATGTGAGAGCTTTATCTGATATAGAGGTCACACCTTTGGGGTGTCAAAGAGCCAATGGTGTCTTGAACATTTGAAGGGAAAGTTTTACGACTCTTTGTCTCTGAACATGGTCATTTGCATATGAACTGGATTGGAAGTTGATATACAAACTATTAAAGATTCTTAGAACACTAATATGTTGGATATATATCAACATATAATATATACACTCTCAATTAGATCATCCGAAGACAAATTGATAGAGACCAAACATGGTATGTGAGGTAATATTAACTACTGATCTATTATAAGCATGCACAAAACAGGATACAGTACACAAGAACATATACAAGAACAGTAATAATATACACAATGTCCTAACCATATGTGTGTTCATTCAGGTTTTTCTATGAATTAATTAGAGAAGTATTGCTCAGCCCACATTCCTTTGAACAAGAAAACTAATGTTGTCAGATTCGTTGTCATGGAACCGGGTGCCTGTAGTCATCCACAGACATACTGGCACCCAGTATGTGTATTGGTTGAGGGGTCTGTGATTATTTGTTAATCTAATAACTAATTGATTTGTTAAATCAAATGAAAAATCATGTGTCTGATTGGTCCAAATGCTACACAAATGTGAGTTTATATCTCACAGTTCTGAGAAAAGACTACCTGATCTCATGGCAATTCGTTCATACTTTGAGGTGGCTAATTCATATGAATTTGTACATCCCCACCACTTGTACGAATTTGTATGATTTTTGCTAAATCGTATGTATTTTTCAAGTTCCCCAATTCATATGAATTTGTATGAAAGACCTACCCCTAACCCCGCCCCTATACCTACCCATCACTGGGGTCTAAACAAATCGTACAAAAAGTGAGGTCGTATGAATTCATATGAATTAGCCATCTCGTAAAATATGTACGAAATGGTCATGAGAGAGTGTTGGAAAATACGTCAAGATTGTGGGATATAAACTCGCAACTGCGAAGAAAAAAGAAAAAAAAAAAGTCAGAATTGTGAGAGATAAAATAAGACTAGTGAGAATAAATGTGCAATTACCCTTATTATTATTTTTTTTTAATCCCGTGGGGAAAATGGTCTTCCATAGGTCAGTAATTGTATAAAAATGCATAAATTAATTTGATATTCAAAGACAGTAAACTCAAGAATCAAACTGTGACTCCCATAATTGAAATCGGATCAAATCATGCAGGTGCCTAAAGATTTCCACCCTAGCCAAAACTAGGGATCACTTACCTTTCAGTGTCCAGAGCACAGATATATGATATATGATAGGTCATATGACATTGCCAAAAATAACATTATTTTGTGTATTTGGTGTAATGCAATGTGTTTATGCGGTTTAAAGGAACACTCCACTTTTTTTGGAAATAGGCTCATTCTCCAACTCCCCCAGAGTTAATAAGTTGAGTTTTACCGTTTTTGAATCCATTCAGCCGATCTCCAAGTCTGGCGAGAGCACTTTTAGCATAGCTTAGCATAGATCATTGAATCCAATTAGACCAGTAGCATCGCGTTCAAAAACGATCAAAGAGTTTCGATATTTGTCCTATTTAAAACTTGACTCTTCTGTAGTTATATCGTGTACTAAGATCGGCAGAAAATGAAAGGTTGGGATTTTCTAGGCTAATATGATTCGGAACTATACTCTCATTCCGGCGTAATAATCAAGGAACTTTGCTGCCGTAACATGGCCGCAGCAGGCGCAGTGATATTACGCAGCGCCTGAAAGTAGTCCCCAGCTACCGGGGAGATCGGCTGAATGGATTCAAAAACGGTAAAACTCAACTTATTAACTCTGGGGGAGTTGAAGAATGAGCCTATTTCCAAAAAAAGTGGAGTGTTCCTTTAAGGTTAAAAAAACATTATTTTCCACATACTGTACATTATTGTTGCTTCTCTATGCCCCGCCTTTCTGAAGCACGCCGATTTTTACAAAGCTCATCGTTCTGAGAAGTGAGGCGTGCTCTGATTGCTATTGGCGTTGTGATTGGCCGGATACCTCAAGCATGATACAGAAATGTTACGCCCCTCACTGTATTGTGATTCTGTGTCCCAGCGCAACGT
This sequence comes from Acrossocheilus fasciatus, assembly GCA_036784905.1. Classification (NCBI taxonomy): domain Eukaryota; kingdom Metazoa; phylum Chordata; class Actinopteri; order Cypriniformes; family Cyprinidae; genus Acrossocheilus; species Acrossocheilus fasciatus. The sequence continues at coordinate 8,140,567 of CM071950.1, forward strand.
CACAAAAGCAATAAAACGTTGCATCGCGCCGCGTAAACATTACCATGTCTGCATTTGTGATCGGAGAAACAACAAAAAACACGCACTACTCTAAACTGCTCAAAACTCACATTTGAATCGTCAGTGGCAAATTCTTTAAATATGAAAACATACTTACAGGCTGTGAGTCAGAAGCACCACACTGTCCTTGTAAAGTTGGAATTGCCCCACTTTATAGAAACAGTCTTTGAGCACAGCTGGCAGTTACTCCCAGGTTCAGGAAATAGTCCTCCGTAAAATGCGCTGCACACATCTGAATATTTGGGTTGAACTGTTCTGGAACAGTGTTGTAAATACAACTTAACCACTGATTTCTAGTTGTGTCCTCTTTTGGAAGTCCAAACAAAGTAGTTTCGCTTTCTCAACAAAACGCAGCGTCTCCACGACATGACGCCGGCGGCAGCAACAACACTACAACGAGAATAAAAGTCCTGCCCTCTTTCTTTGCATATACGTTTGGGCAATGTTTTGCAAATCTTCCGACATCGTGACGCAGACATGTGGGGGCGTGTTTGAATGAGCCGTTTTAGGGGGGCGTGGTCAAGTCTTAACTTTCATATAGAATATCTTTTTGGTTTTGAGACTTTAGTCTTTGCAACTTCAGGGATTCTATCTATGCACAAACAGCTTGTAACACTCCAAAGAGAAAGGCAAATTTGAAATCGCATTATGACCCCTTTAAAAGGCTGCCTACATAGGCAGCACTAGGTTTTGAAACAGAGTGTGACTTAAAATATAAAGGAAATAAACACTATTTATAAGTGACTGAGTGAGAGATTACAGAAGTGTGCTTCACTAATGTCTTTTACATCCAGATAATGAAGCCAAATAACACATTAGTCTTTCCATTGAAGAACATGTAATGCTGTCTGGATTGTTTTGCACATCCTCCAAACCTTTATCGCATCAAACGTTTACTTACTAGTTAATTATATAAAGTATAATCAAAAAAAAAAAAAGTATGTACACTTGTGCTAACAAAACCTTCTTTTGTTGCAGACACTGACGTCTCTGAGCAGATCACACCCACACCCCTCTCACCTCTCGCCCGACTGTACATTTATGCCCTGCATGGGTGCCTCTGTGAGGTGGCGTTCACCGCAGCCTGGGATTGGTACTACACCCGCGACCACAGACTCGCAGGCCACACAAGCCTATGGGCGCTCCTTATTTACAGCTCTGCCATCTTCTTCATGGAGGGCCTAAGTGCAAGACTGCAGCAGAAACACTGCCCCCTACCAGTCAGACTGACTGTCTACACTCTCTTCATCTATATGTGGGAGTTTACCTGGGGTTTTCTGCTCAGGCTGTTCGGGGCCTGTCCTTGGGATTATTCAGAATTCAGGTATAACTTAATAGGTCTGGTGACGCTCGAATATGCCGTTCCCTGGGCGTTGGCGGCACTTATAGCTGAAAAACACGTTATCAGGAACACTTTGAAGATACGGCTAGATAAGTAATAATACAAACAGATAATAACTCACTGCACATGCAAACTGTTTAACAGAACATGCTAAAAATCTATGCTTTTGTATTGGGATAGTGTGTTAGGTAGGTCTGGTAAAAACAGTCAGGTTTCAGAAATAAAAATCACATTCATTTTCTCCATTGAAAAATTGATTATTAATGAACTTATTAATTTTTAAAGACAGACCTTCTGTGAGCTACAAGGTTGTTAATCAGTGGTATATTATCTTGTTGAAGCCATCAGTCCTCATTTGTTTGTTTTAATATTCCTGTTTAACTGTAAAATTCCTGGCAAAAACTACATAAACCATGATTGTGCAAAGAAATCACTATCAATCAGAGAACAGACACAAGCAAATCCCACCCACTCCTGTGAAACACTGTAAAACACACTACCTACATAAATATTTGTATATATTATGCATAATATATATGTGTGTGTGTATATATATATATATATATATATATAGAAACATGCATAAAATGCTGTTTTGAATAGGCATTCTTAAAATAATAGTTTTATATATAGATAAATATAGATATATATATCTGTCATTTTTCATTTAATTATATCATTTTCAATGCTTCATGAGATTGTCTCTCTTGTAATGTTGTGATTCACCTTGTAGCTGTTGCTGGTTGACTTGCAACTGTTTTACAAAGATGTTTTTTTTTTTTAAATACCTATGGGAAAAATGAATGGAAAATTTACTTCCTTAACCAAGGTTGATGAAAAAGCTCTGTTTTGCAAAAGTGAAGATGAAACTCAGCTTAAATGTCAGGAAAACATTTCGGTAGATTGCACATAACAATAATAATAACAGAAAAACAGTGTATACGTTTAATAACTGCCAATACAGGCAAAAATGGTTGGCACAAAACCAAAATTCTGGCTTTGGTATAAAACCAGCTTTGGTACCTCAGCAATGTTACCTTAGGTAGCAAATTATCAGCCTTACACAAGTGTTGGAGTAAAACTGTCAGGTCTACAGGTTTGCCCTTTCCGTTTGCTCTGTTTGTTATGCCATGTTTCACTTCTACAGCTCTGCTTTTCAATGAATTGAGGGCAGTGAACCGCATCTCACATGTTTACCTCCATTTCTATCACAGTGTGGCCAAGTGTGCTGGATAGCTGCCAAATATACTAGCTAGCTTTAACCACACATTACCTAACACTACCTTAGCTTTTATACTTTATAAAACTGCTGAGTAGCAGCACATTGTAGTCAGGCACCATTTTACATTTTTGATACCTAGAGTACCAACACTGTAGCCAGTCAATTATGTATGACAGTTTTGTAAAATTAATTTATAACTGATGGAATAGGAAAGATATTATGCGTTAGATATTTAAATAAACTAATTATGATGCAGACTTACCTTTACATTAAATGTATTTAAAAACCTTTTCAAGAGTTCAGTTATTATTATTATTTTTTTTTATCGACTTGCACTTTGTTATGTTTATGTTTAAAGCGATTTAAGAGCATAGTTTCTTTATTATTTAAATGCCTAATACAAGGAACATATGTTTTGTCTAATAATGTGTGAATTTTATGATTTATTGTGAACATGGTACTGTGCTGGTACATAATATAAAACTCCATTCGAAAAAGTGTAGTTATTAAAACTGTTGATACATTGGTCCTATAGAAGTACTCATGTGTGTTTATGTGTCTCAGTAGGGTCTCTTCCGTTCTGGGTCTTGGGCAACATACAAAGCGACACAATCTTGTGATCGTTTCCACTGATACCTAAAGCCCACAAACAAACAGTGGTGTTAACAATCAGTTACTGTCTTTCACACATACACTGACATAAATACTTGCTCAATTGGTTTTCTGTCCCTGAGATTTCTTATCCCTCTCAAAAAGTTCTGTCTCTTGGCACTTATTAGACTATTAACACAAATGCTCATAAGAATAGCACACTCACTCTGTCTCTCCAAAAATAAGAAGACAATCCCCTATGGACATGTTGTACTCCTTGCCATTCATGAAGACGCTAGAGGACCCCTCCTAAATAAAATACAACAAAAAGTAGGAAAAGAAATGTATAAGGCTGAAATAAAAATACTGAAGGAACATTAAAAAAAATATATATATATTACTGAATGAAGCATGGTGTAATGCGTTACCAGTTGCCAGATCCAGCCATCAGTTTTTCTTCTAGAGGTTCCAGATGTCCCAGGACCATAGAGAAATGTCTAACGGACAGAAAGTCTAAGTCAGCAAATACATTATTGCCAAAGCTTCATCCATTCATCCATCTATCTATCTATAAAAACTTTCTCAGTAGTCAAATCTAAGACCCATTTCTCAATACTTAGCACAACTGCAAATCAGTAACTTGCACGTTTAACTTGCACGAGTTAAACAAAACTTTACAGGACACAAATGTTTGAACCTAGTTAAAAAGTACTGAGGTTCAAGTTGCAGAGGTTCTGTTTCCTGTTCTTGTAATGAGTCCATTTGACAGACAGGCTCTGTCTCCCTCCACCTTATGCATACGTCGATACTTTGCTGATGAGAAACTTCTCACAGTCAGACCTTTGATTAATGACCAGGATCTCATCTGACTGACTCCTGCAGGAAGTAGGACTGATTGTTTTAGCTAGGCTTCTTCTCCTCACCTCGGTCTCAAACTGTGCTCCAAACATATCCACCGGCTGACCACTTGCCAGGGCAGGCTTCTGCTTTTCCACCCACTCTCTGAAGCAGAACGGTGCCATCACCTTCATTGTGTTGAGCGGGTATGGGGTTGGCTTGATGGGTTCAGCTGCAAAGATTAAACAGTTACTGAATGAACAAAATTAATAAATATAAGAACTATATACAAGTAAGCTCAGCATACTGCTGCTGTTTGAAATCTGTTCTGATGAAGAACGCAAATATTCCAGAAATTTTCATTTTGGGTGAACTGTGCCTTTAAAGTATCATGTGAGTGAGTTCTGATACTGCCATTCCTTATTATTACACAAAACCTTCAGCTATAGAGAAGATCAAATAATTTATACAGAAGACTCCTGAACAACAGCACTAAACAGTAATGGCATGTAATTTAAATGTAAGGGAATTTCACCTCATTTCATCATGCAACAGTAAAGTGAACAACTGCATTTACCTGGATCAGGCTTTCCTGTTTTATTCTGTTTGGAATCCATAAACCTGCCATATACAAATGCAACTTATTATTGGTATGTACATGCATATGCACACAAAACTGAGAAGACTGAGATACCCCAGGGTTTATACAGCATATGCATTTTAATGCCTAATTATAGTGACTGCATCTAATAATTTATTTTTATTTTTTTCTAGAATTCGTTACACATTTTAAATTCATTATAAGGTATCCGGCTTCAGGCACACCCCTATACATTTACATTTATGCATTTAGCAGATGCTTTTATCCAAAGTAACTTACATTGCATTCAAGTTACAGTTTTTATTTTTACATTTTATCAGCTCTTGCTTTCCCTGGGAATCAAACCCATGATCTTGGCGTTGCTAGCGCCATGCTCTACTATTTGAGCTACAGGAAAGCTATAAAAGTGCATATTTGCTATATGTAAATTATGAGGGAAACAGAATTACATGTAAGTACCAATGAAATGCCAATGTGTGTGTGTGTGTGTGTATATATATATATATATATATATATATATATATATATATATATATATATATATATATATATATATATATATATATATATATATATATATATATATATATATATATATATATATATATATATATATATATATATATATATATATATATATATATATATATATATATATATATATATATATCAAAGAATCAATTCAAAATCAATTCAAAGACTGGAGTAATGGCTGCTGAAAATTCAGAATTAGTTTTCAAATATATAAATATATTGTATTCAAATACAATTTAAAAATTAAATTAAAAACTAATAAAATAGTTTTAAGAATACTTAACAATATTACCATTTTTACTGTATTTTTGATTAAACATAAAAAGTTAATCTCCACAAAACATGAGGGTTAAAAGCAAATACCAGACTTACTCTTTGATGATGGGAACAAGTTGGGTTCCCAGGTTCTCACAGTAGAACCAACGTTCAAACAAGACATCTGTACTATTATCCACAAAGTATCTAGAAGAAGGGAAATGAAACCATCTTTTATCACAAACACACATTTTTCAAATCTTTTATTTAGTGCTGTCAAATGATTAATCGCATCCAAAATAAGTTTTTGTTCACATAATATATGTGTGTGTACTGTGTATATTTATTATGTCTATGTAAATACACACACATACATATTAATATTTAAGAAAAAATGTTATATTTATATATTAAATATATTTATCTGTAATATAAATATATACATGTAAATATTTTCAAAATACTGTGTGTATGTGTATTTATATATGCATAAATATACACAGTACACACACATATTATGTAAACAAAAAAACTTTTATTTTGGATGCGATTAATCGTGATTAATCGTTTGACAGCACTACTTTTATTTCACAATCTAGTAGCATCTAATAGCATTGTGGTCCGGGTAAATGTACAGTAACATCAACAGGCAAGTGTATGATCTTGAGGTAATTGATCCCAATGCGTGCTGGAGTTGACTTGAGAGTATGGTTAGTGGACAGGCAGACGTAATGTAGGATGGATGTGTCTGGGAGAAGTGTCCCATGGTACCTGAGCCCATCTGTCTCTGAGCGAAGCCTCCTCCTCTCCACGACCAGCCCTACTGTGTTTGCGTATCTCTGAGGAGAGTGGGGAATCCGTGCTGGAAGCAGGAACATCTGAGAATAGCAGCAAAATATAAAACGTCTTTATTGAACAAAATGGCTTGACATGAATACAGCAGAGCTATTTCAGACATAGCACAACCTGAGACGAATCTCACCTCTCCTTCTCGAATGTGTATGTCTTTATGCTTGCCGTTCTCTATCACTTTCAAAACCATGTCGCCCCTCACCTGGAAAAAGAGCTGCGACACAAAGGCAAATGAAACAGGAAGTCAGTGAGAGGAATATTAGAGTTCTGTGAACTGGATAACATTTTTTAGCTTTCCTTGTTTGCCTTTGTTTGAAATCAACAGCCTTGTAACTGTGACCTGTATTACAAATGTACTGCTGTTGTGTCAGAAACTCTTTTTCTGCAAGTGTGATTTCATTTATAGCCTTGGAATGAAACTTCATGCTAGATGGGGCGCGTTTCTTCATCCAGAGAAAATCTATATCATTCAACCTTGTGAACTGTATCTGATTTAACAGTTTTACCGTTAAACCTTCACAATGCTTAAATTACACTCAACAGAAGACTTATGTAAGATATTGTGCCTCAAAAGTAAACTCTCATCATGTGTAGAACATCTAGAGCGAATAAAGCCATGACTTGGATGGTTTGCACTGACCTCTAGTGACCGAGATTAAAACATTAACCAATGAACAGAGACCTGGCTGGCTCACCAAACTAAACTAGGTCATTTTTTTAAGGTGTGTTATTGTGAGATGTTCAGCAAGAGTCAATGCTATTAACTTCCTGCTGTCGTTTGATTTGGAAATTTGCCACTGTAAAGGTGCCTATATTAATGATTTTTAATGCCATGCAGAAACTCTGTTTTTCTGCCACTGAAATAGGTGTCATTTACACTTTTAAATTTATTCATTTAGCAGATGCTTTTATCCAAAGTGACTTACTGTACAAATAAGAAATGCAACTTATCCCAGGAGACATGAGAAATGCTGCAATTTAAAGTTTCAAAATTGCTCACAGACGTACAGAGCAGAGATGCAAGTGAGGGACAATAGTGGAAAAAAAGAAATAAAGAAATGGGATTTTTTTTTTTTTTTTTTAAATAAATAGGTTAAGGTTGTCTTGAGATATTATAGCCTACTTTTCTAAATAAATAAATACATATTTTGTACTGTGTTTTTTTGGTAAAACTTTACTTGAAAGGGTGTGCATAAGACTGACATGACACATGTCATAAATATGAAGGAGGTTTTATGCATGCTAATGACAACTGTCATTAAGTGTCATTTGCTCAGTTATGTCATTTTTAATGCAAAGATGACATTATTTGACCTAACCCTACCCCTAACCCTAGCCCACAACAAAGATCATCTTTGCATTAACTGAGCGAATGACACTTGATGACAGTTGTCATAAACATGCATTCATATTCCCTTCATATTCCTTTTTTTTTTTTTGGCCTTTAAAACTATAGCCAATCAGAAATGCTTTCTGTTTGTAAATCATTTTGTGTGCTGATATCGTATTGGCTGACATGTCATTGGAGGGCGGGGCTTTGGAGAAATGAGGTGTGGGCAGAGTTACCAAAATGCTGAAAGTTAGCAAAATGATTGACAACATAATATTACACATAATGACACCATAATCAGCATCTAGTATGTATTTTACTTTATTGGTGGCATTATCTCTCAAGTTGCCATGTTTGCTTTTCTTGGCAAATACCTGTTGTAAAGCTATTCTAAAACTTTAATGCGGCTAAAAAAAAAAAAAAAAAAAACCTTTCAGTTCACTGAGTGTTGTAGCCAAAAACTACAAAATCATGAAAGACCGATTACAGTGTGAGCGACTCAAACACGCTCTCAGAAAGAACAGGGAATTGCATCATCACAAAGACTTTGTCCCCATTAAAAACTGCAAAGTGTATTTGGAAAACTACTGCAGTCCATGTACTGCAATATAAGCTTTTCGGTTTGTGGTGTGAATCCCAAAGAATAACTGACAAGTTGAGAGCTTCAAAGCAGGTGCAGAAAATCACGCTGTCAATATTAGATCAACTTTAATTATTAGTTCTGCGCTCTTGTCCTTTTTCTCTTCTTTTCCTGGAAAATCTAATCCCACAGCTGCTGAGTCTAAAGCACTAACCTTTTGTGAATATCATGGCTAATTCTGTTCTTATCACCTGTTAGCCTTCTCGGGTCTGATTCCCAGAATTCAGTGCATTTAATAAAAAAAAAGCAAGTCAGATAGTCTTAAATGAACATGTCATGTTAATTTGTAATATTATCTCACATGAAAAGCACCTCACCTCTTCCCCTTCCTCAATGTGATAATCCTTCCTTACATTTGGACCACCAACATACATAATATTCAGCTGATAAAAGAACCTAAAACACAATGTAAAGACAAGGCTTATGTTTTTTATTAATGTGAATATATAAGGAATGTTTTTATTTGTTTATGAAAGATTTTAACTCACTTACATCAATTTGTTGCATACAGGTGGAAGAAATGAACTCTCATTTTCAGTAATCCACTTGTCAATGTTGACATGAAGAGACTGGTTGGTCATTTTTCACAAATTTCAGAATCAGCAAGATGCTTGCAATAATCTGTTCGAGAAGGCAAAAACTTTCTCAGCGTTGGTTTATTCCATCAGGGAATTTGTGACAAACTACCTTTGAGTTTTTGAACAATGGGGGCGGTGCTCATACATAGGGCAACAGTATGTGACCATGAGGTTGAAATCCATGTTTACGCAACAGTAACCTATCAGTGCTGAAACTACAGCATAAACCTGCATTGCAATATAGAGACCACTGATTTACAGGGTTTTGTGTGGAGTAAGTTCTGTATTTGCATGTAAATTAGTCAGTTCTGATGGTCCAGCAGGTTCATGACCTGCTTCACCAGTCCATCTTAAGTTCAATACACTGAAACCCTGAGATAAACTGTGCTAACATGTCTGGTTAGCACATGTTACAGTGTCAGTAATTTTTAAAAACGCTTGTTTTTGTTACTAAAGGTATGTTTCAACCCATGCAACAATTCTAATGTTTTAATAACATTTCCTATATTACTCTTGACCTGATTTTAAAACGTTTCTTGAGCAAACTGATATAAAACAAGTTACAAAGATATTGTGGTGACACATGTCACATCGGGCTCTTAACCTTATAAAAGTAGGTGGAATTTTGATGTGACGTATTTGTCACATTAAGAAAAATGGTAAAAATGGTAATGAGCTGCTCAATTAATTTAGCTGATTCAATTATTTTAGTGTTACATATATTCTGCTGCTCACTTCAAAGCATATTTTAACAAACCTACATGCATGTTTAACATGTTGACCTCCAGTGTAATGTAGTTATTTATTTTTATTCAGTTTGCACATTTTCAAATTGTGAAAAAAAAAAAAATCTAAAAATTAATTTCTGGTTAAACCATATACCTGAAAAGGTAGAATTTTGATATGTTACAAGAGAGTTGTAAAATTTAATGGTCACAGTTATGTGGTTTTGAAATATGTTGTGGCAAAGAAAATAAAATGCTAAAACTACTGAGCCCCTAAAGGGACATTGGCAAAAAAAAAAGAAAAAAAAAGAAAAAGAAGACTTTCGCGTGGACACGAGAAACTTTTTTGAGCTCAGGCATTACAGTTTCCGGTTGCATCATTTCTGCCATCTTACAAAGAAACAAAGAAGAAAACAAGAGCCTGCATGTGCATGAATTAGCCTAACTGAGATCTATTTTGGCCTTCAATACTAAAACATTGTTTCTGTATTCTGTACAGCTTTTTCCGTCAGGCTATATTCCACCTGAACAATACATAGCCTAACATCTCAGGACTGTCCATCTGTACATAACTTCTCAAAACTTTTCATCTGTAAAATAGCACATTCATAATTCTTTCTATTTTCTCTATATGTTGTACATAACCTCCTAAAACATTTGCACATTCATAATTCTATTTTATCTATATTTTTATTACCATAGTTATTGTTTTTTAATGCATTGTCTATTCTGTTTATTATTAGCCTTATATTTCATTCTATTACCTTAAATTATATGCATGACTACACTCCCTCTGTACTTTCTCCACTAAATAATTATATTTAGTGGAGAAAGTAAATAAATAAATTATTTATTTATTTTCTTTATTAGGAACTGTAACGAAAATAAAGGCATTTATTTATCAAGAAAGAAAGAAAAATGTCAAAAACGAAAATGAAACGAAACTAACAGCAGTTATTGAAAACCAAACTGAAGTAAAGTAATAATTATCAAAAAATAAATAATCGCATTCAATATACATATTTGACTGGCTTTTAAAGTTTTATGTGCAATATAGGCTATTGCCATCGAAATCTAAAATTTGAACTTTTATACTGTAGCTACCAATCCTTCTAGATCTCAAAATGCGTTTTAAATGTCAGAATCAGAAAGAGCTTTATTGTCAAGTGTGGTTACACACACAAAAACACAAGAAATTTGTCTTGGTGACAGGAGCATCCAGTGGAAAAAGTACAGAGAGAGTGTAGTCATGCATATAATTTAAGGTAATAGATTGAAATATAAGTCTAACAATAAACAGAATAGACAATGCATTAAAACACAATAACTATGGTAATAAAAATATAGATAAAATAGAATTATAAATGTGCAAATGTTTTAGGAGGTTATGTACAACATATAGAGAAAATAGAAAGAATTATGAATGTGTTATTTAAAGTGATACATTATATTTACTCAATAAAATTGTGTCAACAGATTACAAGCAGAGGCGGACAAAGTACACAACTTCCTTACTTGAGTGAAAGTACAGATACTACTGGTCAAATACTACTCCACTACAAGTGAAAGTTGTAAAGACAGATTTTCACTTAAGTGAAAGTACGCAAGTACATGTTTTTAAAAGTACTTAAGTATCAAAAGTAAAAAGTAAATGCATTGTCGTATTGTTGTATATTTACAATAACATATGCCACTAATGCAACCTACTGAATACACTGATTAGCTTGTATTATCTTTGGAATCAAGAGCTTTTATGTTACAAAACATATTAAAAGGGAACAACTGAATGAAGATAATCATCTTTATTTTTTATCTAACACTCCTACAGCTACATTGAACTCATTTTAATACTTGTTTAAAAGTTACAAAGTTCTTTTTCAAAGAGATATAGAAGTCTATGATATGGTTCATTTTAGGCAAACAAAGCAAACATTGAAAAGAAAACAGACTATAGGTTACTATGGTGAGATAATAGTACATTTGTGGATACTGTGTTTTTACTGCAAATACCATAGTTATGGTTACTATAGTAAAAACATGGTTAATTTTCCAAAGGGCTTTAATGAGTTAACACATGCCTTTTTAGAGCGCTCTAAAACATTCAGTAGCGTGAATGTTTACATTAGTTCATTGGGGTAGTTGTGGCCTAATGGTTAGGGAGTCGGGCTTGTAACCTGAAGGTTGCTGGTTCGATTCCCGCACCTGCAGGAATTGAAGGTGGGGATTGTGAATGAACAGCACTCTCTCCACCTTCGATACCATGACTAAGGTGCCCTTGAGCAAGGCACCGAACCCCTAATTGCTCCCCGTGCGCTGGAGTAAGGCTGCCCACTGCTCCGGGTGTGTGTTCACTGTGTGTGTGTGTGTTCACTACTCACTGCTGTGTGTGTGCACTTGGATGGGTTAAATGCAGAGCACCATTTCGAGTATGGGTCACCATACTTGACAATACATCACGACTTAACTTAGTTTAGCGGGGAAGATCCTGAGGTTGCCAGATTTGCGTAAAAAATATCAGCCAAATGTCCATTCAAAGCTAGGCGGAAAACTGCAGGCGTTGAAATACTGTAAGACTTGGCAACACAGGAAGGTCCCGGCAGATCACAGGCTGGATTTTCGCAGAAAAAAAGGGTTCAGTGAATCTGAAAATGCACTCATTGTAAAAACTGCTACATATAATGACTTTCTACTTGGGGACCTTGATATAAATGTAGTTGAGTAAAAAGTACAATATTTGTCTTTCAAATGTAGTGAAGTTAAAGTCGCAAGTTTCCAGAAAAAATAATATTCGAGTAAAGTACAGATACTCAAAAAGTGTACTTAAGTACAATACTCAAGTAAATTTACTTCATTACTGTCCGCCTCTGATTACAAGCAACATTATTAATTAAATTCAACACATAAAAATTAATTAGAATTAATCAAATGAGATGATTACAAATTAACCATTCAAAATGAGTAAAATAGCACAAAAAAAGTAAAATTTAAACAAAAATATTGATTTCACTGGTCCAAAACAAACAAAACAAATGCTAATGAATAGTCTATGCTAATGAATAGTATGCATGCCAGGCCAGTAGTTGGCGATGAAGAAACACTGCGCAAAAATGTAATACGCATGCACATGACTTCACCTTTTTCACAAATTCATGTTTTTGTTGTTCACATGGAGATGATACAGGCATCTTGTTCAAAAGCTTGTGTTTCCAGGCCCCAAAAACAGTTATTGAAGATACCTGATGTTAACACAGAATCACTGAAGGAGAAAATCTGAATTTTTAGGTTACCATTACGGTGGTCAATGTTTGCTTTAGTTGGGCTCTTGACCCTTGATTCTTTAACATTAGATTTTGTTTGGCTGCTGTTACAGAGTTAAATAACAGCTAGACAAGCCAAATGAAAAGATTGTCATTTGACCTGAATCTCTGAACTCTTTTAGAGCTTAATCTCTGAATTAGATTTACTTTGATTACAGCAGTCCTGTAATTCTATAGTATAAGATCTAGGGTTGGGTACCGAAATCTGGTACCAATATGGCACCAGTACCTATATAACCGGTATGTACTAGAACCAAATCAGAACGGAGATTTCGGTGCCTCTTTCGGTGCCATGCCTGAGTGATCGATTGAAATATTTGTCCTTTGTTTCTCCAAAATGAATGTAAGAAGCATCATCACCGGCACCGCACGTGAAAAATAATTACCAACTGAGAAAATGCACGTTAACTCAAGTCGGAAAGCTCTAATAATACAAGTCCAACAAATCTTTGTAGTAACGCGAGCGTGCTGTTTTCACATTCCGACTTAAAAGCACAACTCGGGAAATGAGAGCATCCGAGGAGTGCGTGAATGCAGAAATTACACTTGCTCTGAGGGCAGCAGGTAGACCTCCATTAACTAGCTAAGCTAAACATTCTTAAATTAAAATGCATAAAGCTAAAATTATCTTGTATTCACGTTTTTAGACCTGTTGTTCAACAAAAGAGAACATTATAACCTTTTTAGTCCACAACACCAGTTAAATGCTTCCTTTTGTGATCTGATGTAGCTTCTTGTCACAGAATGAGGCAGAAAATGTTCCATAGGCTACTAATACATGGATTAGCAATGGATTATAAATATACTTAATTATTATGCAAATACCAGAGATGGCTTGAATAACACAGATAAACTATACGTTGTCGTAGTCGAGTGTTTATTGTATTTGTTTTAGCATTCAAAACGTTTATATCTTGTTTACTCCGTTACATCCATAGCAATGCTTTTGTCCACATTGGGGATTTCCTGGAGCTTCATGAGTTCAGCTACTTCTGTGACTGGATATGTTGACTTTCTGTGCGAGGGCGCCCTCTGTCATCCAGTATGAATGAAAAAGACAATGCATTGCATGATGGGAGCTATTGATGAGTTTTGATTGATGGCACCCAGAATGCACTGCAACATTTGATGGTCACCATTGTTGAGGTTCTCATGCTGATACTTGATGTATGTGTGCCTAGATGAAAGCTTTTTTTATTATTTGATCAGGAGAGCTTTTAAAAATCTATTTATGCTGAAAATTCCAGATATTACACTGTACAATCACAGGACGGCAGAAATCGATACAGTAAATCCAACTCAGAGATTCAGGTCAGATGATGATGATGATGATGATGATGTCAAAACATAACCAACACCACCCGATCACCTTTTTCTTGGCTTGTCTTAACTGTTGTCTAACTCAGTTTCAGCAGCCAAACAATATTTAATGTTAAAGAGTCAAGGGTCAAGAGCCCAAGTAAAGCAAACATTGACCACCGTGATGGTGACCCAATGGTAAAACATGATTTTCTCCTTCAGTGATTCTGTGTTAACATCAGGTGTCTTCAATAATTCAGTTCTGGGGGCCTGGAAACACAAGCTTTTGAACAAGATGCCTGTATCATCTCCATGTAAACATCAAAACATGAATTTGTGAAAAAGGTGACGTCGTGTGCATGCTTATTACGTTTTTGCGCAGTGTTTCTTGATCGCTAACTACTGGCCTGACATGCATAACATAGTATCATTAGCATAGTGTTTTTTGTCCAATGAAACCAATATTTTTGTTTAAGTTTTACTTAATTTGTTTGTGCTATTTTACTCATTTTGAATGGTTAATTTGTAATCATCTCATTTGATTAATTCTAATTAATTTTTATGTGTTGAATTTAATTAATAATATTGCTTGTAATCTGTTGACACAATTTTATTGAGTAAATATAGTGTATCACTCAATTTTATTGAGTAAATATAGTGTATCACTTTTTGCAGTGTACAGATGGACAGTCCTGAGATGTTAAGACTATGTATTGTTCAGGTGGAATATAGCCTGAGGGAAAAAAACTGTTCTTATGCTGTTCAGTGACGATTTATCTGTGTCCGAATGCAAGAACAGAAACAATGTTTTAGTATTGAAGGCCAAAACAGATCTCAATTAGGCTAATTCATGCACATGCATGCTCTTGTTTTCTTCTTTGTAAGATGGCAGAAGTGATGCAACTGGAAACTGTAATGCCTCAAAAAAGTTTCTGTCGATGGCAAAGATAGTTTCTCGTGCCCACGCAAAAGTGTCCTACCTGGTCTCATGGCATTTACGTACCTGGGTGCACTTTTTAGCGTGACATGAAATACGTACCAATAAGTACATATCACTGCAGTTTCCAAAAGAAATGAACACTTTCACACAAATTGACAGAGTTGCGATTAATAAAGCGTAATTTTCGCACAATTACTTATATCATGCTATGACTTCAAAATAATATTAATATGCTGGGAGATTTGAAAACTGATGCTTTTGAATGTTAGCATCGCACACATCCATATCTATGGGTTTTCATAGATGGCGAGTTTGTTCGGTAGCTCACGGAGTACGGAGACGGACTTAGGAGACGAGAAGCACTGGTTCAAATCACATGTAACTACGGTTCGACAAAGCAGTTAAAATCTGTGTAAAAGGAAGTTCAAATGGCACACTTGCATCAGCTAATACGTTTTTATATCAGTTTTGCATTTGTTAACACTATTGGGTAGGTTTAGGGCTGGATTTGGTGTAGGGCATATTTCCAACATGATAGAGCATTAACTTTCAGCGACAGTCCCCGGATATTTGAATTCTGAACCGCCGCAATACGTATCTGAAGCAACGTAATAAAAAACGGCAGTAAGTACCAATATCTACGTAATAAAAATGTGCCAGGGACATTTCTATTTGAAACTGTGGCGAAATGTGCAGCAAAAAGTGCGCAGAGGTATGTATTTTTATGAGGCCAGGTTGAAAGTTTCTTGTGCGAATGCGAAGGTTTTTTTTTGCCAATGTCCCTTTAGGTGCTCCGTATAAAACTATATTACTTCTGGAAAATGTTTTTGTTTTATCTTACCAGAAAAGTAATCATTTTTATATATGTTGTGGAAAAGCAAATAAACAACAACAACAAAAAACATGTTATTTAGCAAACAAAACGATAAAAAAAAATGTTTTTTCAGTTGAGGAATAAATGCCCAATGTAACATATATGTAACATGAAAAATTTATCATAAACACCCAATGTTTCATATGTGTAACATTGCAGATCTTTCACAACGAGGGGTTGTATTTTAGAAACAACTGCAAAAACATGTTATAAGTGGTCCATTTGCTCTGTTATATATGCCCCATAATTTTCCTATAAGTAGAAATTGGTCCGGGTTCTTATGGGTTAAATGCACATTTAATGTAACTTATAATGCAAAACTAATTCATTTATTATGTAAAATATTCATAATAACATATTTAAATACAGCATTCAAACAGATATTCTCAGATATTAAGGTTGTGCATCAGACAAAAAATTAAAAAATAAAATAAAATAAAAAATAAATTTTGGTGTGAATTAATTTTGTTACTTAAAAACTAAATTAAACTAAACTGTTGCAGGTCAAATGAGATTATTTCATTCTCAAAACCATGAACAAGATTAAAGGATGAACGAGTGAATGAATGAATAGCTTTGTGAAATTTTAGATGTTCTGCAGAAAGAAGGCAGAAGTTTTTGTGCTATTTTGTTTGGACCATGAGAGCCTAAAAAAGCATTTTTGATGGCTGACATTTGTGAGAATGTAGCAAGCAATTGAATCTATTTATGGCTACAGCATCCTGACGATGTTTGGATGATGCAGTAGCACAACTCCTGCACTATTTCATCCTGTAGCTTGTCTTGGCGGAGTTTAATGAGCTGTTTAAAACAATTTCCTTACTATCAAAATATCATAAAAAAAACAACAACAAAAAACCACTCTCATAAACCACAAGACACATTCAATACGAAAAAGTGAAAGTGAAACTCTCTCCCTCAGTAACCTTATACATAACCTCTTGTAAACAGAAACTGTTGTAATGTTCAGATTCTTACTCTATTGAAATCAATAAAATTAATTTGTGAATACCAGTACCACTTATTAATGCTTTAACACATTATTAATTAGTCAGACTTGACAAAACTTTCTTTGTTTTTCTTCTGTTAGACATGATGTTTACATAATTTGCTTCCTACAGTAGTTGTGTAAATCTCCATTGAAATCCATAATTTTAAGCATAAGCAATAAATAAAGAAATATATTGTTCAAATATTGTAATTGTGACCACAGTGTCAACATTATATATCTTAAGTATGAACATTTTAAAAACTTACCAGACTGAAGGTAAAGTTATAGCGCTGGATACAAATAGGAAGTGTTATGATACACTCTGATACGTTATTCCTCATTTATCATTAATCATCTGCAGAGAATGCGTAAAGTTTGTTAGTCATCTTACATCAAACTTCACGTGTGCCTTGCTAGAAGACAATGGGTTAAAGCAGAAATGGAAAGTACAGATCTTAGATAAAAGATTTTATGCTGGATGTACATGCAGAGAGACATAGTGTTAAAAAAACACAAGAAGCTATTTCTGCCAAGAGCAACACAAACAAATGAAGCTTCATGATTTATTCATTTATTTATATACTCTGTGTGTTATATACAAGCAGTCCTAAAAACACACATTTGTAATTTTCACTTCAATGTATGCATCACATGTGCATCTTGTGGTTGTAGTTTAGAGATACTGTATATGAACACAGATTTGATGGCATTGTCACCATGTAAATTGAAAGGATAACCACTTCTCCTTTTGCCACAATAGGCAAAATATTGCTATAGCTGATTTTTACTCTAGCTTCCATGGGATCTCTAAATGACTGAGTGATATTGAGCCACTGAGAAAAGTGAGAGGTTTCAAACAGAAGAGCAAGTCAAATGAAGTGTAAATCATATAAAACACAACTAAAATGGGAAAGAAATAGTTTGCTCGTTGACCAACACATGATACTTTTCACATTGTCACAATTTATATAGATATATTACTTTATCTCAGTTTTTATGCACTGCTCCAAATGCTTTCAGAATTATTAGGATCCCTGAAACCTGAGAATTTACCAATATGGAAAAGCAAGAAACGAAACAAAAATAGAGAGGCTGGTAACACACAAATAGAGATGTGTTTATATTCGAAAAAAATGAGGAAGAAGCCAGTTAAAACTGGAAGAGAGCAGAAAGGGCACAAAAATAAATATGCATGCCAAATAAATAGGACATTTATTCAGAGCTCACAACAATAGCTGCGGTTTCAGAATGCAGGGTGTCTGGTGGAAGAGGAGAAGCAGCGACGTAGGGAGTGTGCGTCAGTAGACATCGAAGAGTCAAAACTGGAAAGCATCCTGAAAAATAGCTTAAACTGAAATGAACCCACAGCCTACCAGAGTTATTTCTGTTGTCATGTTATTTCATCACAGTGGCTTTTTTGCAGTGCACCGTCACCCTGACAGCTCCTCTACCCCATTATTTACTGGCTGCCTCATTCAATTTTATATACAGTATAAAAGACCATCTTCCATCATTTTAGAAGTAGAATTAAAGAGATGGGTTTCAGCAAAGGTTGTGCTTTTAACTTTGAATTTCATCTTTTAAATTTATTTGAAAAAATTCATATTCATCTCTTTTTCTTGGGAAAAGGTGATGTTTTATATGTGGATCTGGACCAAATGGTTTGTTTGATAAGCCAATGTCATTTATAAGACCTTCATAGCAATCCCGAAAACCTTTCTCAGACAAATGAACAACGAGTTAGACTTTAAGTTCATAATGTAGCATATTTTTGGGTTTGACAGATTACTCGACAAGTAAACAGGGTTGTATTAAAATATGAGACATGAATGTGACCTGATGGGCAGGCAGTGCATATAAAATACCTTATGTGACACTTGAGTGAGGCTAAACCTAGTTTGTCATTTTCTCATCCGGCAATATCACAATATTGCCCTAGAATTACTCACTCTTAGCTGCAGCTTTGATTGAAAACACTGTGAGAAACGTTTCAAAGAAAGAAAATGACCTATAGAGGGAGCTATAGATTATTCATAATAATTTCTGCCAACCTACTATGGAATGCCAAACCTGCCATATTTAGAAATAAATAAATGTACAAAGAAATGTAAAAAAGCAAAAATAAATAAATGTACAAAGAAAAGTAAAAAAGCACAAATAAATAATTATTTATAATTTTATTTCCTTATTTATGTATTTCTTCATTTTTTCCACATTTATTTATTCATTTATTTATTTATTTATTTCCACTTTTATTTATTTTCACATTTATGTATTTATTTACATATTTATTTCTTTATTTCCACATTTATTTATTTATACATTTATTTATTTTCACATTTATTTATTTATACATTTCTTTGTCCGTAGGGTAATGAGGAGGGTGTGTTTTACGTCAGGAAAAGCAATCGAGCCAGAGTAGTCGAGGGGTAAGCTTGAGGCCACAGTGACACCTTGTGGTGCCCAAACGAAGTACAAGAAGTGTAGCCTGCCTGTTGATAGTGTGGGATGAATGACTTAGATGGGCGATATGACCAAAATCTTATATCATGGTTATTATTTCAGTTTCACGTGGGGGGTTGTTTCGGCCGGGAAGCCTGCTATCTGTGATCGCGTGCATTTGCTGAAGCTCGCGAAAGCGTGCAATCGCTCTCTTATGCGCGCTGTTTTTTTTAGGTTTCACTTTCAAAGCATACAAGGCATGTTTCCAATATTCAGAATAGAAGGAGGTTACTGTAGAAGATTGGTCGCCTCGCGCCTCTTCCCGTGTGGACAGTCACCGCATCAACTGATTATAATGAGTTCTCTAGGTGTACACACGGCTTTAGATACGGATTAATCACACGTTTTAGGCTGGAAATATCCAGAATTAGGTCAAACAAGAGATGTCCACGGGAACGGAGCTAGTGAAACACACACGACATGCATTGAACACACAAGCATCATGCTCATCCAAACAGCGCCTGTCCTGTGCCCTCAGCTTTTTGAGCTAACTGCATTTTTTTAATGTAACCAAAAACCAAAAACAGCATTGACAGCATCAGAAACAAACCTGTAAACTGATGTCCAGGGGCATTTAAAAAAAAAAATATATAATTCCAATCGATAAACTCAGTTAAAATAATAAAGGGCTGTTACTAGTAAAAATCCAATCAGTGTCAACAAAAGCCATCAGAGACATCATTACTGAATGCATTTACACTGCAATAAGCCTACAAATGCATAAAATGTTATGAAATTAATGTTTTAAATTTTAAAGGCACAAATATGTCAATGTCAATCAATTAAACGATACGTTTAAAATGAAACTAAAACAGACACTAGGTGGCGCCAAGTCACTGTCTTAACGAGGGAGTTCAATCCATTCAACTGATTCCTTCAAATAAGTTTCGCTGATTACGAAAACACCACTACTGCCGTGGTTCAGCTGTGGATTTGTTTCTGTGATCATTATATGTAGGCCTAAGGTCACGTGTTATTTAAAGAAATAAAATATATTTTCATGATAAAATTATCAAAAAGATGGCAGGTAGGGTAGGGGACATGTTCGGCGAACACGACTTCTTATGTTGAGAGAACAACATTTATTTCTCGTGGCCATGCGTTTAATGCACGAACCTGCGTGACCATAGCAACCTGAATAAATTAATAAAATGTTTTGAATTTAATAAAGCGCAGAATTAAGAATGATTATATTAATAGGCTATTCTTCCTTTCTTTATTATGAGTTGTAGTAGCTATTGTTAGTATTATCATCATCAGCATTATCATAAAATAAAATTAAATAGGCTAGTCTATATGAAATAGGCATGTGGAATTTTGGTCTAATGACGCATTGTGATCCTGATGTAGGCTAAGCGATTCTGCATACATGTTACTAAATAGGCCTATCATACATATTAGCTTACTGTTGTAAATAAAATAACTCTTGTTATATGCTATATTAGTTAACAAAAGTTGCGTATGACTTTGGAAGCAAAGCAATTAATTGCGTCTGATGTTTCCAGATAATAGGCCTACCAGATAACGAACGTCTTTAAACTTTAAAGTTTAAAGCAATATATGTGCGCACATTTTGTTTTTATGAAAAGAACATGCATGCATGAGAAAATAATGTAGGAAGAGCTAGTTTTTAAATGCAATAGCCTAAGCCACAAAAAAATATCTCAATGTGTTACTGGCGTTGACTGACTCACCTGCGTGCATGGAAAGCTACTTATGCAACACTGAATTATTTAAAAATATATCTGTCTTGTCGAGTATTCGCTTAAATGGGTATGTCTTAAGTGAAAGCGAACAACTGTGTTAAATTTTGATGTGTAACATTAGATCTGTTATTTGGATATGAATATACTGCTGCTCTCGGTGTCATGTTAATAAAGAAAAGGGGGAAATCACTGCTCTTGACCACTGTAAAAGGACAGTAAGAATTTTAATTCGATTAAATCAGGGGTGGCCAAAGTCGGTCCTGGAGAGCCACAGTAATCAGCTCCATCCCTAATCAAACACACTTGAACAAGCCAATCAATATCTAGGGTTCAATTTATTCCTTTTGTATGTAGCCTATGAATTTATCCTGGGTTTTATTTTTTCGTTCAAAAAAGCGCAGGTGCGTGAATAACCTACGTGAATGGATTTAAAAGACTTTGGGATGAGATTAATATTTTAGCTTAAATAGCCGATTCTTTTACATTTTGTTTTGCATTTAAGTGCAGAAATTAGACTATATATATATATATATATATATATATATATATATATATATATTATAGGCTACATATTATTATTATTATTAACATATAACCTAATTACTAGGCTATCAAAAAAAAAAATGTATAGCTTAGGCCTAGCCTATGTTAAATTCCTGTACAGAGAACCCGTAAATTTCCCGTAATTTATTTAAAGAAAGAAAGAAAGAAAGAAATTATCACTAAATTGATTTAAAAACCTGGATGGATGGGAAAGATAGTAATGTTTTTTTTTTTTTTTTTTCTAGACATGTTACATGTCTTATTTTTAAATGTATTGATTATAACAAGGTTCATAAATGTTGTCTGTGGACTGTAGCCTATATATCTGCAACATATCACGCACTAATACAGGTAGGTTAATATAATATTTTCTTAATTCTGGGCTTTATGAAATTCAAAACATTTTATTAATTTATTCAGGTTGCTATGGTCACGCAGGTTCGTGCATTAAACGCATGGCCACGAGAAATAAATGTTGTTCTCTAAACATAAGAAGTCGTGTTCGCCGAACATGTCCCCTACCCTACCTGCCATCTTTTTGATAATTTTATCATGAAAATATATTTTATTTCTTTAAATAACACGTGACCTTAGGCCTACATATAATGATCACAGAAACAAATCCACAGCTGAACCGCGGCAGTTAGTAGTGTTATCGTAATCAGCGAAACTTATTTGAAGGAATCAGTTGAATGGATTGAACTCACTCGTTAAGACAGTGACTTGGCGCC
This sequence comes from Acrossocheilus fasciatus, assembly GCA_036784905.1. Lineage (NCBI taxonomy): Eukaryota > Metazoa > Chordata > Actinopteri > Cypriniformes > Cyprinidae > Acrossocheilus > Acrossocheilus fasciatus. The sequence goes on from CM071950.1 coordinate 8,163,037, forward strand.
ACCTAGTGTCTGTTTTAGTTTCATATTAAACTTATCGTTTAATTAATTGACATTGACATATTTGTGCCTTTAAAATTTAAAACATTAATTTCATAACATTTTATGCATTTGTAGGCTTATTGCAGTGTAAATGCATTCAGTAATGATGTCTCTGATGGCTTTTGTTGATACTGATTGGATTTTTACTAGTAACAGCCCTTTATTATTTTAACTGAGTTTATCGATTGGAATTATATATATATATATATATATATATATATATATATATATATATATATATATATATATATATATATATATTATTTTTTTAAATGCCCCTGGACATCAGTTTACAGGTTTGTTTCTGATGCTGTCAATGCTGTTTTTGGTTTTTGGTTACATTAAAAAAATGCAGTTAGCTCAAAAAGCTGAGGGCACAGGACAGGCGCTGTTTGGATGAGCATGATGCTTGTGTGTTCAATGCATGTCGTGTGTGTTTCACTAGCTCCGTTCCCGTGGACATCTCTTGTTTGACCTAATTCTGGATATTTCCAGCCTAAAACGTGTGATTAATCCGTATCTAAACCCGTGTCTATACATAAATGTGAAAATAAATAAAAGTGGAAATAAATAAATAAATAAATAAATGTGGAAAAAAATGAAGAAATACATAAATAAGGAAATAAAATTATACATAATTATTTATTTGTGCTTTTTACTTTTCTTTGTACATTTATTTATATATTTATTTATTTAATTTTGCTTTTTTACATTTCTTTGTACATTTCTTTATTTATTTCTAAATATGGCAGGTTTGGCATTCCATAACCTACAGCCTACTAAACGGTACAACACACATGTTGTGTCACAAACAGTTTTGCTGAAAGTGTCCCTGAGTTACTAACCAAATAATATATAAGTAGTACATGTGAGGAAATTTGAATTTTTAATTGTTGGGACAGGATAACAGAGGTGCATCGTAAAAAAAACATTCACTGTTATTCAGTATTAGATTCGTAACAGATACATTTTTGTCACTGAAGCATAAACATATCTATTACAAATGTGAAATTGAGAAAGTCCAGCTTGTTTCATATTATAATGGTGTTTTTGTAAAAACAATCTCATGTTGTTGACAATCTGCCGTTAGCTCTCTTGCTAATCACTAGCGTGAAATAGCACAAACTGCTAACGTTATATTCAGAGAGCACATGCTGCAGCATTACTATCATTCAGCACATCGCATTTAACGCTTAACACTATCAAAAATCGATGCAAATTATTTCAAATAACTTACCCTACTAAATCGATATAGTGTACTAACGTTACTGCATCTGTTTTCACTAACTTACACAAAAGGTAAAACACGTGAGACATTAAACAACTGGCTGTATGAAAAACGTAACGTTCAGTGGTAACATCAGAACATAATTTTCGTCGGTCAATCAATAAATACTCAAGTCGCGGTAGGAAAAAAACATTTAGAAATGTGTGAGGTGCAGCATTGAGTGGATGATACAGCTTGAGGTCATATACACTATTGCAGCCAATGTGAGCGAAGCTCCAGTGGCGCAATCGGTTAGCGCGCGGTACTTATACAGCAGTACATTGCAGAGCCATGCCGAGGTTGTGAGTTCGAGCCTCACCTGGAGCAGTGTTTTTGTGTTACTGCAAAAAATGCAACTTTCTGTTATTACAATTGGAATAATAGGTCTGTCTTTTTTAGACAGGACGTAAAATTACGTAATTTATTAGTGCGTTATGGGGAGTTTGACAATGAGTAGGCTATATAAATAGAATTACTTCATAATGCAATATAATGTAATTAGGTCATATGACTATTTAAATGTTTATTTGCCATTTAATTACTTGTATATTTTATTTTTTAAAATTACATTCTTAATAAACTGATCCGGGGTACACAGTAATTTGATTTTTTTTATTTGCTAATGTCTTTGTATGTTTGACAGCTTGTTTTCTGATTTCAGGCTTTCAATAGAGTTAATTGTAGTACCTCCATCTAACAGCAGGCAGCAGTCTAAGATCATCTAAATGCCTTTGTACACATCCTGTTAATGAACACGCAGCACTTACACACGCCGATCAGTTGATGGCAGTGTTGTTCATAAATTTTGTGAAGTATTTCTTATGATCCCTCCGTCCATGTAGTTCATTTCCCTCATGTTTACTTTTCTTGGATGTTAAAATAACATTTCATCTTGGAAATCCACTGTCTGCACATTTCACTAAACACATTAAGTTACATTTTCAAATACTCTGGAATCAAGAAGATATGACTTTTATTCTTTTTTGTTTTATTTACTTTTGAAACACAGATCCTCTTGTCTAAAAATGCAGTCTATTCAGTTTTGACACACGTTTGAAAAATTAAGTATTTTCATGCATATAGCTAACTATGTGACTTGTTTAAAATGCAATCAATTATAAATGCCTCAGTAATGCTGTACTAATCAGAAAACATTTAAAACCAAAGGTAAATTCTGTGACAATGTCCAAACATTTGGATTGGTAACTTCATCAAACCATCTATTATTAACACCTCAGGTGTTACGGTCACAGTTGGTCAGACGTAGGTGTAAATGGTCCACCACATTCAGAAATGGTCAGAAGCCATATCACATAAACATTAATTAATCTCAAACAACATCATAAGATTTTCCTAGACAGATGTTAACACCAGGTGTAAATGGAGATTTTATGCTGCTAGTCAGAATCGTTGCCCTCATATCAGTTTCTTTACCTTTGTCTACACATCACGGTCAAAATGACAAGGCCCTTCAGGGTAAGATGTTTTCAAGACAAACCAAACATCAGATGTGTCAGCTTGGCTTCATTCCACACTTGATCTCGACTACGGATAAGATCTTTGGCCTGACTATAACATTTATGTTGGAAGGATCAACAACATGTTATTATATACCAAAATCTGGGATCCGAGCCAAATCTGATGCTTTCTGTGGGAAGATACTTACTCACAGCTGACTGGTCTTGTACAGTGAATCCCGATTAGTTCATTTTTGATAACAGAAATAGATAATGTGATTCAAACACGACTGGTGCCAGTGAATAAGCCAAGAGCCTGGCGGGTTTACTGCTATGAATCCGATAAGACACCCTGACTGTGAGTGAATGAGTCAGCAGATCTGGCCTGGAGAGACAGCGGCAGACAGCTGACCATCAGCCTGCGATCCTTAACTAACCTCCTTCCTAATCACTCACTCGCCTCAGATTTGGTATCACTGAGAGTTAAATGACTAAAATTCATTCAGATGACTTGGAAAGGACAGACCCTTGCTGATACATAATGACATATAGCCTGCTGAGAGATTTAGCCTCCCTTTGTTTAGCGGCCCACTAAGCAGCACTGGAGAGCTAGAGGCAATTAGCATGAGATCAGCTGAAAACAAGGTCAGCTCAGGGAAATAAGCAGCCTCTCGGAGGAGACACAACATTAAGACGTGGCTTGTCCAGTGCGATGACCTTCCTCTCTGGAATGGGCCGTGGTTGCAATTCACTGGTATCCGTGGGCTTTAGCTGCACAGATGATCAGGAAGCGCTGTAACAGAATGTTTTACACAAGAAAGACAGATCATTCATCGTTAAAGGTCATTCAGCTGCATTTTTACCGGCTGTTAGTCTTAACAAAGTTACATTTAATGTCATCATAAAGTACAGATAATTTGATCTCCATGACACTCATGTCCATGATAAACTGCATCTTTGGTTATTTTCAGCAACACTCAAAATTGTTCAAAAGTTCATTTGAAGAAGAGTTTAACCAGTTATCTAGGTCATAGACACACTAGACTATGTAGGACACTTGAGGCGTTTTTGTCAGAAAACCGTTCTTTGCTCATACACGCCCTCTGTCAGTCAGCTGAAACTGCCATCGACACGCTCTGTCTGCACTTGCGGTGTGTGTTTTTCGTGGAAGTGTACACCAACTACTTGTAGAAACAGTGAAGAGGCCAAACACACAATCATCACTTTAATGCGCTCAACTGTCCAAACATTGCCAGGAATGTCTTTCTTATACAATTTCTTTCTTTGAACATGGCTGCTTGAACGGGTTGCTTTTGTGAGCAGTTGTTGCTATACAATTCAATATAGTGTTGTATTAAATGTGTACTTATGATTTTGTTGATACTGTATGTTATGCTTTTTTATGCCATACAGGAGGTGCACAATATACAGGTGTGCTCATAAGTTTACATACCCCTTGCAGAATGTGCAATATGTTAATAATTGAACCAAATTGCATGTTATTTTTTATTTATTACTGTCCTGAATAAGCTATTTCACATAAAATATATGTGCATATACTCCACAAGACAAAATAATAACTGGATTTATAAAAATTACCCCATTCAAAAGTTTACATACCCTTGAATCTAATACTATGTGTCATTTCCTAGATGATCGACGGCTATTTTTATATTTTGTGATAATTGTTCATGAGTCCCTCGTTGGTCCTGAGCAGATCAACTGCCTGCTGTTCTTCAGAAAAATCCTCAAACTCCTGCACATTCTTCTGCATATTTGAACCCTTTCCAAAAGTGACTGTATGATTTTGAGATCCATATTTTCACTCATACACAACTATTACAAAAGGTGAAAACATTTACTGATGCTCAAGAAGGCAACACAATACATTAAGAGCCAGGGGATGTAAACTTTTGAACAGGATGACAATGTTTAAATTCTTCTCATTTTGTTTAACGATCAGATTGTTTTATTTAGTACTCCCTGATAGCACACGTACATCTCGGAGACGTCTATTTGACGTCTGCATTTACATCTGCAAGATGTATTTTTTAGGGTGTTTGCTCATCTGCAATACGTCTATAGGACGTCTCCTTTTAGATGTCAAATAGACGTCTATTAGATGTCTTTAAGATGTTTATGATTTAGAATGTATGTAAAACTGACATCTGAAAGACGTCTGTCAGACGTTTGTAGACTGCAGATGCTTTCCAGATAAAGAGATCTTTAACAGACATCTTGCAGACGTACGTGTGCTATCTGGGCTGGACTTCAGAAGCTACATAAATACTTACATGTTTCCCAGAAGACAAAATAAGTAATATTTACCCTGATCATCTAATTAAAAAAGTTTACACCCCCTGTCTCTTAATGTATTGTGTCGCCTTCTTGAGTATCAGTATATGTTTTCACCTTTTGTAATAGTTATACACGAGTCCCTCAATTGTCCTCAATGTTAAAAGATGGATTTCAAAATCATACACTCAATGTTGCAAAGGGTTCAACTATGCAGAATATGCTGGAAAATCAAAGAATGTGCAGGAGTTTGAGGATTTTTCTGAAGAACAGCAGGCGGTTGAACTGCTCAGGACAAACAAGGGACTTATGAACAACAAAGTGCTTAATCTCAAAATATAAAAACAGTTGTGGATCATCCAGGAAATGACACATAGTATTAAGATTCAAGGGTATGTAAACTTTTGAATGGGGTAATTTTTATAAATTCAGTTATTATTTTGTCTTGTGGGAGTATATGTAAACATATTTTATGTGAAATAGCTTATTCAGGACAGTAATAAATAAAAAATAACATGCAATTTTCATGTTCCCTCTTTTTTTGTTTCAATTATTAACATTTTGCACATTCTGCAAGGGGTATGTAAACTTATGAGCACAACTGTATATCTGTACCATATCAGTTATCCATTTTTTTTATTAATTTGTTTGTTTTCAATTTACCAGCATTACTGACTTTCTTACTTTTTAATAACACTGTTAAATGAAAATTTTGGTGAATATTAAAATAAATGTTACAAAAAAAGAAAAAAAAGAAAAGAGAAATCAATATAATGGTGTAATAATGCTGAGAGTTGTTGAAATTTCAATCTATTTAGATAAAATAGTTGTTATATTGGGCATTTGTAGGTTATTAGCCATAACATGAATATTTATTTATTCATGCAGATATTTCATCACTGATTTGTATTCATTATACATCTTTTTTACTTGAAAGTGTTCTCAAAAATTTTTCATGCATGAGCACACACCTTTCCTGGACAGGGTTTTAATGCATTTAATGCCTTCTCTTACCTTAAGTGCACTGTAGAAACTAGTGTTATGAAATTTTCAAACCTTACATGCAGTGGAATATACTGTTCATGCAGAGATATATTGTTTTTAGGAAATACATTTGAAGAATTCAGTGTGTGACTGTGAATCGACCCAGAATCTGCAGTGTAGACAAATTCAAGATACTGTACATAACCCAAACTGTTCATGTTTGTCTGCACGTAATGTTATTAGCTGCATCTGTGCAAATGACAGTTGCACAGTTCCATAACTCTTTGGAAATCCTACATGAGCATATATGTTTAGAAAGGTCTCAAATGTACCAGTTACTTAAATAAATCTCACCTGGATAAGCAGAGGAATGTATCTTGGGTTAAAAACTCACACATGTCTCTGGTTAGGCATGAGCTGTGAATTGTGACAGGTCATTGGTTCAGTGCAACGTACTGTGAGCCTTAGGCAATGCTCATTATAGTAGAAGACATAATTATTATCATTACTGTGGCTGTTTTCTTTTTCTTTTTCCACACGCCGTTTTCCTTCAGGCAGGTTGATGATTAAGTGTTTGTAAGCCTGCCAAGGGGAAGTGATGTCACCTTATTTGGCATGTAAGACAACAGATCAGGTTACATTACTTCTCTCATGAATACAGTTTTTATCTTGCAGTGGTTTGACAGGATTTATAACCGGAATTATTTAACCATCATTAGTGTTTGTTTTTTTAGTGTCTCTTTTTTCACACTTCATCTTCTTTACTTTGAAATGCTTCACTACTTTTCTAACTATTTTAGAAAAGATTAGGACTTGAACTTCTTGAATGCTCAAATGAATTTGATTTCTACAGTCTTGAAGTGCTTGAAAAGTACTACAGGAGATTAGGGTATGAAACCGAGGTGGAGTGCGAGAAGAATTGATTTTCTTCTGCAGAATGATGATGATGGCTGTCCACAAAGTTTGAGCAGTAACTAAATATTTGCTGAAGATGGATGAACCAAGTGAGCTCTGGCGTGTGGGGGTAAAGGTCTGGTCTGGTATCGGCTCCTGTCCCCCCTACATCTCTTTAGTCTTATTAAACATGTCTCCAACAGACTGTTCCTCTGCCAGTTTCCTTGACATATTTCTCCTCTCTGCTGGAAATCCGACTTGATTTACAGAACTCCAAATGAACCCTATTCACACTCCCCCAAGTTCAGATGATTTTCAGAGCACGTTTAGCTGTATAAATCTTCCAAACGCCTTTACGAAGACATTGCAAAGATAGATTTTTTGACTTTTCTGAAATTTACAGCTGAAAGTGTTCATTGCAGAAATAGCCTAGCTTCTGTGGTAGTGTCATTTGAAAATTATGGTAATGATCCTATCTGAATATTCCTCATGCCCATAATGCTGTATTTTTTGTCTAATGGTCATTTTTTGTTGGGGATTGTTTATGGCTGGCTAATACATGCCTACATTCAGACCCATTTATCATGAAAAAAAAAGTCTGCTTGTGCAATTTCCTTTGTTTTATCAGCCAGACCAAAGATTGTATCCTCCTTCCTCTTTCTACTCCATCCCGTGTCAGCCTGTAAAAAAACGAATGCCTCCTGACCACATTCACTGGACCTACTGCCCATCCAGATGCATGTCATGAATAACGAGTGCTCATTGAAGGTGCTGTTTGATTTATGGAAATTTGGAGCGCCCAACATTTCGAAAGTGTCCATGTGGTGGTCCAAAATATTATTATTATTTAATTTTTTTTTTCCCAGAGAACATCCTTGCCAGAATTGTTCTCTTTATCTAAAGCAAAATGTGAGCATTTGCAAAGGCATTTTTTCACCTTTGGTGCCTAATGCAAACATAACCCTAACCCTAACTATTCAGTCACATATATTTGATCAAAATATTACTAATATATAAGTATACCTAATGCATTTCTATCTCTTTACAGTCGTCTTTACAAGTGTACCTCAACATCCTGTAGTATTTGATAACAAGTATTATAATACTTGAAGAGCCTGCCTGGATGACTCATAGTATTATGTACCATGCCCTCATCTAATTCTTAAAGTAGTGGTGTTCCCAAGAAGGAATGGGCTTAGGAGTAGACAGTGGTCTACAGAGAATATGCCTCTGATACTACTTAAAGTTAGGCCAACAGGGGGTTGCCTTATGGGCTGAGCAGGTTGGATCTTTCAAAGCCCTGGTTATCTCTCCCTGTGGATATGTCAAGGCCAGTATGCCTGATCTCCTAGGAGGTGATGACAGTACCCCTCAGTTCAAAGACGTCTTTCGGGAGTTCCTGGCAATGAAAGATTTTCAGAGCAAAGAGAGCAAATTCCATTTTTAGACCAAAGACTTGGAGAATAAGACAAATCCTTCAGAAAAAGTCCTGCTGTGCATGTGTTGCATGTGCTCCTTTGCTTCTTCGACTCAAATTCTGTGTCATATATTGTAATCCACTGAATAAAAAGTGATTTGTGGTTGTGATGTTTATTTTTCCACTAGTTCTGAACTACTGCTAGTTAAACATTTTGCCGTTTTGCTTTTGATTGGTTGCCTGCAATGTCATGTTGCATATGTCCGTCCATGCAAATCTATGTTAGTACTCTCATCACTGTCAGAATCTAGTAATACAACTGTACATCGTTTCCTCCGAATGTAATGAAACCCTTCATATTAGCTTGCATGTAGCTCTCTTCAGCCTGGTGTATTTTCATCAGTGTCCATTTTTCAAACATAAACCATGTTGTGTTTTAATGGTGTACTAAAGGGAGAAGGCATGAATGGCCCATTCAGTCGGTTCGCTTATGCTGTAACATTGCAGGGGAGCAAGCCAACTGTATGTAATTTTGACAGTGGGTGAGGCTGCCCCCCTCCCCTTGGTCCCTCGATCCGTGCCAGGCTCTGATCCAGAACTAGGGGGTTGACATCATTCCCTCCAGACATCCAGGCTTGTTATTGCTGCCATTCCAGAACTCTTTGCTTGGGCTGAGCAAACAACTTGGACGACTTCACAAGGGCCCTGTCATTCAGACAGCAAAGCACTGCAATAGGGCCACACTAGCAAGCTGTTGAGTGAGGAGACTTGCGACTTTTTTAATTATACAGAATGGAGTTTGGCTGTTCAAACTAATGCATTTGATCCCCATGAGAAGCTATTAATTATAAGCACAGTGAGAGCTGTAAACCTGCACATCCCAAAGGGAGCTGTTGAATTGGAAAATAGGGAAAAAAGACTTTTGAAGAAGTATAAAGGTTATCCATATAACTTATACAAACATAGAGACTATAGTACAGTAAATGTTTGTTCAGGTGCGACCTGCCCAGAGGCATTTTTCGTTTCAGGAGTTAGGACCAAGTTTGCTTTGAGACTCTCAAATATCTAAATTGAAGTATATCCGTATTAGTTTATTTTATTATTGGTCTCACTGTGCATGATGCTGCTACACTGTAAACAATGAAATTTACATGAGGCATCATTCGGGGTTACTTAGATCAGTGTTTCCTAAGCTTGTTCCTGGAGGCATACCAAAAGCACATATTGTCAAACTCTTTCTAATCAAACACACCTAATTCAGCTCATCAGCTCATTAGCAGAGATGCCAAGACTGATATGGATGGGTTAGATGAAGTGGACATCAATAATTTATAGTGTTATAGCTTGCCTCCAGGAACAAGGTTGGGAAACACTGCAATAGATCACCACACCACTGGAACTCTTTGGAGAACCTCAAAGTCCCATTCTGAAGGTGATTTAAATATGTGTACTCAACAAGTGCCTCAAAGCCCCTTATATGATAAAGTTTCTGTGGGAGATCTGTTTAGAACTCAAAAGACCACCATTTGTTTTTCCATTAATTTAAGCATAATAGCACTAAAAGGGATAGTTCACCCAAAAATGAAAATTCTGGCATTGATTACTCACCCTCATGTCATTCCAAAACTGTAAGACCCTTCGTTCATCTTCAGAACACAAATTAAGATATTTTCGGATGAAATCTGAGAGCTTTTTGTCCCTGACATGTGTTCACGAGAATACCATGACGCAGGAGCCAACGATCTGACGTAGAACCTGGATGTGCTCTGCCTTGTTTGCAAGCAGAGGAATGCACACGCATGTGTTGTGGTACTGTCATGAACGTGTCGAAGACTGACATAGAATAGACAAAATTGTTGAACAAGTCATTATTTTTGTTTTCTTTATGCACAAAAAGTATTCTTGTAGCTTCATAAAATTGAGGTTGAATCACTGATGTCACATGGACTATTTTAACAATGTCCTTACTACGTTTCTGGGCCTTGAACGTGTCAGTTCCGTTGCTTTCTATGCAGGGTCAGAAAGCTCTCGGATTTCATCAAAATATCTTAATTTGTGTTTCGAAGATGAACAAAGGTCTTACAGGTCTTTGAGTCTGACAGTCTGAAACCCCAAAATAGTGTCTTTTTCATTCTTTCTCTGGCTGTTTCAAAGTAAACTGGCCTACCAGTGGAAAGGTAGACGGATCAATTAAAAGCAGAAAGGATGACTGAAAACCAGTGTAACATGTACACATTGCTTAGTGATGCAGGAATGATGTGTCAATGTACGCCCCCATCTCTTCAAACTGCTCCAGCGTTGTCTCGAGCTCTGTGTACTCAGTACTCGCGGCCAAGATTAGCAGAGAGCTTTATAGGGGCTGCTCGCACCTCTGGCCCCATCTCTCACATTCCTTTGTCCATGTACACACGCAGCTCAATCTGTAAACACAAGCCAGTCTTTGAGTTCTTCTGTAGCCACATCTTGTTAAGGGAAGCCGTGATGGTAACCTTTGCACCCGAAAGCTTAATGTTTCTGCCCTTGTGGGGTTTTTTTTTTTGTGTAGCTGAAGGACCTCAGGGAACCACTACCCATGTGTTGTCTTCAGAGCAGCAAAACCAACATATGCCGGTACCCATTGTGCTACAGCTTGGGTGCAAGGTTGACTCTTGGTTTGGCTCAACTGGTTGGTTTGTACAGCATTTGATCCTGTTTAATCCCGGCAAGCGAGACATTCATTTCATTTCATTTGAACTCATGTGCCTTTCTTTGCCAGAGCCACTCTCAACACATGGCTCTACACCTGCCAATGCATATACACATACATAGTCACACACACACAAATTATATGAGCACTCAATGCAAGTCAAACTGATCTGAGTGGTTTGAGAATCAACCTCAGTGTAAGACATTTCTTCAGCATCCCAGGTTTTGCCTTTTCTGTGGGATGCTTCAGTCACACAGTCACCTTGTTTATCTCATTCCATCTCAAGTCATTTTCCTCTTTGACAGGACATTGTGTTATACTTCAGTGGAGAGCAGTCCCCAACAGAGCTTAGATGTTCTGTGAAGTGGTCAGTGGACACAGTTTAAATGCATTCAGTGCTTTGTGGAAATGAAGAGGTAACAAAACCATAACCCACTAGGCTGTTTTGATTTATGCAAATGCAGCCACATTTGATATTCATTTCCAAAAACCGTAGCCAGATAAAAACCACCACAAATAGAAATGTATCTACAATATGCAGTAGTGATGCACCATATGCGTGAGTCTGTCTTATTTTAGGAATGTTTAGCCTTGTTGTTTTATGTACCGTTTAATATTTGGCAGCTGCTTTTGCTTTAACAGATGTAAATGTCTGTAATTATTTAAAACACCTTTTGGTTATGCAGTTTCGACTGAGGAAGAACGATCCAGAAAGTTCTTGAAAACAAGCAAATAAGCTACAGTGTCAGAGTTTCCTGTGGGAGAGCCTAGAATTTAAGTCTGATTTCACTTAGTGCTGAGAATGGTATAAATGAGGAGACAGATGAATAGTTGATGAAAGCTAGTTATAGTAATATAATCTTATGTGAAGCAGAAAGGTCTCATGGGACTCAGACTGATATGAGAGCTGCAGAGAGGAGACAGAAATTCACTTGGTTTGATCGTTGGTTCTGAGAAGGCTGTGTATGAAGATTCAGAATCCCAAGTAATTCCAAATGGTGTTTTGTTTGTGAACTAATTGATGTATTTGAACAAATCATTTAATTAAACCATTCATTCTGGTTTATTTCTATGCACTGACTCATATTGTGCTCACTGCAGTCTCTTTGAGGTCTCTTTTGAGGGTCTTTGAGGCTTGTGATTGTTTTCTATCTATAGCACAAGAGAATGTGGCATCTCATTTGTGAATTAACCAAATGAATCTGTGGCATGTTCAGTTTATTATGTGAGTCAGTCTTCAAGTCTTACGATACCGTTTATGAATTATTTTAGTATATTTGTAGGCACACAAATTTGGCAATGAATGACAGTTGAGTTCAGTTGAATTAAAGATTCAAATGTCTCTTAACACACAAAAAGATACTTGTCGCCACCTACTGGTGTAACAATGTAACCTGCAAAAACTAACTGAAGGATCTCTTCTTTTTAGTGAACAATTTCAAAAGATTTGAGTCAATGATCCAATGTGATTGATCAAAATCCCCACCACTATTCCCAAATCACTTTCTCAAAACTTTGCAATTTAAAGGTGCAGTAGGAGATCTGAACGTACTGATTACGCATCCTGTCTGCACGAACAGGGTGCGCAGAGGTATGCAAATACATACGTTGACAGGCAGGTAGGAAAGCCAATTAAAATGCTCGGACCAAATGTTTTGATTGGACGAACATTTCTTGGTCCTATACCTTCCACAGAATATATAAATACAGATAAATACATTTAGACCACTTAACTTAATGATTGCTATCAGGATGTGAAGAGACTTTCAACAAGAATAACAAAAAAAAAAAAGACAATCACCTATTGCACCTTTAATGAATAATGAACGCTTCGTTGGAAAAATGTTGATTTCTGCATTAATTTGCTTTCCTGTTTACAATGCTGAGACATACATTAAATTGCACAGTAGTATAATGAGAATGCTTCTATAGAGTTTACTTTACAGATAAATGTGTGTTACAGTACACACATGTGGAGTGGGTTTGTCAGACTGGATCTAATTACTAGTAGGGATGGCTGGGAGGCTTTTGCGGTGAAACGCTTTCTCAATCGTGCATTCCAGTGTTGAAACAAAGCACAACTGCTCTGCTTGCTGGGACAGGCTGAGTTCTCTCATGTGTTTGTGTGTGTGTTAGATAGAGGTGAATTGAGCAAGTATGCCTGCGGGAGATGTGCTGCATGTAAGACTATGCCATTCTGGGCTGGGCTGGGCTGTTCAGTCTGAGGCGGTTCATGGCTACCTCCAGGCACAATAAATCTGTGCCATAGCTTTCTTCTGAATACAGTTTTGTTAAAAGAAAAAGCACAAAGGGCTACAAAAAACTTTATGCTTGGTTAAATGAGAAAGGCTGTGAAAAGCAATCACTGACACTCGTCTCTGTTAGTTCATGATGAAGACGTGAGGGATGTGATCCACCTGGTTTAAGATAACTTTATTGTGCTTATTAAAAGTCATTCCAGGCAAGATCCCAGGTTTCTTGTTCTCTAAACAGTGCAAATAAAGACTGTGCCAACATACAACAGTAAATAACCTGCTTTTCCAAAGGAAATAAAACAATTCTGAGGTTAAATGGAGAGCAAAGCAAGACTGCTTAAAGTATTGCTTCTCACATGTTTCTCCTTGGAAAAGACCACAGTAATCTCATACGGGTCTCCTCTAGAATTTTAGAGCTTACATTTGAACCATATTTTAAACTCAGCTCAAATTGACCAAGATAGCAAAGTGTGCAATCAAAAGTCTTGAGATCTCATTATGAAATTTAACATTTCTCATCAAATTCTCCCAAGACCAAAATATATGAGCTATGCCAGTTACATTCATTTTGTAGCTCTATAGTCTTACTGTACATCAGCAATTGTCTGTTAATGTCTATTAATGGATTTTAGGAGAAATATTGAAAACTCAGTTTAGTCTCCATTTAGCCTTTGAAGCAATAATAATAATAAAAAAATAAAAAAAATCTTCTGGGTTGTATCATAGTATAAACTATTAAAAACTGCTCTATTCATCTGAGCATCCAGACAAGCTCAACACCAACACTATCTGTTTGTCTGAGCAATTGCAGTGTTTGTAAATGGACTTGTGCACTTTATTTTAGCATTCAATCTTTTTTTTTTTTTTTTTTGCATGCAGAGTTGAATTATTTTGCTTTGAAGATTTCAAGGTCTTTTCGGGCTGAGAGACATGGAGGGCATAGTGTATATCTACGAATCTGCCAGCATGCCACCAGGAAATCGGATACAATTGCAAAATGCAGCTCTTTAAGAACAAACAGCTGTGTGCCAGCAGCAAGCCCTGCCCTTCCAGCTTCCTCCATCAGCTACGCTGTGGTGGAAAATTCCACTCTCATCCTTATCATTCCACACATCTGTCTTGTCCTCAGCCGCAGCTAGGCTCAGCTTAACACCTCACTTGCGTTCACAGACACACACAGCTCCCCGGTCACTCACCCCTGGCTCCTGATTCACACACACCTGCATAAGAGTCTGTGTGCTTTTCCATCACCTCCCTTGTCTTCTTTCTTAACAAGTCAGGTGATCCGATCTACAGAATTCCCATGCTGAAAAACATGTAGTGTTTGTTGAATATTTCCTTACAGTGTTTGCGCCAAGTATGATTTCCTGGATCACCAACTTCATTGGTTCTGCAACCAGTTGGTTTTAGGGTTAGGTTTAGAGTAATGTTGATAGTTCTTTTAAGAACTATTCCCTTTTGTTAAAAACTTAAGCACCCATAATGCACTTTGATTTAGCTTGACTTTGCCATCTGAGTGCCTTGGGGAGGGAATACAAAAATCTGGAACTTTTGAGAAAAGACCTGGTGTTGTCAAAAGTGTGCCGGATAACGCAAAATGACATGTTTTGCATCATCCGGTGGATTTTTGCTGACAAATAAAGGATATCTGGGTCCAAGTAACACAAAGTACACATATTGATCATATACATACACTACTGATGTTAAAATTGAAACAAATCAGTACTCCAAATGTTTTCCTACACATCAGGATGAAAAGCCATTTTTAGAAGCTTTATTTTGAATTGTGCATCATCTCATTTGTTCTCCTCTGTGCTGTAACCGGTAAATAGCTTTCAGACTTTCATAGAATATCTACCTCACCCACTGTGATTTACTGTGGAAAGGAAATAACACTAACCGGCAGGGTTTGTTTACTATACTTTGTATGGAAAATCTTTCAGGAATGTTGAGGAAGTGGGTGTAGCTCCGTGGAGTTTGTATTTTATGAGGTTGCAAATGAAGGGGAGTGGGGATTCAAGCTTCAGGTGGGTTTGAGCTCTGTGGGTGGGGCAGAAGTCTCTTGTAGATGAGAGGCTATGCTTCTGAGGATGCTTATCCCTGTATCAAAACCTCAATTACATGAAAGTAGGCAATAATATACCTGCTTTAATGAATGCTTTCTTACCACAGGAAAATTCCCCAGCAGGATGAACTTTCAGTGGCTTGCTATCTGATTTAGGGCTTCTGTCTCTGGTTTTCCCCCCTTTAATTCCGCACATAACTCCAACCAACAGCCTCTGCATTACGACATGCATTGGATGCATTGGATCGTAAATGCAAATGAACTGCCATAGAATTCCCAGTATTGTCCCAAGGTAGTGCTTACTCTCTCAAATCTATCATACACATAAATCTAACCCAAGATTTCAAGAGCATAAATGATAGCCCCTGGCAATACATGGGTTTTCCTTTGTGAATGAATTAGAATGAACATATTTTTTGATAGCTGTATTATAATTAAACACAGGGCTAATAATTAAAGTGACAACTTATACTAGAAGTTTTAATATAATCATAACTACGAGAGTACTTAAAGGAAGGGTATCAGTTACAGCATTCAGATGATGTCATTGGCTGCTAACTGTTACATAAATGCCACATGCATTTCCACAAATCGGATCAACTCAACAATCTGTTGGGACTTTAATTTATTTATGATGACAAAACGCTACTGAGACTGGAGCTAAAAAGCAGACTCACCGTTTACACAAGCAGAGCCGTGCTTTGCCTCACTGGACGTTAAAAGAAAAGCCAATGTTTACCATTATCAGATGAAGGTGTAATTGGATCTCCTCCTATTGCTATGGTGGAGCTGGAGATGGATGAGATGGAGGGAGTGGTCGACTATGGCCAAGAGGAAAGACGAGATCACAGGGCAGGGGGAGAGGGCTTTTGGGTGTCTGTAATTGGTACCTTCCCAGTATCCCCAGAGGACAAGAATTTTCTACAACAGAGGTGGGCCATTTCAAGGCTGTAGGGCAGCAACAGTGGCAGGGTTTTTCCATCACTGTCCTAACTGGTAGTGTTGGTATTGAAGTCATTATCTGGGGCTTGGAAAGTTTAGTTCCATATTACCAGGTGTAAAATCAGACACTAATTGAAAGGTAACTATCTTGCTGAGGGCCTCTAGGAATCAGTTTAACCAGTCATCCGCCCCTTGCTAAAGGACCGGGCCACACAGCACTGCCAAACTTATCCATTCTTTTCAGGCCTCTTATCAGGCCACAGACAGCCTCAGTGCCATGGGAAGTTTGACTCGCTGGATAGTGTTTGTGTATTGTGTTCCTAGCGTAGCCCTTTTACAATGACTTTAAAGAGTTGCCAATGCGATACGGTAAGAGACGGAGGAAATCAGTCCAGCTGGAAGTTTGTAGAGCCACTTTCCGCTCCAGAGAAACAAGTCTTTTTCTTTTCTTTCTTTAACTCAACTTTTGTTTTCTCTTTATCACCAGTGAACCCGTTGATTGGTAGGCTTGAGATCTTAATGTGACCTCATATAGATTTGCTGAACTCCCTACAGGTACTGGATGAAATCCAAAGTCAGGCAAGTGCCAGCCACAATCACAGAAATCGACACGATTGTTTCACGATGCCAGTTTTTCATCTGGGGCAGCCGAACATCATGCAGTGTGCTTAATCTTACAAGGTACATGACAGTATATGCCATGATTTTAAAGAATGAAAATCATAAATCCCAACAGTTATTTACTGTAAAGATGAAAAATATTCTAAAAAAGTGTCGGTGGTTGCAAGGGATTTCTATGGATTGGCTACGTTGTTCTAAGTGGTTGTTGTGTTGTTAGGGAGTTCTGGGGTGTTTCTAGGTGGTTGCTAGTAGAGGTCAACCAATGTACCACTGTCTTTATACAGTGCAAGAGTGCGCTTCACAGAGCGGGAAACTTCAGGGATTTAAATGCAGAAAATCCAGCTGCTCCACAGAGTGCCATTCACATAGTTTTCCATTAAATTGCAACACATTTGTCCCAAATCATTATTAATGTACACAAGGTCTTCACCCAAGAGTGTAAAATTGTGTATTGAACTTTTTCAGTGAAACGTTGGTCTTTCTGTGGCTCTAATAAAGTAGACCTTTCCCAGCAGGCACAAAACAGGCACACAACGTGTTGATATTTGGTTCAATTTTGGTCGCGACGTCTGGTGACCAAAATTCAATGTAAATTCAACATCTAATGTCAATGTTAAATTGATGTCCAATACCGACGTCAGCTGACGTTGAGATTTTGTTGTTTTTAGGTTGTGCAACCAAAATCCAACGTTAAGTCAATGTCAAATTGACGTCAAATATTGACGTCAAATATTGACGTCAACCCAATTTTCATTTTCAGCCAAAATGCAATGTGTGTCCGACGTCATGTCCAACGTCAACCTGGTATTACATAGACATCTGGTGCCTGCTGGGTTGCTTTAAATTGAGAGCTATAATATAGCTTGTGTTTTCTCTTTCCGTTTGCTTTTTTTTTAAATGCCGAACTTCAAACTCATCTATGCCACTTTGTTCATTATTGAAGTTAACTTTTGCCCATTTGGTAATTAAATCAACTGCTTTAGACTGCAGCTCAAGGTGTACGTGATGTGTCCAGTGTGTCTGATACCTGTGAGTTGTAGACACAGCGCTGCGATTTTGCCTAATGTGTGACTGCCATATTTTTATTTATTTATTTATTTTTAATTTCAATGTTAGTATTATTCATACATTTTTTAATTTTAAAGTTTCCTCTGTTAAAATGAGTTAATATACTATTAACAAATTTTAATGATCAATATAATAACTAATATTAATATTTGTTTTATTTTTCATTTCCCAAAATGGGTTAGTACAGTTTTTTTATAAATAGTATTTTAGCTTTCTTTCAGTATCGATTTTAAAAACTATTGCTTGATTAATCGGTATTAGTCAGTGTGGTTTATACTAGCTATCAGTATTGGTAAAAACCACTGTCGGTCGAGTTCTAGCTGCTAGGGTATTCAGGGTGATTGCTTGGTGGTTACGTCCTGGCACAAAGATCCCATCCAGGTCATCTTCCACCCTGTGATAGACTTAATAGTTAGTTAATAGTCAATTAACTCTTTCCCCAACATTGACAGAATTTTCCAGCTTTCTGTGTTTTATATGGGGGCCGTATAATTATTACACTATTGCACATCTTCTGAAAGAGTAGCAAATGTCTGGATCAAAACACAGTGAAAAAGAAGAAGAAACATACAAGTAGATGCATATGCAAAATAATGCAATCATGAAACATTAAATAGCATAAAAATAAAAATTTTCTAAAATTATCAAATTAAATGTCAATTTAGCAAGTGGTTTAGGACTGTGCAAGCTTTGGGGGTGCTGATGGAGGTGATCTACTCCATCTATGTTTTGATCATTGTTCTGAATCCAATCCGAACATAGTCTATGAATGTGGGTAAGTTTAATAAAAAAAAAAAGCAACATTTTAAACAAAAGGCTTATAAAAATCGTGTTTTTGTTCAAAATGTTGTTTTTTTTTAATTGAAACTTACTCCATTAAAGTGTTGGGTAACACTTTATTTTAAGGTCTCTTAGTTGCTAATTAGCATGCATATTAATAGAATATTAGCCATTTATTAGTAGTAATTAAGCACATATTAATGCCTTTAAGCACATATTAATGCCATTCTACATGACCTTATTCTACATCCCTAGTCCTACCCGATACCTAAACTTAACAACTACCTTACTAACTATTAATAAGCAGCAAATTAGTAATTTATTGAGGGAAAAGTTGTAGTTAATAGTTAATAAGTGTTTTTCTATTCTAAAGTGTTACCAAGTGTTGATTAAAAAAAGGTATGCAGTTAGAATGAAATGTTAAATGTAAAATGTGAAATGTTAAACAAATGTACGTTTGTACAATAGAACAATAAACAAGAATAATGAATAGTTCTCTGAAAGGTAAAAGGCTCCAAGCCGTTAAGTCCTGTTAAAAAAAAAAACACAGTATTTTCCCACCTCTATGAACAATGCTATGTCACTTTTCACAAAGACTGCTGAACGAGTAAGACAGGTTTGCTATTTACTTCTCGTCAACAACAACCGTGTTGACAGAGCTCCCACCAATCCTTTCCACGCTTTTCACTCATTGACTCTCTAAGCATGTCACTTTAGCTGAAGAATCAATATATTCAGAGTTTGTATGCACAGCATGACAGTCCGAAAAACACTACATTACAGGAAGAGAGGCCGGCAGACTGTTCTGTCAAGCCTTGAGTTATAAGGTGAGAATTCCCCGTCTCCCCTCTGATTGATGGAGTCCGAGTCTCGATCTCCAGAGGGGCTACAAGGGTCTGGGGCCCCCTACTCCATTAGAAGCCAGTTCAGACAAAAGGGGAGGGCTGAGGGAATGAAATACATGCAGTCTCCATACAGACTCACTCACACAAAGCACTGAAAACTTAATTTGTGTGCTTGTCAATCTTTGGAGCATAAGAATGCAGAATATAAATTTAAAGGCTTTCATTATCAGGGGCCAGGGCTATTAAAATGGAAATGTGCACATCAGTACGCAGGTGCATATTCATTCCAAAAGCAAAAGTAGTTATGTTTTTTTAACCCCAGTGTTGGGGCTAATTGCTGTACACATAATACTTTTATTATTGTGCTTTATTGCCTGGCCTTCACTACAAATACTGTATATTGTTTTTTATACAGCAGTGAAATTATGCCATTAAAACATCTGTTCAGTTTAAATGATCAAATCTGAAGTGCACAATAAGTCAGCAGATTGTGAATATGGGAATTGAGATATCCCAGGGGTGATTGATAGGGTGTGCTTGATGGTTGCTAAGAGGTTGTTTTTAGAAGTTATTCGAAAGTTGCTAGGTTGTTGCTTTTTTGGTTGCTAGGCTGGACATGGATGATTTATAAGGCATTGTTGGGATGTTATGCAGTTGTTCTGGGTGAATTAAAATAATGTCTGTATATTTAATCATACAGTGTAGTCAATGCAGTATTTTAATTTTACCTTTACTTCATTCAGTTTCTGTAGTATTGCTTACTTTGGTTAGGTAGCCCCTCCTTTTCTGACAAAAAGACAAAGGTACAAGTCTGTGTACTTAACTACTTTAATGAGGGAAAGAACTACAATTCCACAAATCATTGTGAATGACATAAATCAGACTGAAAATGGAGAAAAGTAAAACTATGCATTTAAAGTTGTTGATCGTATTTATTGAAACAATAGCTATATTTCAAGTTTATTGCAATATATATATATATATATATATATAAATGTAAGAGTTTTGAGAGAGCTTGGGGAGACTCGACTCAATTACATCATTTGCTGTGCTTCATGGGAGTGGGCAGAGCTCAGCACTCATTCGGCACGCTGCAACTCTCTGATTGGTGGAATTTTCTGTACAGCATCATGGGTAATGTAGTTTTTCACCAGGGATTCCGCTGTTAAATCTGATTATTTAAAGGGCTCTTGACATGATTTTATTTTTATTATCATTATTTTACTTATTGAAGTTTACTTATAATGCTAATTCAGATTTTGGTGCCTATGGTGGGAAGAACACTATTCGTCAGTGTCTTGCTCTGGAGGCAGTGTTTATGCAATTAACACAATTAATTATGCAAATAATGAGGAGGACGTTTTAAGCTATGAAACTAGCAAGATATTTTAATGGTACAAAGACCTCTTGTATGCCAAAAGATTTCTCATGTCATGACCCCTTTAAAACAGTGGTGTCCAGTCCTGCTCCTGGAGGGCCACTGTCCTGCAGAGTTTAGCACCAACTCCTAATTAAACGCATCTGAACCAGCTAATCACTATCTTACTAGACATACTAAACTTCCAGGGAGGTGTGTTGATGCAAGTTGGAGCTAAATTCTACAGGACAGTAGCTCTCCAGGACCAAGTATGGACACCCCAATTTGAAACATACGCTGAAATCATGCAAACTGATAATGCGAACAGGCTGAAACAAAAGAATATACCATCAATTAACAGCCTTGGCTCACAGTAAATCTGTTATTATTAAAAATCTGTTTTCCTTTGAAGAAAATGAATGGCATTTTTAATTTTGCACTCTGTACTTGCATTAAAATTAGTTTTTGCTGTGATATCCAAATAGGTATAGATATGCTTATTCATGTGAATTTTGCATATTTGGGATATTATAGTCTTCCTTGCTCTACTGAGTCGTTCCCCTCCTACTGTCTTGCAGAGCATGTACTTCTGTAATGCAAACCGTCAGCCAAGTGTGCCATAAAAGGTCAGCCGTGGTGCAGAGGCCCCTGCTATTTTACCGAGGCCGGAGCAACTGATGTCAGGCTCCTGTAATTGATGTCATGTCCCCAAGATCAGCGGGAGGTGAGCGCCTCAGAGTGTGATGGAGGTATTCAATTGCCCTTGTGTTTTTGGGGCACGTTTGCTGTGTAAAGGTTATGGAGGGTTCAAGTATTTGTGCTTGTGGAAATTCATATGGGATAGCTGTTCAAGGTATGGGTGTGCGAGTGGTTAAACAGAGCGGAGTGAACCACTGATGAGGCTTACAGGCCTGGCTGAAGCAGCGAGATGACATCAGAGAACAAACTGTACAAACAACAATGCTTGTAGCCTAGGAGACGGGCTTCATTTGGCCTCGGACTGCAGGTCCATCAACACTGTAAGAGTGGCGAGCACATAAGATGGTAACACCCCCATCTGTTGCTCTCCTTCACTGCTCTCCCTCCCCTTTGCATCATCAGTCTGGCTTGAAAAAAACCAAGGTCTTCATAATTGCTTTGGACAAATTAGGTACTTTTGGACGTTTTTTCTTAGCCAGTAAGTTCTAGCGCACATCTGTGCATAAGCTGCGAGGCCAAGATATCAAATGATGAATTGCTCATTGTAATTGCTATTTCCGATTAGCAGGTTATTACCTGCGTGTGTGCATCCAAGAAAGAGCATCATGAGAATGTTTCGAATGCAATATTGGAGATGTTTATGTTGGCCTATCTGATGGTTAGGAAAGAGTGCGTGGGTGTGTCTACATGTTCCTGGTTATTGATCATGGAGGGAAGCATATGACTGGCCTAGTTACTGTAGCCTCTCATGGAAAGAATCAGTTCCGAACTCTCCATAGACAAACACACACTCCTTTTCACCGTGACATTCTGCATTATGTAATTACAATCCTTCGTTTTTTTTTCTGTGGATGTTGCAAATTCAGTTACCATGGCCGTGGTCCAGGGCATCTGGTATCCATTAGGGTAATAACAGCCAGATAAAGAGGATGACAAATGAACAGGGATGCCTGAGTGGAACCTTGGCAGCCCCTGGAGGGATACGGCCCTGTTCCACACGGCTCCGTCTCTGACCCGCGAATGAGATCCTGCGCGAGCGATGGTCCAAGTAACAACTTAGCGACTGAAAAAGACACAGGCCTACATGAGATCACAAAGACTTGCCTTAGATATCATTTTGTCATTTTGGACTTAGTGGTTTCCCCAGACACTTGTCAGTGAAAAAGGGCATCTTTTTCATATTCTCCCTAACTGAATGAATTATGCCGCTAGTTGTCGTATGAGCCGAATGAAGGCATGTGCAAACAGTTACTGTAAACGTAGTGTTCTTTTCCACTGTGGGGTATTTGCTAAAGCCAGGAGAGGATGTGGAGGGTATAACTTAGTGGTCCTGCTTCAAAAGAAGCAAGGGAAAATTTGGACGAGACGGGGGAAGAATTAAATGAAAAAAATATGACAGATGCAAACGCTCTCTCTCGCACATTCTGAATGTGTGCTTTTCTCAATATGTTTCTTATTCCTGGTTGGTGTTTTTGTGCTTGGACACGTCTGATGTTCCCTCCGGGGTTTTTGGGATTAAGACGGTAACTTGCATGACATAAACCCAGTACTATTCCAGAAACCAGCGAAAACCTTGTTCATGTTGCTTCCTCTTTAAAATCAATCTATATTTCAGTTGTCTACTTTGGCATGTCCACTGACACTGTCAGCCATAGACCAGAAAGAGGAGCTGATGATGTACATTGAAAAGGAAAACACAGTATTTAATGTTTCCCCCTTCATTGTAAAAAATATACAGGTATATTTCTAATTCTTAAAAAAAGAACTTTGGACAAACTGTACAAAGAGCATGGTTAGTGTATGTGTGTTTTCATGCATAAGCATTCAAATATGTGCTACCAGTCTTCTTTAATTCCTCAAAGGACATTTTTTTAATTGCCCAGACATTGCTTTTTCATTGCACAGGAGATTATGGCAACACTTTAGTATAGGGACCAATTCTTGCTGTTAACTAGTTGCTTATTAGCATGAGTTATTAACTTATTGGCTGTTTGTTAGTACTTACAAAACAAGTCAAGTCAAGTCACCTTTATTTATATAGCGCTTTTACCAATACAGATTGTGTCAAAGCACTTAACAGTATCAAATTGGAGGACAGAGTGTCAGTAATATATAATAAGATTAAACATTCAATTTTCAGTCAAAGGCATTTCATTATTGAATTCAGAGATGTCATTGTCTAGTTCAGTTTAGTTTAAATAGTATATGAGCAATCAAATCGGCGATAATCGCTAGAAATTAAGTGAAAAAATTAAGTAAAACACACATTCTGCATGACCATATTCTACATCCCTAATCCTACCCAATACCTAAACTTAACAACTGCCTTACTAACTATTAATAAGCAGTAATTTATGAGTTTATTTTGACTAATAGCATGAATTGGACCTTAAAATATAGTATGACAGAGATTTTTTTGCAATCAGTGCAATCAATCAGATTCCTGGCTGCAAAGTGAAATAAACCTTCATATTTTGAAAAAAAAAAAAAAAAAAAAAAAAAAAAAAAAAATATATATATATATATATATATATATATATATATATATATATATTTGCAGAATTGAAAGTTTTGCATTAAAGTAGAATGTTTTTTCATGCTCTAAAGAAGTACACTTATTTTAATGTGTTGACAAACATACTGAAGCATATGTGAAATACTGGATTATAATTTAAACTGTAGTTTGTTATTTGATTTGACAAGGTAAATACATTTTAAATGTATTAAATTGCAACTTCATAATTACAAATGTGTAATTACAAATATATAAACTGCACTTAATATGTAATTATTTTCCCAGAATATTCTTTTAAGGTATAATATTTCCATAATATGTACTCTTTTTAAACATGTTTTCTTCAGGGGATAACATTGGGTCCAGTTCTTACATACCGAATTGTATGTGCCAAGATTTTGCTGTCTTGGCACATCTGTTGACATGTTTTTTTAAACTCTAAAAGAGGTCTTCTTATGATTATACTTTTAATCGCATTTGAGTCTAGATGATTTTTCTTTTCTTTCTTCCCTATGGGTAATTCCTGCATGCACTGATTTACTCGGAAACCATGCGGTCAAACTGAAAGCTAATGGATTGCACTCCAGAGGATGTTTTAGGAGTTAGTTTGGTCAGCTGATGAAGTGACAGATGAACTCGTGCCTGCAAATGAGCCGTGAGAACAGACATGCACAATTGACAAGCAAAAAAAAAAAAAGTGAAGGAGGGAACATACCTGCATAAGATGCGCTATCAGTCGGTGCATTATCTGCAGATAAGACAATGTTTGAACTCCACAATAACAGAGATACTATTGTTCGTTTTATTGCTTCATTCTTAAGTATTCGCAGTCAGAATCCCTTCCATGTCTGTCTGTTTAGATTGATGTGTCTTTTGTTCCACAGTTGACATGAAAATGTGGTCCCATCACATCAACTGTTTGTATTACGTTACACATTTCAACATGAAATCTGGATTGTAATTCTTGGCGTGCAGATGTTGTGTTCGTTTCATTGTTCATGTGTGCTGTATATACATCCTCAGGAAATCTTTCAGTGGATGCAGTAATAGATTTCAGCTGGAATAAAATGTTTCAGCTGTGTTTGAAATGTTATAATGTGTTGTTTATAAAAGAGCCAAAGAGGGCATTGAGAAGAATTATTATGTGATTTACAGAGAAAAGGCTTTTGATTAGATGAGTCAGGCAGCTTGGCTCATGCGGTGCCCGAATCTAAACTTGGAGACCTAAAGCATTGAACCCACACCCTCATTTATGGGAATTACAGGTTACTCCAAGGGTACGTTTATGTGTGTGTGCGTGTTTGTGCATGTGCTTAATAATTCCTCTATTTCCTTTATATGGGTGGATTTATGTGTTTACAGTTTGCTCAGGCTCACTTTCTTGCACACACACACTCGCACACACATCCCCTGCATATATAGCACATAGGCCTCTCTAAGATGTTTTGATGAATCAGAGTAGTTGAGGGTAGACGCAATGTGAGAATGTAGCAACTCTAAATGCAGTCACACACACACACGCACTCTCAAAATATGAACAGCTGGAAAACATTGAAGAGCCCCATCCACAGAGGGAAGCTAATGGGTCTCTAAAAACAATAGGTCCTATGAGAGAAGGCTTATGGAAGACATAAAACAAGAAAGTAGGAATGAGAAAGGAAGCAAAAAAGAAAGGCAATAGAAGACGTGCAAGTTAGTTGAAATGAAAATCTGCCATTGTTTACTCACTCTTGCGTCAACCCAAACCCATATGACTTCCTATCTTGTGTGGAACAAAAAAGGAGAAATTTTGCAGAATGTTTATGCTTCAAGAAGTGCAAAACTCAGGTTGATTTTCATGGAATGGCTATCATAATGTATATCTCAAACCTTAAAGATATAGTTCACCCAAAAACAAAAATTTACTTTGCTTTGACTTTTTGTTCTTGAATAGAACAGTAAAGAAGATTTTTAGTTAAAAATTGGTGATTCACAAAATGCAAGCCAATAGCTTCAGGCAATTGAGAGTCAAAAAAGCATATACAGACAACACAAAATTAATACCTGTGGTTCCTGACAATATATACTGAGGTCTTCTGAAGTAAAACAATCAGTCTGTGCAAGAAACTGAACATTATTTACAACATCATTAAACCATTACCACAGAAATTAACAGCAAATTTTTATTTTTTGGGTCAACTATCCCTTTAACACATTCAAACTTAATGCATCAAGATGTGACATTCGGTGAGGATAGAAAATAATACTGGTTTTGAATGACATGGCAATGAAGAAATTACTGGCATGAAGTGGAACTGGTATCTGTTTGAGCCGCCCAACTGGGTTGGACATAATAATACTGATGAATGATTATGGCACATTGCTTATGTTCTTCTACTGAAAGTCACTTTGGATAAAAGCATCTGCAAGATTGCATGAAAATGTAAATATCTTTACCCAATGGCCTGAGTTTATGGCTGTTTGCTTGAACAATGGAAAATGTTTTTGTACAATTCTCATGAAAGGCAGAAATCACACACTTGACCTTTAAAGACAAGTTGGTTAACAGGTTTGTGGAATAGCACATTTTAAAATGTAGTACTTTACCACTTCCTTCATTGTACATCCCGCATGATACAAAGGACTGCAAATCTATCTCAGTAACAAATGAGGAAATCATTTGATTGCATTGATATATGTTCAGAGAAACTGTTTCTGAATGGCCAGACATAGGAAATAATGTGACTGCGTGATTTTGCTATTTCAGAATTGCTATTTTTTGCTATTTCAGAATTATTTTTAGCACATTGCATCATATACTCATGTTGGAGTAAAAGAGGAAAAGAACATTTACCAGCATGTGTTTGACATGTTTTCACAGAAACTTTCACCAACTGAACTTTTTGTAAACCTCTCATGGAAAGCCGTAAACTGTGCCTAGTTACACAACGGCTGCTGTGCTAGTGAAGTGTGTCACAACACATGAGTAATGTGCTGTATGTTGCAATATAGCACACCAAGTTCTCTGTCACACACATACATTGCTTGACTGTCAGCACTTTTGTGGCAAAACATAGTATCCATTTGACTATCTAAAAATGGCGGGCAGCACTCATCAACATATGGCTGTTTTTCAGTTGGGTTGAGGCAGTTCTTCAGTTAACATCATTTACGGTGGTTGTTTATCTCCATGCACTACTGTGCTTTTGCTTGAGGACTAGGTCATGAGTCACTGCCTGAGGGTCCTGCTAGACACAAACACACCCTCACCTAACTGGCCCTCATAATTAGTGTCAGATCTTATCCTTCATCTCAGTTTCTACGTCTCTTGTACTTCCCCATAGTACTCTACTTCTTTCTTCCCCTCTTTTTTTTTCCAGAGGTGAACAGTACATATTAGAGTTTTGCTTTAAATGAGCATTTCCTTTAAAATCATAAATTCATACACAAACTGCAAACATACATGCTCAATCTCTTCACTTTTTTTTCTTCCTAGAGCAGCTAACATGCAGTACACACACACACACACACACACACACTTGCTACTTAATATTTAAAATAATACTTACTATAATAAATACGGTCGTTCTACTTATTTTTATTTTTTATTTTATTTATTTATTTTTTTTGCATTGTTAGTGTTACTTGTCCTTTCTTGTGAAATTTACCAGCTATTACTGAATGAACATACAGTCGATTACTTGAGAAGACACTTCACACAGATACTTGGAAAATGAGTTCTGTACAGACTAGCAGTGTTGTGTAATGTTTGTTTATGGATTACTTGCTTATTTATCCAACGACTTAAGGAAAAAAACAGAGTTGTTCTCTGACTGGCAGTGAGCAGAGCATCAAATAATCCCAAAACTCATCTTGAATTCTGAACAGCAAGTACATTTAAGAAGAAAAATGTAGTTTTTAGCATATTAGCATCTATGCTAGTCATGTTTTCATGCTATAATCGACCAAAAAGAGTTTAGTTTTGTACGCATTTATCATTTATCACTTAACTGTACAGTCCAGTACAAATCAGCTTGGGTTTAGAAAAGGAAGGTCAGACGTGTGTGTGTGTGTGTTTTGTGTTTCAGTATAGAACAGCTCTATGGAGTTGAGCGAGACCCAAATGAAATCCAGCTGTAAATGGAGGGCACTTCAAATACAAATGGGACGCAGACATTGTTTGAGGCCTGCGGTGTAAATATTCATATAACTTTATCTCCACAGACCATTCCCAGTCCTTTCTTAATAGCCGAGATCTGGAACCGGGCCAGAGCGATAAATCTTACAGCCAAACAAAACTCACAAAGATGGAACTGCTTTATAGCCCACTTATTTGGTGGCAGCACCTTTGCCCATTCTCTTATACTATAGAGGGGCGATCTGACCTCTGTTTTCATCGGGGCCTCTGTTATGGGCCATCAGAGACCCCACATCCTCTCCCTGACTCTGGGACAGTGCAGAAAGAGGTAGAAAAGGAAATGAGGAAGAATAGAGGGAGAAATGCACAAACGGATGTGGTGAGGCCTGAGTATTAAGGGCCCCGCAGACCTTATAAATCAAACCAAACATGGTAGAAGTACTTGTGGCTACCTAGTTGTGGTTAAGGAGGGCTCTCAAAGTGGACCTGCATCATATTTTGCTGCCTTTTTTTTTTAACCCTCTCAGACCCATAATCCCTTGAGAAACATACTTTAGCATACTTTTTAAAAAGGCTACTTATTAAGGAAATAATAATACTTTTAAAATATTATGCTATACTTAAATGGATAGGTTACCGAAAAAAAAAAAATCTGTAATTTTCTCACCCTCAAGCTGAGTTTCTTTCTTCTGTAGAACACAAAAGAAGATATTTTGAAGAATGTTGGTAACCAAACAGTTAACGGTAGCCATTCATGTCCGTATTTTTATTCCATACTATGGGAATCAGTAGCTATCGTCAACTGTTTGGTTACCAACAATCTTCAAAATGTCTTCTTTTGTGTTTAGCAGTAAAAGATAATAAAACATTTATTACTGGGTTAACTATAATTGTGAACTGAATGTAATGTTTTCATACACGTAACTGCATGTTAATTGCAATTAAATAATAATAGTATTATAATTTTATATTAAATAAAATTAACTGAACTTCTTAAACTACTTAACTTTTTGACCTACTTAAGTAAGACTTTGTATGTCTTTGTACGTAATTTAATTAGAAAATATTATTTGAAATATGGTTAAACTATACTATCAAATAACTTGATATCTGTAGTAAACTAAAATATACTTGTCATTTCTTTTGAAACATGTATGTCATGTATTTAAATATATTTGTATTTACATATTTGTAATGAAGCTGAAATTTAGTGCATTTAAAATATATTAACTTTCAAGTGTAATATTGAATAACATTACCATTAAAATTATAATCAAGTACTTTACATGTGATTTCAATTCAATTCAATGATTTTTTTTTTTTTTTAAGTTAAAGACCATTCCCAAAGTTATTATTTTTTTAAGTTAAAAAAAAAAAAAAAATAATAATAATAATTAGACATTATTACTGCATTTTACTATTATTATAAGTACACTATTGTAAAAGTGCGCTTAAGGGTGTTAAGAAATGACCGAATGACTGCATTTGGACCTATAAGTATACTTAAGTGGTCTTTTACTCAAATAATATGAAGTTATCTGCAAGTACAGTTTAAAAAAAATATATATATATATATATATATATATATATATATATATATATATATGATTTTTAGTACACTCCAGGTGCACATTCAGTACAATTAAGTGTACTTTTGTTTCACGAGGGATTAGGACATATGATCCAATACTTGTTGTTCTGATTGCGAAGGAGTGTAATGGTCATGCTGGCTCCGTTGATGTGCCTCGGCCCACTTAAGCTTTCTGGGCACCATAGATGGAGGGAAGAGGCCAGATTGTTTTTTAAAAGGCACAGGAGAGCAGAAGAGCAGCAGTCATTATGTTTGTTTGTGGACACTCAATCACATACTCCAGATATAGCGCCAGTCTCTATTCTGTCCACTAATGAACCTACTGCTGGGAATCTTAAAAGCCTGTGTCCAGCCAAGCGGTTTACAAGAGTCCCACAGAGTGTGAGTTTACGTTTGTGTTTCATGTAGATTTTCTCTACATGGGATTTGTGGATTTCAGTCGATGCTGATGTGTCTCTTTTTCTCTTATGTGACGAGATATTGCAGAAGAGCCTTCATGCTCCCTCCTTTAATTGCTTCAATTTGAATTCACAGAGTTGTTCCACATAACCCGTGTTTGGCCCTGGTCACCTAGCAACTATGATAAAAGCATCTGAATGAAGTCCCTTATGCTCAGCATGAAAAAGGAGTCAATATGACGTCAAGCAGATATTATTATTCATCTCTCCAACTGGAGCATCTCAACTGGGCTTTTCATATTATCCAACCCCAGGGACCTCAAAATGGCAACAATTAGACAGAGTTTAATTAGGCTGCCCACTGGAACGTAATAAACATGCATCTATATTCTTCTCTTTTTTTTTTCTTTTTTTTTTTGTTTCTGAAAGGCTTTCTGAATATAAGGCTGTGATATCTCTGTGCCAAAATCTGATTTAGTGTTCTTTACAAATTAACCACTTCAGCGCTTGCTATGTGTTATGTAGACCATCCAAAGGTGACATTTGCTCACAATAGACATTGGCCAATAGCTCGCTGGTCTAGACTAAACAGTGGCTGTCTTCCCATACGAAGCAAGTTGGCAAGAACCTGGTTCTCACAGTTTTTTGCACTGATGGGACCCTGAGTCCACAGCTGCCTGCTGGGTAAGCCCTTGATCCTTTCGGCTAATCCTCCAGTAATGACCTCTCCATCTCCCAGCAACACCATGGAGGTCCTCCGGCTGTCTCCACACCGGCCTGCAAGACGTCCAAACACATCCTGGAGACTGGGCTGTTCACAGGCAGGATGTTAGTGTGAGAGGGTGGTGGTCCTAGTTCTGTTGACTCTGCTGTAAAACCAAGGGATAGCAGCCAAAGGCACAGGGTTGAACAAAAAGTTTATTTATTTATTTTTTTAACTGTTTTTTGTTTTTTTTTACATAAATTTTTGTTGTAATAACATAAGATCTGTCATAATACCAGGTTCAAACATAATAGATAGTCTTTAAAAATAATAGATTTTAAATTTAACATTTTTATGACAAGGCTAAATTATGACACATTGTAAAATTTCATGTGGTACATCCCTCAAAAAATGTATGATATTTGTGACTTAGTCTATGATCTTTGATTGATTGGTTCATAAATAAGTAAATAAATAAATACGTACATAAATGTATTTCAGAACATTTTTAAAATAAAAATTCTGATTTGTTTACATATTTAAAGTGTAAAGAAAGCATGTATACTATTTATTTACTCTTTTATTCATTCATTCATTACTTGATGGTTACACCACATTACATTTTTAGAGCCATTAAATGACATACAAGTTTCAAAGTTACAAGACAAAACTGTATAAAATCAGCAATACAAAAAGTAATTCCTAACATCTTGTCACGTGTGTTTTAAACTAGGTTTAAAAAAACTTATTTTTTTTCTTATTTGTCACCGAAAATTTTTTTTGCATTTAACTCACTTTAAAATTCCTTTGACTTTACAAAGAAATGTTATAAAATGAGTCTGGAAAGAAATAGTAGAAACAGAATTATGTTTATAAAGCTTTCCAGTGTTGTTTCAGGTCAAGAAATTGAGGCAGGTTTTTATACCAATGTAGCTGAAACGTTTTCTTTCAAGCAGTTCACTCCATTTCCCTTTACCATAAGTCAACTTTGCACATTGAAACATATCACTGACTATGTGAATCAACTGATCATTTGGTGTCTTTGGCAAGAATATTTCCCCAAACCCACCCACAAAGAGGCGCTAATGCTCACACAGATCTTAACTCCTCCTCTCTGCTCTTTAGGTGTCTGGTCAGGTCTTGCATATGTTGTTACTCACCAGCTGTTCAAATGAGAACTGAAAGATGCAGTAGATGTGGACAGGAAAGAGGTTCTTAGGAAAAAGCCTTAATAATGGCTTCGGGCCAACCAACCCTTTACCACAGTCAAACCCGCACATGACGGGCCTTGATGTGTCACACCATTCCTATCATTTCCAATCCCATGCTACTCAGCTACGCAAGTAGGATTTATACGCTTGTTTGATTTCCCATGTTGCAGGTCACTAGAAGGTGTTGCATGTGTTGATGATGGACAAAATTCCAGAAGAATTAGATGTTTGAGGATGGAGACCATTGCTAATGCAATTATAGCTTTTCGTGATATCATCTTTCAGGGCTGGGTTGTCTGTTTTCGCACTACATTCAGAGCGTCCTAGGATTAGCCGTGTTAATCTCAAAGCTATCTGAACGTCCAGAGTAATGGGGTCAGCTGGTATGTGTGAAGGCATGTTGGTCATGTCTCCCTGCCAAGCCTCTAAGGTAAAAGCAGGGTCTCTCATTTCTCTTTAGCCCACTCCCACCATTTTTTGTTTAGGTGGGAACCACTAGGGGTTGTGTATTCAAACTGCACCAGTGTCTTTCAGAGATTTGTGAAGTAATTGAAACAGGCCCTCAGTGGAAACAGTGACACTTCCCCTTTGTGGCTGTAACATATGTATGACCACACAAATTTTATTGCAAGGCTCATGACAGGAAGTTCATATGGTCATGATGTCAGGTTACAAGTTTAAATGATAGCGAGCATGTGACAGATGTCTTCCTGGCTCTCCCTTTTCAAAGTTTCCATCATGTGATTATCACCACCACAAGACAAAACATCAAAACATTTCTCGAACTTTGCAAAGTCATGCTATAGTTTTTTTTTGTTTGTTTTTTTTTTGCTGAAAGTAAAAAACTTCATTCATTCAGTTGTATATGTATTTTTCATGGTGATGCAATATTTTTACACAAAAATGCTTCATAGCTCATTAAAAGGGTAGTTCATCCAAAAAATGCTGTCATTAATTACTCTTCCCCATGTCGTTCTAAACATGTAAGACTTTAGTCTATCTTCAGAACACAAATTAAGATATTTTTGATGAACTCCGAGAGCTTTCTGACCCTCCATAGACAGCAACACAATTGCCACATTCAAGGCCCAGAAAGGTAGTAAGGATATCGTTAAAATAGTTCATGTGACATCGATGGGGATTGAATGATTAACCGCGAGCTGCTAAAAATCGATGCAAATATGTGACGATTCAAATTGGTTGAGATTCTAAACAAATCGCGATTCAATTAGGGGTAGGAGTTTATATGAACGTATGTCTGAGGGAAAATTACTGTCTTTAGAAAAGTTTAGATGGTAGTTTTTCTTTTCATCTTGCGTCTGTATAATGCATATTAAACTTCATAAGTGCAGCGCTGCTTTGTTTACAGCGGAAACCAAGGAAACCCTTTAAGCGCCACCTGCTGGCAGAGAGTGAATCTGCGTCTCATTCAGCTCGTCTACTGTTTCTGTTTCATGCATATATTTTTTTATGTATAGTTTCACAAAACTGAAATCAGACCATTCTGTTTTTGCTTCAAATTTCGAAATTATACAATCTAATTTAGATTACAAACTGCTCATGTTGCATGAATGCAGCATCTTTGTTTGGATCATGATTAAAATGCAGTGGTTGCCTCTAACTTTAAATGGAAAGAGCACAGACAAAGCCTTAGTTTGTTTATATGAAGAGATTTCTTTTATTTGTGTTTCTTATTTATTTGATTTGGGGCTTGTTTTAAAATTTCAATTTAGTTTTGTTATTTACATTTACATTATATTTGCATTTTGTTATTTAGCAGACGCATGTAATTTTTATGCATGGTCAATAACAGATTAACATGAACAGTTATCAAGAGTGAGTTGTCCAAAACTTCAGAAGTGTACATTGGATGATTTTTGTCTTTAATGATTAGCTCCCTGAAATGTTCCAGAAAGCACTAGATTAGAATATTGCAGAACATTCCAGAATGTTACAAAAACTAGAATGCTCCCATCTTGCGAATCCAAAATATCAGAACCTTTACCTGACCTAAATGTTGACCAAAATATTGATGCTGTGCGAAAATAAATAGTACAATAATAATCAGCACCACAGAATTAAAGAAGAACCATAACAATTTTAAGTGAAACAAATTTTTGTTGCATTGTCTTCAATGACCTGACAATTTATTCAATAACCAAACAAAAATAGTTTTAAAATGAATGCTTTCTATACAAAAGCAAACAGATAAACAACCCTGACCTTATCTAAAGTAAGAACTGTGCCTTGATCACATGACCTCAGGGACTGCGAGGTAATGGAAAGTATTGTGCTTAATGGACTTGAGCAACCATCACCGCCCATGCTGACATGCCTTATGCAACCCAATCATGTCCTATTTCAGCGAATCAAATAAAATAAACGGCCATTTGAATTCCACATCGAGTGGTCTTATATAATGGTGAGATTGCTTCATAGATGAATTGCTCTTGGATTGTGTTGATTCCCAAGCGCTGTGTTTATTATTTCTGCTCTCAGAATAGCGTCGCATTGTAGTCGGATCCAAGCTGAGATTGAGTAGGGGGGTGAGAAATGTGGAGAGGGAAGAGTTTTTGGGAAGAGGAGAGTAAAGTTCATCCAACAGAGCTTTTTCTTTCAGGCTCTCAGCTGGAACATGTCTGCCACGATCCGTAAAGGTATTGCGAGAGCTTGAGAGTTCCCAGTCCGATAGAAACAATTGAGGGGATGGAAATGAGGAAGGTCTTTTATGATGTTGCCTTAATGGATGATTGATGAGTCATTTACATTGCTCTTTTCACATTGTATGTGGTTAAAGCTGTGGCATTGGCCTCTAATCCTGCATTACCTTTCCCACTAAAAGCCTGTGGTAAATGTCTCTGTGCGTTTACATGCTCAGTCAAGTCAATGCCAACAGGTTCAATCTCCTATCACACCTGTGGGCATGTAACTTACAGGCCTCGCCCTCTGCTTTCCAACATGTTGTTTTTGGAAGAAACGCTGGTTGTGTGCATGTTTCAGCAAGACCTGCATGACAAAACCTTTAAAGTAAAATTTGTCCTCGGTATGTTTACATAGTTCTGCTAGCGCAAATGTAGTCGGCTTGGATGTAGACACACACGACATGTAACGTATCAGAGCCGCTATGGACTGAGGTAAACAGACAAAATTTATCTGTCTTAGCCCCTACCTGCTATTTTACTTTATTTTTTATGGAGGATCAAGAAGCCTGAAGAGGAGGAAGTCTCTTTCATCTACCGTAGTGTAGAAACATTGTCTTTGGCAAGGTGCTGATTGCCTGGAATAGGCAGGAGATTATCTTCCTCTAAACTCAGCAGAGAAATAGACTAAACCCTCTCACTGTTTATGGCTGTACTCATGACAGTGTAAGGAGATAGAGCGGTGCAGCATCTGGATTTCAAGGAAAGAATTGACACTCGGGGCCATTGTATATTATGAATCACCCAATAACTACATTCCCACTTCTGGATCTCAAAACCAGTTGCCAATTGATTGCGCACAAATATTCCAGTAAACACCTAATTTTAAAGGGGAAGTGTTATATTGACATGGAATTACATTGGATATTAGAGTTTCTATATGGGATAAACAATTTTTTATTTTTTGTCAAGACTTTATTCATTTATGCATCAGGTTAACTACCGTGTTTTATTTTATTTTACTTTATTTTATTTTATTTTATTTTATTTTATTTTTAAATGTCATTTATTAATGAATTTTCAGCATTATTATTCTAGTCTTCAGTGTTACATGCTCTTTAAGAAATCACTCTAATGACTTTTTGTGACCCCCCCCCCCACCACTGCCAGTTTATTTATTTATTTATTTATTTATTTTTAAGTTCAAAAGAACATCACATATTTGAAATTAATGCACACACACACACACACACACACACACACACACACACACACACACACACATATATACATACAGTATATATATATATATTTTTTTTTTTGGAAAGAAAAAAATGATATTTGTTATACGTAATGGAAACTTAACATTTCAAAATATATTTTCAAAAAAATATAGGTCACACTTTATATTAAGTGGCCTTAACTACTATGTACTTACACCAAAGAATAAGTACAATGTACTTATTGTGTTCATATTGTACTGCAAAACACCTCTGCTGCTATTGAGGGGGGATACGGGTAAGGTTAGGGACAGGTTTGGTGGTCTGGGTCAGTTTAAGGGTGGGTTAAGGTGTAAGAGATGGTTCAAAAGTGTAATTATAAATGTAAGTACAAAAATTAATTACAGATGTAATTACATATAGGTATTTTTAAAAATATAAGTACAATGTAAAAACATGTATGTACACAATAAGTGCATTGTACCAAATGATTAATTTAAATGTAAGTACATTGTAGTTAAGGCCACCTAATATAAAGAGGGACCAAAATATATATAAATATTATTTATATCAAATAAAAAAAAAAAAACATATAGAATTACTAAGAATTATTTTGTGGTAGGGACAGTCAAAAAACAAAACCTTACTGTTGCCTTGCAACTATTAATAAATTTCAACTGTGAGTCCTTAAAAAGAGACATGTTTGCTTTAGCAGCCACATGCATTATATAAAATAATATCAATATACTGACAAGTTCAATCAATAAATGCATGTTACCTTGTTTTAGAAATAATTAGTGCTGTCAAACGATTAATCGTGATTAATCGCATCCAAAATAAAAGTTTTTGTTTACGTAATTTATATGTGTGTACTTTGTATATTTATTATGTAGGCTATATATCTATATAAATACACACACATGCACGTATATATTTAAGAGAAATATGCTATGTTAACATAATAATAATATAAATTACATGAATACAAATATGTACATGTAAATACATGTAAATATTTTCAAAATATATACTGTATATTTGTGTATTTTTATATGCATAATAAATATACACAGTACACACATATATTATGTAAACAAAAACTTTTATTTTGGATGCGATTAATCACGATTAATCGTTTGACAGCACTAATTATTTCTAAAACAAGGTAACATGCATTTATTGATTGAACTTGTCAGTATATTGATATTATTTTATATAATGCATGTGGCTGCTAAAGCAAACATGTCTCTTTTTAAGGACTCACAGTTGAAATATTTTGGATGCGATTAATCGTTTGACAGCACTATAAATAATTAATCCATTATGATTCTGAAGTCACGGACTCACACCTGTGAGTAACAGGTTTTGTTTCTCTTGCACTGGATTACTCACAGCGGAACATTCTAAAAATATTATGACAGTTCCTTTCCATTCCCTCAGAGCCAGACTGATAATGGAAGTCATAATTATAGACTGTAATAAAAGCCTGTTTCTGTCTGATACAACCGTGCCAACATCACCACTGTTCCCATCCCACCCTTAGATAGGATGTTATCCAGCATCCTGCCTGTTTCCCTTCTCTCGGCCGATACCCCCTAGTCTTTCCTCTGACCTGCCCCAGGATGGGGAACTGTCAGTGGTGCCAGTGGGCCAAACTGAGCTCTGTTCTGACCTGCCCCATTGATGACTCTGGGTTCCTCCAGGCCCCGTGTTCTGCATCACACTGCCCAACATGTGTTTCCTGTTGTTGCAGACTCGCTTGGAGAGTCCCAGGCCTTTTCCCGACAGCAGTTCCCCTTTGTTAGGGAAAACGTTCTGGGAATGGTTTAAATTTAGGAGGGTTTGACAGAGACTGTTTGGGGGTAATGTGATTGAGACCTGTTTCTGCAGCCTCTGAGAATTATGGGCCACTATGGAGAGAGTCTGACTCTGTGATCTTGTTAAAGATTAGCTTTTATTGGTTTTAATAGTGTATAAAAGGTGTGAAACTGTGTGTGAGGCAGAAGGAGGAAGCCAAACTCTTATTCTAGCATGTTTGTTTTATGCAGTTTGCATGCACTTATGTTGACTCATGGGATTTTCTGGGTTCAATGCAAGTTAAGTTAATTTGCCAGCATTTGCGATGTAATGTTGATTGCCACATAAAATATTTTCAACCTATAGTTTTTTCGAAAAGAGCAAAAACATTTGTTACTTTGAGGCACTTAGAGGCACAATAGCCATGGAATTAAAATAAATAAATAAATAAATAAAAAGGTAATGGCAACTTTTTATCTCACTATTTAATTCTGACTTTTTTTCTTGTAATTCTGAGAGTGAAAAAAAAAAACAGAATTGCCATGGAACAATTTTAATAACTCTTAGAAAAAAAAATTCTATATAGTGATGTATATATGTATATTAGTGCTGTCAAACGATTAATCACATCCAAAATAAAAGTATTTGTTTACATAATATGTGAGTGTATACTGTGTATATTTATTATGTATATATATATATATATATATGTATATATATAAATACACACACACACATGTATATATTTAAGAAAAATGTTACGTTTATATATTAAATATATTTATACATGATATAATTTATATGAATATAAATATATACATGTAAATACATGTAAATATTTTCAAAATATATGCTGTACAGTATGTGTGTGGCTTTATATATACATAATACATATACACAGTAGACACACATATGTAAACAAATACCTTTATTTTGGACGTGATTAATCGCGAATTAGTTTTACACCACTAATATATATATATACATATATACATATATACATATATATATATGTGTGTGTTTGTGTGTGTGTGTGTGTGTGTGTGTGTGTGTGTGTTTGTGTGTTTGTGAGAAAAAGTCAGAATTTACTTTTTTTCGTTTTTATATCGCAATTCTGAGTTTATATCATATATGTCTTATTTTAGAGTTTTAGGTGTTATGTGTCATGGCAGCAAGGTTAAAAAATTGGATAAAACTTATAAGGAAAGGTTACTAAGCAATAGTTTTGCGGTAAAATTATAATAACATGTATATTGTTTTTGTCTATACTACTGAATCAGTGAGTATTTCAACATTTACAAACTGGCCCTATTCAATGTAAGTGCTATACTGCAACCCAGATTGTTTTTTTCCTTGTCTAAAAGAAAAAGGAGGACAAGTTGAAATTAATTTTTGTGATAATCGACATTATGCCACAAGTGCTGTCAACTGAGCTTAACTCGCATTGAAAACATGATATTCCTTGAGCTTAACTTTTATTGGAACCTGAACGTTCCCAAATGGAAAATTCAGTGGAGGAAATTCAGCTTTGCTGTTAGTCAGTCGAAGCTCTGCTGCTCTGCATATTTTTTATTTCATCAGTGACTGAGCCAGTGAAGTATTAAGTATGAATTTATATCAAAACCAGTTCTAGACAATTTCCAGCTCTCATATCATTTGCTCCTGAGGATCATGACTTTGGGTGAAACTTCAATGGTGGTGTTGTGTTCTGGTTTTCATTGAAATCCTTCGTAACCGCACATGGTATTTCAAGAGCATTTGTAGGTCCCGGAGCCCGAAGTTGCATGAGTGTTTTCCATCAAGGATTGCGCTAAATTACGGTGTGGTGAAAAACTGGAGGCTCAGCATTTTGCCCCCTGCTCCTCTTTCTACCCCTCCTCCTCTCCAACCCAGACCCCCGACCCCCTCCTTCTCCTGACACAGCACTTTGCCCGCCTGTGCTCTGCAGCCGGTCCGTGACATCACAGCTCACATCTCGATAAACGTCAAAACATTCCCCAGCACGATGAGTCTCAGATGCCTGGCTAAATGCTTTCCATATGGGCCCTTTATCCCCAGCTCCCATTGGGGAAGGAGGAGGGGAGGAAGAAGGGATGAGGGCTGAGGGATTGAGAGAACTTTGGCCGGCTGAAGGAAATGAGAGCTTTCATCTTTTCTCTCTCGCTGGCCCTGGCCTGGGTTTCTCCAAAGAGTCGTTATTCTCTGAGAAGACCTGTCTGGTTTTGTCATCTGTCAGGGTATCTATCTTATGCATATCTCTCTGTCTCTCTCTCTCTCTCTCTCTCTCTCTCTCTCTCTCTCTCTCTCTCCCCCCCCCCCCTCTCTCTGTTAGGAAACGGAGTGGAGAATGTTTTCCAGTGCAGTGAGGATACCTTTTCCTCCAGTGGTGTGGGTTTGACTTGGCAGCAGTTCATCCAGCTACCAGTTTCTACAGCCTGGGAACATCCTGCCTGCTTCACAGAGGTGCAGAGGACACACACACAGAAATATATCCTGATGCAAAATGAGCACACTGGTTATGTCAGGGCCTTTTTATTGCACTGTGGATGGATGGACGCACACACACACACACACACACACACACACACACACACACACACACACACACACACACTTTGATGCATGTAATTTGACTGTATTTAATACAACAACAACAATAAAAAAATACATAATAATAATAACAATAAAGCTTTTTTACATTTTTGAACTTTGAAAATATTAATTTTGTTAGTTAGTTATACTTTTGTTCTAAACACTAATGATGCTTGTTTTGAATGATCTTTTCGGTTTTATAAATTAATATTGTATCAGTCCCTATTTAAGTAAACCAATAATTTCTACAAAAATAGTTAGTTAGTTAGTTAGTTATACATTGTGCCCTGTGATACTTGCATTGGTTAGCTGTTTTGTTTTCTTCAGTTTTAACAACATTTATTGTGCCTGTCCTTATGCAAATAAACCAATAATTAAAAAAAGTAGTTGGTTAGTTAGTTAGTTAGTTAGTTAGTTAGTTAGTTAGTTAGTTAGTTAATTTGTTTGTATTGTACCTGTCCTTATTCAAATAAACCAACTATTAAAAAAGTAGTTAGTTAGTTTTACCTTTTGCTAAAACACTATGAAACTTGCATTGGATTGCCATTCTAATATGTATATTGTATCTGTCGCTATTCAAATAAACAAACAGGTTAGATAGTTAGTTAGTTATACTATAAAAACTATAATTTAGTTAGTTAGTTAGTTAGTTATACATTTTGCTATAAACACTATGATGCTTGCATTGGATGTCTGTTCTATTCAGTTTTATCAGTGTATATTATACTTTCCTTTATTCAAATAAACTGATCATTTAAAAAGTAATTGGTTAGTTAGATACTTACTTAGTGAAAGATTTTGCCAAAGTAGATTTTTAATATTTGAATATTAGTTTGATATGTCGTTGTCTAATGCAAAATAGCATTCATACATATTTAAGTGTCCAAATATTCTTTGGGTTTATTGTATGTAACCATCATGCATTAGCCCATTTAGTGACCGAAGGTTTTCATTTATAAAGCTCTAAAAATGTTACTGACTGGTGTTTTAGTGCATTTTCTGAAAATATGGAAGAAAATAAAGGGACTCAATTAAATATGTGCAGTTTCACATGTTTAATGCAAATTGTCACATGACAAGAGCAGTTTACTTCCTGTTTTCACCATGACATGATTATGGCTGCATCAATGCTCCAAAACAAAAGGCTAGTAATGTATGTTAACATAAAGATATGACAGATTTTTGGTACACATTATCTTTAAGGTGTCTATATTAATATATGAATTCACATTATTCAGTTTTGTCTAGTGTGACATAGAATGAGTAAACATGTTGATGGCAACAATAGTGGAGGATAATAGGATAATATATATATATATTTTTTTGTATCTTAGTATATCCTTAGTATATCTTGTATCTTAGAAATAATTAAATTTCAGTATACACATTATCCCACCGGTCACAATTGTGACCAACCATAAAACACATACTTTTCCGTAAAAAAATAAAAAAATAAATAATAATAATAATAATAATAATTATTATTATTATTTATTTATTATTATTTCAAGGGGTTAGTAATGACACATCATTTTGATATTTTCACGTCTGAGAAAAATTTGGAATTAAATGGGTTAGTAGTAGACATCATGCAGCATTCATGCTCAAAATGAAATATGAGTTGAAGCTTATTTGAAACGGATATGCAGGGCCCATATTAACAGGTGCTTGCTCAGTTTTGCGCTCAGAAACCGTCCATGGCTGTTTTGAGGAACTGAGGCTTTTGTTTGGCTCCCCCTTGGTTTTTCCCCATTAATCATAGTTAATGTTCACTTAATCCTGTGTTCTTTTTGCTGATTAGTGCCCAGGGGGTCATAACCAGTCTTTCCTCTAAATGCTTCCAATAAAGAATTACTGCTGGGCAGTTTTGCCCTTCAACCTCACCATTGTTTCCTTAATTGATCACTGCTAATTGATCGGTTGGGATTTTTCATACATGGATACTACTCTTGATCAAAGGGCCCCTCCAATTAATCTGATTGGGTCTCCTCTGGCTTAAAACATTCTTGAGCACCATTACCAAACAATGATCATGGAGGGATTGCAACTGAGGGAACCAGAGCCTGAAAGGGAAGGGCTGACCCCGAGGCGTCCGGCCAGTCAAAGGAAAGTGAAGGAAAAGCCTGTCCCATAATCAAGAGGGCTTAGCCTGTATTTTTCCCTCCAGACTACAAGAGCTTCTTGTCTGAGAGGGTAAGATGTAAAAAAAAAAAAAAAAAAAAGTAAAAAGAAAAGAGGATAGACCAGCATTTAACATTTTTGCAGTATTTGTACAGAAAAAGTCAAGACCAGGTACAATGTAAAGTATTTTACAGTTTTAATCCCCTTTATTGGAATTAGTATGTGGATAAAGAGCAGTTGGTGTACCAAAGCAGGTTCCACCAGCACTTTACTATGGTGACCTTGAGCTGACATGTTCAGTTCACTTAGTTTTGACGTTGCCACGACATATTAACTTATGGGAACGTGATAATACGTCGTGGCCACGATATATTAATTTGTGGGAATGTCATATTAACTTGTGGGAACGTGATGTTATGTCTTGGCCACGAGATCATTTTGTCGAGGTAACAACATCCTTATGTTCTTATGTTGAGGGAACAACATATTTTTCTCATGGCCATGAGTTTAATGCGTAAACAAACCTGCATGACCATAGCAACCCAGGATTATCAGAAATGGATTTATTAATATTTTATTTTGAATTAAGAAATTAATATATTAATTATTATAGAAATTATTACATTATTAAATTGTTATATTAGGCTAACCATAGGCCTTGGTTAATGACTGTATTGCACGCCATGTAGACAGCATTCAAATGAAGTTTATCATCAATATATTTTACATAAAGTTTTCCCTCTGTAATATTTGTATATAATAATAATAATAATAGTAATAATTATTATTATTAGCCTATTGTTATTGGTTATATTTTTATATTTGTTTATATTCATTTTCCCCCTTAATTTCAATCTCTTTACTTAACGTTCTGAATACTTTTGTAAATAATAGCCTACTGTAAGTGCACAATATGCCAATGAAGGTTTGATTATTCTGACTCAAATTTTTACTGGAATGCAGTTTAAATTGAACATATATTTCATTTTATTTCAGCTAATTAATAGACTATAATTATAAATACTATAGTGTTTCATTGAGGAACGAATCATTCATGTAGTTTCATTTGTAAATGAAAACACATTCATCACCACACACGGACATAAATACAATTATAAAGTCAAAACTTTACTGGCATAGGCTAATTGTCATGGTTTACAGTATTTGCAAAAAATATGGTAGCAAATACTGGCAAAATTATACAGAATGTTAATTAGGTAAAGCCTAATTTGGTATAATATACAAATATTAAATGAAATGTTTAATGTTAATAAAAATGTTTTATCCATTTCTGATAATCCCAGGTTGCTATGGTCACGCAGGCTTGTTTACACATTAAACAAGAAATGGATATCATTCCCTCAACATAGCATCTCGAGGCCACGACATAAGGATGTCGTTACCTCAGCAAAATAATCTCATGGCCACGACATATCATGTTCCCATGAGTTAATATGACGTTCCCACAAATTAATATCTCGTGGCCACGGCAAAACTAAGTGAACCAAACATGTCACGTCATGGTCACCATACTTTACCACTAAATTTGACAGAGCATTGAAAATAAAGGAAATGTTGGGTGTGTGCACACACCTGTTTAGCAAAGCAGTGATATAAGAGCAAACCAGTTCAGCTAACCACAATCCTTTCACATTCTGTCAATCAGCTGTTGAATAACATGCTGTGTGTGATTAATTTCTCTTGGCTCATCTTATGGATTAACATTTAATCATTTAATATTATTTATATCAAAATGGAATAAATTCCGTTGATTTTAGCATATTGTCACGGGTCTGTGGTTGTGGCGTTGACGAAAGTAAATATAAAAGAATGATGAGAGAACAAATGGTTTCAACTCACTTTTCCCATTTAATAGACATTAATAATCACGGACAAACACAAAGGGAGAGGACTTTTAAAGGAGAGAGAACAAGAGAGCAAACAACGTAATCAAACTCAGGTGGGGACAATGACAGATAATTAACTAATAAGGAACGGAACTAAGCCAAATAAGGACAACGGGGATTACAGACAGGCAGATACGTAAAAGTATCTCCCCCTCCCGGTGGGCGCATCCCGCGCCGTAACAGTACCAATGGGGAGGGGGGTGGGCGCCCTGGAAGCCGGTTCAGGACGGGGA
Organism: Acrossocheilus fasciatus; assembly: GCA_036784905.1. Lineage (NCBI taxonomy): Eukaryota > Metazoa > Chordata > Actinopteri > Cypriniformes > Cyprinidae > Acrossocheilus > Acrossocheilus fasciatus. The sequence goes on from CM071950.1 coordinate 8,207,752, forward strand.
TACAGGATATTGAGGAGGCCTCCAGGGCGGCACAGGAGGCTCTTTGACCATGGCGTGTCAGGGGACTCCGGCGGCCATGGCGGGTCAGGGAGCTTGGGAGGCCAAGGAGGAGCAGGGAGCTTGGGAGGCCATGGAGGATCCAGGAGCTTATTAGGCCATGGAGGATCCAGGGAGGCCTAGGAGGAGTAGCCATAGTGGCCCTGACTAGTCCAAAGCATGGCCACTATGGCTATCAGGGTTACGGGTATCAGCCCCCCCCCCCCCCCCCAAAAAAATATTTTTGATGAGGTTTGGGGCTTTTTGTCTTGGCTCAGACACTTGGGGGGTGTTCTGGAAGCACAGACTTTTGGGGGCGCTCGGGAGGCGCATTCTTGGCGCAGGCACAGGGGGCACTCTTGAAGTGCGGACTCTTGAATGCGCTCGGGAGGCGCAGAGCTAGGGAGGCGCCTTCTTGGCGCAGGCACAGGGGGGCGCTCTTGAAGCGCGGACTCTTGAATGCGCTCGGGAGGCACGGAGCTAGGGAGGCGCTTTCTTGGCACAGGCACAGGGGGGCGCTCTTGAAGCGCGGACTCTTGAATGCACTCGGGCGGCGCGGTGCTGGACGGAACCAGCGGAGGCACAGGAGGGCTGGACGGGACCAACGGAGGCACAGGAGGGCTGGACGGGACCAGCGGAGGCACAGGAGGGCTGGACGGGACCAGCGGGTTTGCCGTACTTCTCAGCGGGCTTGCCATTTTCCGTGTCGGCGGCAGGCTACCAGAATTTAAGATGAGGGAGGTGTTGAGGAGGACTCGGGGGTATTTGGGATCGGGCAGGTGGTCCGAGCGATTGGTGCGGTATGTGGGGGTTCCGGGCATTAGGTGAGCTGGCGCGATGCGGCATGCTTCTGAGTGGGCTGGACGACTAGACTTATGAGGGTTTTTTACTTCGTGGATTTCAAAGTTGGAATCATTTAAACACAGTACCAGATTAATGAGTTCTTTCAGGGGAAAATCCGAGGCAGGGAGATCGCATCGGATAGTGTCATCGTCCAGCCCACGCAGAAAGCAAGCACCAAGAGTGGCGTCGCGCCAGTTCAGCTGATGGGCTAGCTCGCAGAATTCCTCCACATACCGCTCCAATCTCCGACCGGCCTGCCGCAAACCCCACAGCCTGTTTTCCGCCGACATCGAGAATATTTTGGTTGGGTCCGTGATTCTGTCACGGGTCTGTGGTTGTGGCGTTGACAAAAGTAAATATAAAAGAATGATGAGAGAACAAATGTCTTCAACTCACTTTTCCCATTTAATAGACATTAATAATCACGGACAAACACAAAGGGAGAACAGAGGACTTTTAAAGGAGAGTGAACAAAAGAGCAAACAACGTAATCAAACTCAGGTGGGGACAATGACAGATAATTAACTAACAAGGAACGGAACTAAACCAAATAAGGACAACGGGGATTACAGACAGGCAGATACGTAACACATATGTATATTAGCTTTGAGGTCATAATAGTGTACTCTTGACAAAATAATCCTTGTGAAGAGAACCATTTTTATTATTATTTCATTTTTTTAAATTGAATGCATAGAGTACGTTAAATCTTAAAAGTATATATTTCTATTTTTACTATATATCTCTATTTCAAAGTACATTTAAATAATTGTTTAATGATCTTTTGTCATCTTTTACAGAAGTACACTTATTTTGAATTGCTGACTAACATACTTAAGTACATGTAAAGTACTTGATTATAATGTTAACTGTGTGTTATTACATTCAAATTTATATTTATATAATTCATATAATTTATGTTTACTGTAAATACGTGACATGCAAGTTTTAACAGAGTTTTAACAAAGTATATTTTACTCACTCACCTGCCTGAGCCAAGCTCTGTGTATGTTGGCTGTGTGTGCTAATGGAGATTGGAAACCGCACCGGAAAGTCCCATTCTCGTGAGTTTTCCGCCAAGCACTTTCAATCTGATGAACTTTATCAATAGTTATATTTCTGCAAACACAACATCAAAGGGACTCTCTGAAGCCTAGAGAGATATATAAGTGTCATGTGCCAAGTTTCAAATAATTGTTGATATTGTCTTGAATGACCTCAATGGTTTATAAAAATGACTAAATGAGTTATTCTATCAATGATCTATGAGTCATTTCAGACAAGGAGTGAGTTAATTCAAAGAACATGGCCCATTTGCATTGTTTCATTTGAACTTTTCTAATCATTTAAAGGGATAATTCACCCCAAACTGAAACTGTTGTTATCATTTACTCTGTCTCATGTCAAATGACATTTTTCAGAAAACACAAAAGGAAAATTTTTAAGAAAGTACAAGCTGCTATTTTCTATTATTCTGCTATTTGCTATTTCTACATATATATATAGCACACTGACAATAATAAATGTTTCTTGAGCAACAAAATTATAATGATTTCTGAAGAATCATGTGGTGTAAAGAAGACTGGAATAATGAAGCTGAAAATTTCCTTGGTTTACTACACTCACTGAAAAGCACAAATACAGATATGCCACTTGTGACTGTATGTGTACCATATACATATCCAAAATCCACATGGATGATGGGAATATGAGAGAATGAAACAACTGGATATGTTTCTGAGTATGTTTTTTTTTTTTTTTTCTCACTGCAAGTTCATTACCTTTCTCTCTCTATCTCTCTCTCTCCCTCATACACACACACACACACACACACACACACACACACACACACACACACACACAAACAAACACAAATCCAACCAGCATGAAGGAAAAAGGTTTCTGGTGTTCATGGCGGAGCAAACATAGCAAGGTTCACCTCTTTTGTTTACAGTGATAAATTTGTTACCTTGACTGCCTTTGTGGAAAAACTAAACGCCCTACTTAATGAGGCAGATTCGGGAAATTAAAACAAACAACAACAAATAATACAATTCGAACTTTATTTTAAATGCTGCTGCCTGCACACATACACATTTCCACTCACTGAAAAAATTGTTGCCTTGACTTTCATTATCTTTTTGTTCTGCATTTTAATGCTCTAATTTGGTACTAATGTAACTCATATTACTGCAGATATATGTATATATATATATATCCTTTTCACCATAGTGTTTAATGTGTGGAAAAGAGCATCTCAGAAGTTCTTAAAAATGTCTCCTTTTATGTTCCATGGAAGAAAAAGCCATGCTTATATAAAACACCATATAAAATGAATGGAGATCAGTGTACAGCATGGTGTGTGCTATGTTGGCTATACAGAGACTCGACCCTTCATGTGTACACAAGCAGGGAGTGATGACCATGTGTGTGTGTGTGTGTGTGTGTGTGTGTGTGTGTGTGTGTCTGCCCCAGCGCCAGCTCTCGCCCCGCTCCATTTACCGTTCATGCCCAGCCGCAACGAGGAACACATGGGAGCTGTTTGGAGCCCCTCATGACGGATCTAATTCTGAAGTCCCACCGTGTCCCACCCCTCCCCCGCTTTTCATTCAAGCTGTTGGAGCAGAACAGGCAAACCCAATCGACCTCAAAATTTCCATTCGGAGAGGAAAAAACAAAACAAATAAATTAAGCAAAAAGAAAAGACAGACAAACGCAAGAGCAAAATTTGCCAGCAAACTGGTCGGAGTTGCTCTGTAAAATGTGTTTTGATTGGCAAACCCTGAAGTGCTTAATCTGTGAGAGAAAACAGCGGCAGCAGTGATGTGATGTGATTTCCAGTCCCGTTTGTTTGAACCTCTGGATGTGTCTCAGATGGGTGTAATTTTCATATTAGTGTTACAGGGGACTGTATTAGTGTTTGAGACATAGTGTGGTGGTGTTGAGTCTTTTGGATGTACTGTGTGTTTGCATTCGCAATCTATTCAGTTTTAAATATGGCTCATTTAATGTAGATTTATAGCTTCAAAGAACATTCATGTTTACAATGCTGAGTAGATTAAAAATTGTGACCTGTTACTGATTACATTATTGCAAGTAACACATTCTGGGTTACCCATTTTAGGGAATGTATTCTGAGAACTTTTTAGATTACTTTTTACCTAACTTGTTTTAAACGTACCATTAAAGGTGCAACAGGTGATTGTCAATCACAAACATTTTTTGTTATGCTGGTTGAAAGTCTCTTCACATCCCGATAGCAATCTTTAAGTTAAGTGGCCTAAATGTATTTACATGTATTTATATATTCTGTGAAAGGCGTAGGACCAAAAAAATGTTCGCCCAATCAAAAGAGGCTTTCTTACCTGCCTGTCAACATGTGTATTTGCATACCTCTACGCACTCTGTTCGCGCAGACAGGATACGACATCAGCACGTTCATGCACGCTATGCAGACAGAGCGAGAATGGCAGACAAACATCAACAACCTGACCTTCCTTCCTGGTATTGTAGTACTGTTACTAACTGTACTATACCGTTTTCTCACCGGTGAATGACACATGATGTATTGTAGTAATGTTGACTCTGGTTGTCTGGTCTGTGGGCGTATATGCCTTCAGGGGGCGTGGCTTTGGATGGTGATTTGCAGGGAGGGTGGGATGTACGCTTTCAGTGCTATCAGGCTAAAGTTAGCATTTTCCAAGATCTCCTACTGCACTTTTAATTGTATCACATTGATATATAAAAAAGGAAAGAGCTATAAATCAACAGAATATATATGTATGTGTGTGTGTGTGTGTGTGTGTGTGTGTGTGTGTGTGTGTGTGTGTGTGTGTGTGTGTGTGTGTGTGTGTGTGTACTTTGAGCTTTAGTCTGAACACCCCTCACTCTTATTTTAGCTTTTGAGTGTATTAAATATAGATTACTAGCTTTCCAACATCAAGATTAATAGCATGTTTGGCTGAGACTCTTAGCTTTGTGGCCAACAGATATCGTACCTTGTTTTTCTGATAAATCGTTTTCCCAGCATCCTTGTCACCAGGATTCCCTCAGTGGTATTTTGTTTGTTGTGGGCAATACACCCTCTTATTTTGCCCGGGTTTCCACAGTAACCTCTATGGGATGTTGATGTACTGCAGCTCATGTGAGGAACCTTCCTATTCATCTCTCAGCACTCAGCTGTAATTTGGTCTTCTGGGTTTCCGTTGGATGGGTGGTCCGCAGGCCAATCAGTCAATTCACGGATATCATCATAACCGACCGAAGCGTTTCAAAAGCTCAAAGAACGAAAGAGCCCATTCAGTTAGCAACAGACTGCAAACGCATACCTGAGGTAACTCAATAATAACTCACTTTGATTTTCTCTCTATCACTCGCTTGCCTTCAGAGACAGAATCCACTTCAAAGATGAATCGCCCCAGGTTGATTTTAGTTTTAATTTAAACAAACCTGATGATGAAATAAAACTCAGTTCCTCTCAGGCTTGTTTCCCTTGACGTGATTTTACTGTATATGCATCAACAGTGTGGTGTTTATGTTTGATTAATCTGTACGATTTAAGCCATGCCAGCAAAAGCCTTTTGAAATGTACTGTCACGACACTGAAAGGATAATTCACTTACACCAAAAGCAAAGCATGTATGGTTCAATACTGAGTGCTTAACATAAAAAAATAAAAAAAAAAAATAAATAAATAAATAAAAATGTGCATGCATCTTGGTTTCCTGCCTGTGCACTAGCATGCATAAATCTTTTTTTCTACCAAGTGTGTGGCATTCTTGGCATGTTCACACAACCTGCAAATAGACTGCAGCTTCTTCAGGTCCCTGCCCCTGAAAATGCATAGTGTCTGAAGCAATGGTCTAGTGATCATAAAATATTGTGCAAGCATTTGACGAAGACGGCTGCACGAGTGTGGTGTGTGTAGGAGGTTGAGTAGTGTTTAAGGGGTGGAGAAATGCTTGAAGGGGATCCAGATTGCTCTTGAGGTTGTTGGAGCTCTGCAGTAAGTCGTGCCTGATTGGAGATATCTCTGTAAGTGAGCAAAAAGGGCAGGTGGATCTCACACAAAGCACCAGGGGGTGGGGGAATTCAGGTCAGATTAGCCTGATTAGATTAGATTTTCTTACTCAGACCATATAGGCTTTGGTTTAACCACCGGAATTGAGAAAAAAAAAACAGACTTTGTTTATGTCTGCAACTTTTCTTTTCAAGACACACATATTTATATAGTGCTTTACAATACATATTGTTGTAGCTTCACATTAATAAACTGAAAAATAATTTATTTCGTAAAAATTCATCAGTTGTGCAGAAAAAAAAAGACAAATAAGACAATAGTGTCATTATTCAGCTCATTTTAGTTCAATGTTGTTTCACTTCAGCTCAACGACTGTCAGTTTTGTAAAGTTCAGCAATTATGATTGTCATTTCAGGGAAGAAATGAGTGTGTCTAAGATAACTTTAAAAACGTATCAGCCATGTTTTGTAATAACTGCAATTTCTTTATTATTATTGTTTTACTTTATCTTTTACAAATATTATGAAGTATTGATTCATAAATATCATTAAGTTTTGGGAAATCACAATACACATTTTGAAACCTGAACCTATATCACCTTGTCATAAATAAATGTAAAATTTTAAGAGACTCACTGTAAAGACTTTTTTTAATGCATGCTTCTGCATGTTGGTTATATCACATTACCAATATTTGAACAAAACAAAACAAAAAAGCTCTTCTTTTTTCTAATAAAAGATGATACTAAACTACTTAAGCTTTTCTGTTCATGAATTCTACTAACTATAAGTAACTTTGTAACTACATGTCAACTAATTCTCATTAATTTGCAACTACATGTCAACTAACTCTCAGAGTAGACTGTTAGGGTAGGTTTAGGGTTAGTAGAATAAGTTGTAGAATAATACTTGCAAAGTTTCTCATAGTCAGTATGTTGTATGTTGTGGACCCATCAAAATAAATTGTTAGAAGTTATTAAGTAGACTACTAATACTCTAATGACTGCTAGTTGACATGTAGTTGCACATTTATTTACTGTTAGCAAAATGTCTTAAACAGACTATCGAAATAACCTGCTTTATTTCTTAATTATGTGGTTAGTAACACATCTAACATACTTTCTTTTATACTCTTGTATGCAACATTTCAAAACTGTTTTTAATACAAAAAAAAAAAAAAAAAGAGTGTCATTGACCTTAAAACCACCTTACCAGTGGCAAAATCCAATTCATCCAATCAGAATTCAGAGTTAGCAGTTTCTGTTTTATAAGAGAGTTTATAGAAGCAGCTGCACTGGTGTGTATAAAATGGGGTTGTGCGTATTGTTTGTGTGTGTGTGTGTGTGTGTGTGTGTGTGTGTGTGTGTGTGTGTGTGTGTGTGTGTGTGTGTGTGTGTGTGTGTGTGTGGGTGTGCTTCTACTACCTGATAACCTGTCATTATCTCCAGAATAGTTGGTGTGTGAGAGTGTCCATCATATGGGTGGATGATTGACAGGGGGTGTTCTGGAGGTAGAGGACTGACTGACAGCTGGATCAGGTAACTGCTCATTAGAGGACATACACACACAAGCAGTCACCTAAGTGTCAGTGCACACAACACACACACACACACACACACACACACACACACACACACACACACACACACACACACACACACACACACACACACACACACACACACACACACACACACAAACACACACACACACACACACACACACACACACACACACACACACACACACACACACACACACACACACACACACACACAAAACATAACAATTCTAAGAGTATGTTAAGCACTTTAACAAAGGCTTGTCATTGAGTTATCTCCCTTGTGAAAAAGAAGTAAAGAAGTACACTTTAGTATACACCTTAGTACAGTTTATATATAATCTATAAAAACTGTATTTAATCTGAATACTCAGCTACTTTTAAATGGTTATCGAGTGAGTAGAATGCTTTTTGGACCAGGATGGTGTAATTTTGACATGTATCAGCAGGGGCTAACTGGGCCAACTAATCTAACTAAACCTCAACCCCCAATAGCTGATAACATTTCTCTTGCTTTCTCACCTTGGTCCTGCTCTGCTGATTAACATACTCACCCTTGCTGGTGCTAGAAGTCGATATTTGACTCAACATTTGCCCTTGCTGTTTACCAGTCCTTTTATTTAATTACCTAACCTGCATCGCTCCCAACATAATAAAATGATTGAAGACAGAAGTGCTGCAGAAAAACAGAACTATCCTGACCAGGACACTATGAGAGAAGGAAGTCCAACTAACATGATTATGTTATTGCATGTACATTTATGTACAGGTGAGCCAAAACGTTGTGCGAAAGCTGTCAAATGTTTTCTCAGTTCTCATGCTCACTAAAATGCCTTTATAAACCCACATGGTGCTCACTACACACACACACACACACACACACACATTTACAAAAATGTCAACAAACTAAATTCCCCTGTTTTTAGTGGCTCGGTCTGGTGCAGGTTTAAAGTTAGCAGTAGACTAATAAGCCTCTTATTGCTGGTACTGAGTGAAGTCGGTCAGGAGTCCTGCCCCGTCCTCCCTCCCTCCAGTTCTGGCCCAATGTAAACATAGCCTTTCAGAACATTTGTTTTTGTAAAATTAGACATCCAACCACATCCTTCATGATTTAATCTCAGGCTCGACCCTGGGTGGCTGGACAAACAAACTCAGCGGGTTCATTAAAGACAGACCTCTCTCTTTCTCTCGCTCTGTCTGTGTTTCTCTTCTTCCCAAATGACAGATATTTTAGGACCATCTTGTCACAGAATGTCAAATGCACAAATTCTTAGCAGATTAAGCTATTCTTGCTTCAGTCTAAGTTACCAATCATATGCACTTGGTTATTTGTCTTGTTCATACTTAATTTCCCATTCTTTTCTACAGTATTCCTGTCCAGGGCTTTCACTAAATTTCACATTTAGGGGACGTTAGGTGCAAAGTAAACTTATGCCAAGTGGATGTGTTTGGTCATTGCGCTTATGTCTCATGTATTTTGCAGCTTCGTACAACAACCACGACATGTTGTACAACAAAATAAATAGATAAATAAAAATGCTACCTGCAAGTTCAGAAAGTTCAACCTTTATAAAATGTTGCATGATTGTGCATGTTTCTACGCGTTGAAATTATTTATTTATTTAATTTAAATGCAAAAACAGATTTTGTGTGAATGTCCTCTTCAGTGAGACATTTTTTGTGGGACCAACAAGTAGCTAATGGTGACCCTGGGATAATGATGTTCCCTCTGATGACAACCTTATTGGTGACAAAAAATAAAAATAAAAATAAAGAAATAAACACACCTGGTAATAACATTATTCTATTTCTACTTCTTCTATGAGCTCCAAAAGCAGGGGTTTTCAAACTTTTTAATGCCAAGCGCCCCAAAATATGATTGTCCTGTTCCTAAAATACAATGGTAATGTAATAACTATAATAACAATAATAACTTCAATGCAATAACTACATATTAAATGTATGTGGAACAAAATATGAAGTGTTATATTATAAAAACAATTCATTAAAATGGAATTAATTAAACAATTGACTTTTATATTGTCATTGCACTGCTAATCTGTTTGCTTAACAAAAAAATCAAATTGCTTAAATATTAACAGGTAAATATTAAGGCTTATTTTTATTCTTTAAAACTGTCAATATAATAAATATACTATAAATTACAATTATCATCTCATTTTGAAAACCTCTGCTTAAAGATTGTACTTGTAAAAGATGTACTAGATGTATAGTATAATGGGATAGAAGTAGTTTTCAGTGGGTTTTACTGTTGTGTGTCTTGGTGTCAACTGCAAAACAGAAAATATCCTTCCAAACAAAAAGAAAAAAAGAATAAACTCAGGAAAACACAGACTGAAACTTTGACATGACCTCAGTTAATATGATGTCTGTTCTGTTCATAATTACTTTATTTGTGTTGAAAAGTGTTTATGGACTATGTGTTCTTCTTATATAACTCTCTCATCACCATTACTCCTCATCAAGTCTCTTTCGCTCCCTCTTTCTCTCTCTTTTACTAATAGGTCATCATTCATCACAGTTTCACAGACACAGTTTGCTGACCACTGCACTTGGCCTCTAAAAACACCACCAGGCACACACACACACACACACACACACACACACACACACACACACACACACACACACACACACACACACACACACACACACACACACACACACACACACACACACACACTCTCTCACACACACACACACACACACACACACACACACACTCTCTCTCACACACACACACACACACACACACACACAAACACACCTGTTTGTTTTTGTGAAAAGTGGGGACATCCCATAGGCGTAATGTTTTTTATACTGTACAAACTGTATGTGCTATTTCCCTACACCTAACCCTACCTCTTACAGGACACTTTCTGCTATTTCAGATTTTCAATAATCATTCTGTGTGATTTATAAGCGTTTTGAAAAGTGGGGACATGGGGTAATGTTTTGAAAAGTCACCTTCTCCTTGTAATACCTATGTCATACCCTTGTCATTATACAAATTTGTGTCCTCATTTGTCACAAAAACGCACGCACGCACGCACGCACACGCTCTCTCTCTCTCTCTCTCTCTCTCTCTCTCTCTCTCTCTCTCTCTCTAAACTCCTGTAAAGGTGCAGTTTATACAGGTACATTGTGACTTGGTCACACACACACACACACACACACAAACACACACACACACACACACACACACACACACACACACACACACACACACACACACACACACACACACACACACACACACTGTCTATACCAGGCTTATAGTATCAGTTTTAAGGGAGGAAATTATAAAGAAGGCCTGGATTTTCCGTCCTGAAAATCCATCACCAGTAGTTGCAGCAGAGTCGGCAACAGTCAACGCATTCACCCATTACATGCTGAGAGATTCAGGGAAAACATCTTCATTTGGTTAGAAGACATAAACATGTTTGGCATGTAAAGGATTAGGTTTCACAAAGTTCAAGCTATTTATACTCAAGATCTTCCAATTTCAAGCAATGCTAGTCACCAGCATACAGTATGCTGTTTTGAATGCATGTGTCCATATAAATCTTCTTAAAAAGATAGCCGGACCCACTTTATTGTGTCTTTAACTACTATGTAGTAATATTTAATCATTTGAATTCATGTATTTGTCTATATAATTTTTTTACATTGTATGTATATTAAAAAAACAAAACAAACAAAAAAAAAAAACCTCCATGTAGTTACATACAGTGCTGTGAAAATGTTTTTGCCCCCTTCCTGTTTTTATGTTTTTCATTTTTTTGCACGTTTGCCACACTTAAATGATTCAGATTATCAAACTAATATTACACAAAGATAACCCAAGTAAATACAAAATGCCGTTTTTAAATAATGATTTTATTTATTAAGGGAAAAAGCCGTCCGAACCTGCCTGGCCCTATGTGAAAAAGTAATTGCCCCCTATATCTAATAACTGGTTGTGCCACCCTTTTCGGCAACAACTGCAATCAAGTGTTTGCGATAACTTGCAATGAGTCTTTCACATCACTGTGGAGGAATTTTGGCCCACTCATCTTTGCAGAATTGTTTTAATTCAACCACACTGGAGGGTTTTCAACCATGAACGGACTGTTTAAGGTCATACAGCAGCATCTCAATCGGATTTAAGTCAGGACTTTGATTTGGCCACTCCAAAACCTTAATTTTGGTTTTCCTTGAGCCATTCAGAGGTGGACTTGCTGGTGTGTTTGGGATCATTGTCCTGCTGCATAACCCAAGTGCACTTGAGCTTGAGGTCACGAACAGATGGCCGGACATTCTCCTTCAGGATTTTCTGATAGAGAGCAGAACTCATGGCTCCATCAATTATGGCAAGTCATCCAGGTTCTGAAGCTGCAAAACAGCCTCAGACATCACACTACCATCACCATGTTTGACAGTTGGTATGATGTTCTTTTTATGAAATGCTGTTGGTTTTACGCCAGATGTAACGGGACACACACCTTCCAAAAAGTTCAACTTTTGTCTCATCAGTCCACAGAATATTTACCCAAAAGTCCTAACGTTACCTGCATCCCACCTCTATAGCAGCAAGCGTGATTTGCGATACAACATGAACATAAGTGCATGATACCTAACAATTAATTTATATTTTATTACTTCATAAGTACATAGCAGTTAAAGACACCTAATAAATAGTAGGGCTGGATAGTACAACCAAAAATAAAAAAAAGTCCATGCACAATAGTCCAAGTCTACTGAAGCCATTTTGTTTGTTATCCAACTGTGAGGAACAGAAAGAAATTGAAATGTTTATTCAGTGAAAATCTTGATATCTGCCCTAGTGCTTCTTAAAAATGTTCATGGAAAATAGCAATGCTCTTTTTATGAATGAATCATTCATTTTAATCTGATATTTTGCATGAATCATTTGTTCCAGATCATAAAATTGAATCCTTCACAAATTGGATTGATTTGGCTCTCAAATTTAACTCAAAAACCCATTTGTCCAATTTTTTATTCCATGGAAGAAAGTAATACATACAGGTTTGGCAGGACATGAGAATGAGTAATCGATAACAATTTAATTGCTAGCTCAAGCAACTCAACCAGCAAACCTCCCTTGGTCATCCAGATCAGAAAGATATTGGCCCACCAACTAGACTTGCGCCAAATCAGTACTAGCATAAACCAGCCTGGACCGCCATGACCAACGGAAATGGAAAACACTGAACACTCAGAGAAAACCGACTGCAAATCCAACTAAACATTTTCTCAGAGGGTGTAAAGCTAACCAAATACAGTGTTAGCACTTGCTAGCTCACTTAGATGTATTTATGGTGAACATGTAATGACTGATGGACAGAAGGTGTTTTTCTGAGATTGCCAGAACTCACTCAAGGTCTCCCGTCTCTGATGTGAAAAAGGAACAGCAGGGCCTTGCTTGACTGCTTGGTCTAGTCTAGTGGAAAAGACGGGTTAGTTTTGGCACAGCGCAGAATCACTCAGCCTGTGTTGCCCACTGTGTGAAGTTGAGACCTCTTGGCCTGTGGTGAAATTACTTGTGTGTGTGTGTGCAGGAAGATGACTCTGCCTGGTGCGTGGTGAATCTTGTTTTGACAGTGATTTCCTTGGCAGAGCAGTGCCGCTGGTTTGGGTGAGCTGGCATGGCTTGTGCTGTCTTTTGGGAACAAGAGGCAACTGAACAGAGGAAGTGGCTGTTTTGGGGGGATGGGGTTGCTAAGTCGCTTGCTTAACTTTTGTGAGCTGCTTTTTCCCACTCTTGTGTTTCTGGGAGTCTGGCTTGCTGTGTAAAAAGGTACAGTGGTAGCAGGGAGGTCGTATAACACCTGCTCTATGAGTTTCTAATTTAGTATCAATGCAGCTCTTTGTAAGTGTGAATGTGTGGGAGCACACTTGTGACAATTGTGTATAACTGTGTATATTTGTAGGTAACTGTTCTTTTTTATAGTACCAGGGATGCAAACTAGTTTGAAATCAAAATATGATACTTCTGAATTCTTAAGGTGCAGGAAAAGTTGCAATTGTTCAGCATATTTTTTTTGCTGTCACAATCAAAAAAAAATGTAATATTGTGAATTTCTGTGAAGTTGGTCTTACAAATTCGCCATGTTGACCAATTGACAGCTACACCACTGAAAATGGCTATTGGACTTTTTTGCCTCCAATTTTCACGGTCCCACTTTATATTCGGTGGCCTTAACTACTATGCACTTACATTTAAATTAATCATTTGATACAATGCATTTATTGTGTACATACATGTTTTAACTTTGTACTTATATTTTTAAAAATACCTATATGCAGTTACATCTGTAATTAATTTCTGTAATTACATTTATAATTACTCTGTTGATCCATCCCTTACACCTTAACCCACCCTTAAACCTACCCAGACCACCAAACCTGTCCTTATAACTTTACCTGTATCCCACCTTAATAGCAGTAAAAATGTTTTGCAATACAATAAGTACATTGTTCTTATTTTTTGATGTAAGTACATAGTAGTTAAGGCCAGCTAATATAAAGTGTGACCATTTTCACTAATGCAACCATACTTTTATGCTCATTACACAGTGGATGCAGAAGTAGAATGGACCATACATTCATCTATATAAATAACTACAACTTTTCTCCTCGTTTATTTTCTAAAATGTACTAGATTTAGTAAGAAGCCATTTAGCTTTTATGGAGAGCAACTTATTGCAGTGTTTTGTTTAGTTTTTTTTTCTGCTGGGCCCCACTTTTGTAGAGAAAAATAATTTTCAAGCACCCCCCCCCCCCCCCCCCCCCAGTTAGATATCAGCAGTATGTGGACACAACCACCCTACAAAGATAAAAATTGATTCCCCCTTTTTCAATCCCCCTAAAACCACTGAGGAGTGGAGTAGTTTTGATAATGCGCCACCAAATTCACAAAAAAACAGACAAGAGTGGTAGCAGTAGCTAATTATCATTTAAACAGGCATGCACTGAAATGGCTCGCTGTGAACAGAGCTGTTTTTGACAAGGTAAAATGGGTTTTGTTTTACACGACCATTGAGGAATTTTAGCGAAAGTATTTTGCAGATGTTTCATGAAGACCCTAAAGAACCATACCAACTTATGGAAAATAGGAATTTGTTGTCTCCTTTAACCACCAATGGTAAAGTGTCGTTTTTGTCATATTGAGGTGCCCCTGGAATGTGAGTTTTGCCATTTGAGTCTGGTGTAGCCAAGGTGTTTTGGTAGTTTGATGACGTTTTGGTGACGTTTGATGTAGATTCATTGTCTGTTTTACGTTAACTGGCAGTGTTTTTAAAACTTGTCCATGCTTAGTGCAGAACCATCCATCATTCATTTATATTCTTACAGGACTCCCTGAAATACTCAATTCTGATTCTTCAATTGTGCAGCACTACAAGTCATCTTGAGGTAAAAAAAAAAAAAAATGTGTCAAACTAATAGTTTGTGGCCAGTTTTTACTTCTGGCCTGTATCCGCATAATAAGTGGGAATGCGTAACAATCTGCTGATTGAGTGCTCTATCTCTTAGTCTTGCCACACAACCTCTTTTTATAAATATATTTGTATATATAGTTAAAGCTCCCTCATCTCACACAAACACATGACCATGTCACAGGCCACAACTCAGCTCTTGGTTCAGCTCTCATTGTATGTACCATAACATACAATTACAGAACATACAGTTAGACTCCAACAAAATAACCCTAGAGATTCAGTTGTACTTCACACGCAGATGTTACTCAACAGGGATGTGAGCAAACATGACTATACCTGCTTCATATGAATGCCTGTTGGTCCATTTTGCAGTTTCACTTTCCAGGTTTCAAACATGTTTACATTTTGTATTTTATGCACTAGTTTATGCATAACGTTACTAATTCACCACATATGTGGACAGGCTTGGGACCTTATGCATTAAACTTTGTGTGGTCTCAGTCTGGGTTGTCGTCAGGAGGGGACAACTGGGTATGTAGGTTCTTTGCGCTATAGGCCAGTGGTTCCCAACCACGTTCCTGGAGCCCCCCAAATACTGCACATTTTGCATGTCCTTGGTCTGACACACCCATTTCAGATCATGGAGTCTCTACTAATGAGCCGATCACCTCAATCATGTGTGTTTGATTAAGGAGACATGCAAAATGTGCAGTGTTGGGGCTCCAGAAATGTGGTTGGGAACGACTGCCATCGCACCTACAGGAGAGGGGTGCCAGACCCCAGGAATTTAAGTAATGACATTTGCTTCAATGTAAGTTACTTTATATGCAATGGCAAAATATATCAATGAATTAACATACACTTATTTACTTTCATAAAAGCACATATATGCAAATCCAAGGAGAATATGCAACCCAGTTTCTGCAACACTGATATTAAGTGTCTGATTGCACATTTTGCAGCAGTTTCAAAGGGAAATGTCCAGTTAGTGGTACCAAAACATGCTTTCAGTACGAGACTGTGGCCACATTTTTATTACGTTGATATTGGCATATTGCAACATATTTATTATGTTGGCTCAGGCACGTATTGTAGCTTGTTCAGAATTCATCTGCACAGGGAGTGTCTCTAAAAGGTTAATGAAAAATAACTTACACCCTACACCACAACCCAACCTAACCCTAAACCTACACAATAATGTTAATTAAAGCAAAAGAGAAGCGCATTAGCTGATGCAACTGTGCTACTTTAACCTACTTATATGCAGGTTTGAGCTGTTTTATCAGACCATGGTTTCACGGGATTCTGAGCTGTATCGGGTGGGCTACAAAGCAAACCTACTGCATTAGAAAACTCATACGTGTGAAGCTATGTATGTGTCGCTAATGTTCATATCTCGCGCCATGTTAAAATTTTTTGAGGTCATAACATAATATTCTGCAAAGAATTATGTGCAAATTAGTCTGTCTTAATTGAAACTCTGACCCTGTAAATCAGAGTTTTACTGCCACTAGTAGTCATTTCAACTGAAAACTGCAGCATTTCATCCATGTAGGTATGTTTTTTGAGTTTTTCAGAAACGTCACCACAAGCACATATTTCCAACAAGCCTAGGTTGTGAATATATTATAAATAATAATAATAATAAAATAGAATTTATTGCTGTAGCTCAACATGTCGCCAGCAATGCCTGAGTTTGATTCCCTGGACACACAAACTGATAAAATATATGGGCCTACCTTAAATGCACTGCAAACTGCTTAAGATATTACATGTAATGTAATATATTTAGACAAACAGAACCTCAGACATACTTATTTCCCAGATTGTCGATGCGTATTATGAACAAAAAGTGAGGAGTGGCAGCATGATATAGGATCTATCAACACAGTGGCTTCAGAACACAGTATAATTGTGGAGAAGATCAAAAAAAGTCCCAACTTTAAAGTTGTTGACTGATGAAGTGCTGGCAATACAAAAAAAAAAAAAAAAAAGAAGATACAGACTCTACATACCATGTGCTCCAAACTGAAGACAACCAACTGGCAGAGCAAGCTGTTTAAAAATAAAACTAATTTCCCTGTGCGCAACATTACCATTTTCGTCATGTTGGATGTCAAATCCAAACATTAGTACATCAGCACTGCTGCACTGTCTACCATCACAACCACTACTAACAGATCCTGGGCTTTAGAACAAGCCATGACAGATGCACTAAAGGGAATGGAACTCTCTTGAAGGAAGTGTGATCTCTTTCTCAGGGCAGCGTCTCTGATGCTGATGAACTTGGGAGCTGGAGAAGTACAGAGGGGGACGATAAAATGCTTCAGAGCATGACATGGGAGGATGGTCTCAGCGCCAGCGGAGCAGCTCTCTGTGCCTCCTAACAATGTTCTGACCCCATCATGTGACCCGGACACAGTGCTGAGCACCGCCTGGCTCGGCCGTCCAAACAACAGCTTCAATGGCTTGCAGATGTTGATCAGCTAATAAATTCTTTGTGAAGTCGGTGACTGTGGAGTGGAGGATCATTGGAGACCAAAGCGAAGGAGGACTGTTTTGTTTCTTGCACTGGTTTTCTTGCACAAAGTATATTGCATATATTGCATGTACTGTACCATGAAGCGTCACATGTTGTGTTTTTCATCTGTTTAATCTCTCTTTCTCGTATTTCTTCTGTCCTTGGCTATATATTATAACAGCCTCGACCTTTCCACTTCCCAAGGAAGACAAGGAAATAAAACAGCTATCTCTTAGGGCTCTTAAACCTGGATATAGCATGATCACATCTCCATAGTTGAAACTAATAAAACAATTTTGTCTGCTTTGTTTTCCACTGGGGGCCCTGGCCAAGAACACTGACTTAGTTTAGCATGAATCACACAAGTGTTTTATATCAGATGAAAGATATCCAGCCCTGTTGTGTGCTATAATTTAATTAACAGATGCTTTATAGATCTCACATTGAATTTCACCTTTGGGTACAGTATATAAGCAGCATTTCAATAACCACTCAAGTGGGTTGGTATCTCGATATGTTAAAAATGGCCCTTGAACCAGTTTATGCTAGGTGGGCAAAACGCCTGGATTTCCTCACAATGCAGCCGCCATTTTTCACAAGGACACACACATACTCGCATCTTATGAAAGCTTATGTAAAGCCTGTCTGAGGAGAGAAAAGCCTTGATGACATTAAACATCAGCAGTGGGGAACATTCAGAGTAAACAAGAGCCGAGCAGTACGAGCTCCCCCTCGCACTGCACGTACCAACAGAGACTGAGAGCTAGCCAAACATACACACTGCACTTATCCACATACTCTGGATCAGCCTTTGTTTATTAAAGGTCAGGGGTCACAGAGCAAAAGAGTGATAGAGAGAGAAAGAGAGATTGCAAACACACTTAGAGAAGGTAAAATGGTGAATTAGCTAGAGCCTGAGCAATGTTACGTTTTATAAGCTAAAGAAAAGAGGTAAAACTTTAATAGAAAACCATGATCAAATGTTACTATTCAAAAGTTTGGGGTTGGTTGGTAAGATTTTAATTTTTTTTTTTTTTTTTTTTTTTTAATCTTTTCCAAGGCTGTGTTATTTGATCGGGGGAAAAACCCCACTAAAAACAGCAATGTTGTGAAATAATATTGCAATTTAAAATAACTGCATTCTATTTTAATAGATTTTAAAATGTAATTTATTTTTGTGATGCAAAGCTGAATTTTCAGCATCATTACTCCAGTCTTCAGTGTCACATGATCCTTCAGAAATCATAATATGCTGATTTGCTGCTCAAACAAACAAACAAACATTTTCAAAATGTTGGACTGATTTTCAGGTTGTAGGACAGAAATCAAATGGTAAATGTGGAAAAAATGCTCCTTTATGTAGCTAGTAGGCCAGATGCTAGTTTTACAGGTTAACTTTGAAGAAAACTAAAGTCTTCTGACCTGATGATATAGCTGAATCAGCTGAATGAAAATTTCCATGCTGTTTCTCATCATCTGTGGACTGTTTCTTGAGGATGAAAACTGGAAATATCCCCCAGTCAGATGACAAGGTGCTCTTCCTTCCCAGTATGCATGCTGATTGTCAGTATCTCACTGAAATAAGGCTCTGCTGAGCCCAAGAGTTACACGCAAACAATGGGAAATAACATGTTTTATTAATTTACAATCAGCAGGATACATTAGGTTCTAATGAATTGCTCAACAGTTTATAAAAATTGTCAGGCAAGATATCAGAACATAGCTCAGCTGTTCTATTCATCAACATCTGTTAGGAAGAAAAAAAAATCCAATATTTACAGACTTGAGCTCAGGTTTGGAAAAGAAGTCTTATTTTTGTTTTGAAAGAACATATCGGTTCCCCTCATGCATAGTGCATAAACTTGCACAATATTTTCAAAAAATATCTATCTATCTATCTATCTATCTATCTATCTATCTATCTATCTATCTATCTATCTATCTATCTATCTATCTATCTATCTATCTATCTATCTATCTATCTATCAATCAATCAATCAATCAATCAATCAATCTATCTATCTATCTATCTATCTATCTATCATCTATCTATCTATCTATCTATCTATCTATCTATCTATCTATCTATCTATCTATCTATCTATCTATCTATCTATTTACACTGAAGGCCCTTGAGCATTTCTGTCCATTTCCTTCAGAATGTGGTCGTCTAAAGGTTCATTTCAATATAAAGGTCTCTTTGTTTTGCTAGGTAGGGGGGAAAAATACTTTTTATGCTACTAGATCAAAGAACTAAATAAGTCACAGGTCAAATAAGCTTTAAGGACATTTTAAATGTGCTGCATTGCAGACAGCTCTTGAAATGAAAGGCTCAGGGAGTTTACTCTAATGTAATCTCTGGAGGATTAGGTGTTTTATGGCAGGCTTGTACTTTAATGAGTGGTGAATGTGAACATGCACCTCAGCTGATCTCCATCAGAGTAAGCCTTTGTTTGCTCGCTTCGCACAGTGAGAGACACACACATACAGTATGTCAAGTGAATACAGACAAAATATATTAATGTCAAGTGAAAAATAAAGAATAAAGACCCATTTACACAAAGTATAAAAACTATAACGAAAACTAGTATGATAAATGTATTAGCATCCACACCACTGAATTCCACAAAGTAATTCCAGTGATGCAGTTCATTTGCTATTCTTTTAGAGGATGGAGCAATACGTTATTGTTATAGCCATCATTATTGCTGTGAATGGGCCTTTAGACTGTTATTTATTCTAACACTACTGTTAGAGTGAATGATGAGTGATGTGGGTGTATGTGGATACTCACAAGAAAAAAAAAAAAATATATATATATATGTGTGTGTGTGTGTGTGTGTGTGTGTGTGTGAGTGTGTGTATATATATATATATATATATATATATGAATTCCAGAAATGTTGGGACATGTTGGGAGAGTTTTTTTAAATTTGAAAATGAAAACTAAAAGACTTTCAAATCACATGAGGCAATATTTTATTCACAATAGAACATAGATAACACAACAAATGTTTAAACTGAGACATTTTACAATTTTATGCACAAAATGAGCTCATTTCAAATTTGATGCCTGCTAAAAGTCTCAAAATATTTGGGACGGGCGCATGTTTACCATGGTGTAGCATCTCCTCTTCTTTTCAAAACAGTTCGAAGTTGTCTGGGCATCGAGGTTATGAATTTCTGGAGTTTTTGTGTTGGAATTCGGTCCCGTTCTTGCCTGATATGGGTTTTCAGCTGCTGAAGAGTTTGTGGTCGTCTTTAACGTATTTTTTGTTTAATGATGCACCAAATGTTCTCTATAGGTGAAAGATCTGGACTGCAGGCAGGCCAATTCAGCACCTGGACTCTTCTAATGCGAAGCCATGCTGTTGTAACAGCTGCAGTATGTGGTTTTGCATTGTCCTGCTGAAATACACGTCATCTGGAGGGAAGCATATGTTGTTCTAAAACCTTTATATACCTTTCAGCATTCATAGTGCCTTCCAAAATATGCAAGTTGCCCATACCGTATGCACTTATGCACCCCCATACCATCAGAGATGCTGGCTTTTGTATTGAACGCTGATAACACGCTGGAAGGCCTCCCTCCTCTTTAGCCTGGAGGACATGGCGTCTGTGATTTCCAACAAGAATGTCAAATTTGGACTCATCTAGCCATAGAACACTTTTCTTCTTTGAAACGGTCCATTTTAAATGAGCCTTGGCCCACAGGACACGACGGCGCTTCTGGACCATGTTCACATATGGCTTCCTTTTTGCATGATGGAGTTTTAGTTGGCATCTGCAGATGGCACGGCGGATTGTGTTTACCGACAGTGGTTTCTGGAAGTATTCCTGGGCCCATTTAGTAATGTCAATGACAGAATCATGCCGATGAGTGATGCGGTGTCATCTGAGGGCCTGAGAATAAGGAGATTTCTCCAGTTTCTCTGAAACTTTTGATGATGTTATGCACTGTAGATGATGCTATTTGCAAAGCCTTTGCAATTTGACATTGAGGAACGTTGTTTTTAAAGTAGTCCACAATCTTTTTACGCACTCTTTCACAGTTTGGAGAGCCTCTGCCCATCTTTACTTCTAAGAGACTCTGCCATTCTAAGGCATCCCTTTTATGTAACAGACCTGATGTCAATTAACTTAATTAGTTGCTAGATGTTCTCCCAGCTGAATCTTTTCAAAATTTCTTGCTTTTTCAGCCCTTTGTTGCTCCCGTGCCAAATTTTTTGAGACCTGTAGCAGGCATCAAATTTGAAATGAGCTCATTTAGTGGATAAAAGTGTAAAATTTCTCCGTTTAAACATTTGTTATGTTCTATCGTGAATAAAATATTGGCTCATGTGATTTGAAAGTCTTTTAGTTTTCATTTTATTCAAATTTAAAAAAACGTCTCAACATTTCCGAAATTTGTGTTGTGTTGTATATATATATGTGTGTGTGTGTGTGTGTGTGTATATACACACACACATACATACAGTGGGGGAAAAAATGATTTGATCCCCTGCTGATTTTGTGTGTTTGCCCACTGACAAAGAAATGATCAGTCTGTAATTTATAATTATCAGTAGGGGTGTGCAGTGGAGCCATTATTTGTATCTGTATCTGTGACAATCTCAAAATTATTTGTATCTGTATCTGTATTCGGATAGATCCGGAAGTGGGCATGGCTTAAACCAGACGTTCGTCAAATTACATGAAAATACCATTTTAAATGCAAATCTGTTCGATTCGTAGTTTTCATTTAACAAATATGCCTTGTATAACTAAAGAAAGTATTCTTTTTTTTTTTTTAAATTATAACTTTGTAAATATCTTCTATTTAAAACTTTATCAAAAAAGAAAAATAACTTTATTCTTCTTATTTTCCAGTGAAACTTTGTGTACAAATTTGACAAGAGACAAGCATCCGCAATCTTAAATAAGAGCACTAGTAGAAAAAAAGAAACTGAAAGAAAAAAAAATAGAAATGGAAAGAAAGTGTTCAGCAGCCTACTCATAGCAGAATGACAATAAAGCTAGCTTGAACTAACTTAGATCATGTGTTGCGGGAGTCTGTGATCATTTACGAGTTTTTTATCAACAGAGCACAACAAATCATTTGGACCCTCCAAAAGCCTTGATCAAACATCGCTTTTCTTCATCTTGTATAATTAAATGTAATGCCATTCACGAAAAGGGCTAATGCAATGTGTTTTTACAGATGGATTTCGAAAAGATTTGAAGTTAGGACGGTTTTTAGGATATTTTTGTCGAGTTGATATAACTCTAAACAAAGCTCTGATTTCTGAGAGACGCGCATAGACCCCAACGTGGCTTGCTCTCATAGTTTACACTCATTCAGTTTACACATCCAGGCCCATAGCCAGCTATGAGGTCCAGACCTCCGTAAATGTTTCATGTTCAAAAATAAAATTTGAAAACATATGAAAAATTATTTAAAATCATGTCGCTGAATTAATTCATGTGGCTGACTGGCAGGAGTGAAGGAGCCTGGCGCAAGTGCAGCCTCCGCTCCGCCATGTTGCCAGATCTAGTTATTATTAACGTTGCTGGACTTGTTTTAATACTTAATGTAACCGCGTTAATAAAGTAATTAGGGAATTAATAAAGTGGGAAGATGAAGGTTGAGGTTAGAGATTCTGTATCCTATTTGCAAAATATAAGATTTTAACTTTTTTTGGTGCATTTTTCAGGAGATTGTTTGTGGTTGTTTTTTGTAGCAATATCTGGCAACACTGCTTCACCGGCACTGACAGGCAGCAATCAAAAAAGGAGCGTACAATTATTTATTGTAATAAATGATCCTAAAACAGGCTAAATTTTCTTGTGAATGGAGTGAAATGTGACTTGTGATATGTTTCGTGAGGTTCGCCCAATGTCTACTCTATTCTGATACAATTTTTCTATGCATGTATGTAGTGAAATTGATCTGACAAGGTTGATTTTCCCTGGTCAAGCTACGCTGGAGGTTCAGTTAAAAGAGCCATGAGAGTGTGATAGCTTGAGATTCTCAGAATTCACAGGCACGCTGCCCTCCTCCCGTCCCGTTGCAGGGCTTAACCAGCTGGGTTGCAGGATATTGCTCCATTCTTTGGAGAAACCACAAGTTTGCTTGCGGCGTCCCTGCTTGCAGACAGTGAAAAAACAAACATGCACCCCCCCCCCCCCCCCCCCCCCCCCCCCATACACACACACACACACACACACACACACTCACACAAACACATCAGGCCACCATGGGAGAGTAGAGGCAGCTTTTAAAGACACACAGAGTCATGTGATTGGGTCTATTTTTAGGCTTTTGCCTTCATGACTCATTGTTCCTCTTTGTTGTATGAGGCTCAGTGAGTAAGACCTGAATCCTGTAATATAGGCTGCTATTCACCCATTTCCTGTTTACTACACAAGCACAGTGTGGCATGGGTGTGTTGGTGTATGTTTTTGTATAACCAGTGTTTTAGGGAACGTGCTATTACACTCAGCCTCTTGGCTGGTGAAGTGTCTTCTAAATGCTACACACAATATTTAATTTTATGTGAATGAAAATGAGGCTGTGAGGGATATACAGTAGACGGGATACATTGTATTCACAACTTCATTAAGAATGAGTTAAGATTTAATAGCATCATTTATTTTGCATTCATGCCTGTGTTATTTTAACACTTGATTAATTACTACTGATTCATTCATTCATTCATTCATAAGTTTTAGAGATGCACTAATATATTAAAATTCTGGCTGATATTGATAAGCCAAATTATTATTTTCATTTTACTGTATAACCAGTAAATAGCCAATTAATATAATATATTTTATTGCCAATAAAATTCTATAAACCAAAATATATATAATATGTTGGAATTTTTACAGTATATTTTTGTTTATTTCTTTTCTTTTCTTAAGAATTAATGTCTAAGGTACAATGTAAATGTTTGTTATTTTTACAGAAGAAAGTGGTTAATTTGTTTAACTATAAATGGCTTAACATCACATTATATGGAATTTTACTGAATACTGTATAATGTATGGTTTATGGTGAATTTATGAGTTTGTGGTGAAACAGTAAATTTATTTATTTATTCATTTATTTATTGTTTCTTCTTATTGTTGTTATGAAAGTTATAAGTTAATAACTTAATAAAATATACAGTTAAAAGTTGTAAACTATACAAGCACCAATATACCATCCTGTAATACTTGAAACATTGTCACTTGTTATTTACTATTTGGTGAATTTCTGAAAACCATGACTGATGTTTTTAACTGTAAATTTAAAAGAATATTTTTTTATAGTGTGCCAATATATTGTGTTTATCTAAAGCTTTTGTCAGGGACTGTGTAACATCCACCCACCACTTTGATTCAAACACCTGAATCAGCTCTTAAATATGTTGAAAATTATCATAGACCTTCAATAATACATATCCTGTTATAACCCTCTTCTCCATCATGTCATGAATTGCTGCTGCCTTGATTACTAAAATAAAAATGTTTTCAATTAACATTAAATATGGCATCTGCCCTAGGATCCATTATCTAACTTCATCTGCTGCTCTTTGTCAGGGTAAAATGTGCAGTGTTTGAATTCAATTAACATCTTGAGATGTTTTTTTAGGTCATCATAATGAAACTGTCATGTGACGTGAACATGTACAAACACATTCACAAATGATTTCACAATGTCTGCTTCACCCAACACTGACAGTGATGGAAGTGATAGAAACAATAACATCTGACTCCATAGATGTAAACAGATAAAGAAAAGCTTTTTCTTCGTGTGGGAAAATCACAGCGCTGGAGGTGATATGCACCAGCTGTGTGTGTGTGTGTGTGTGTGTGTGTGTGTGTGTGTGTGTGTGTGTGTGTGTGTGTGTGTGTGTGTGTGTGTGCGCTGTAAGGCGGTTGTGAATGTGACAAGGTCCAGACCAATGACACAACTGTCTCTGATATGGTGAGCTGTTCCATATTCTCTGGATTATCCAAAAGTCCCTACTGGGCCTACTGACATGTCGACCCCCTCCACATGCACTGAGAGACAGAGAGCAGGCAGAAAGAGAGAGTGGGCAAAACTTGTGTTATGCTCAAGTGTAATGAGGTCAGTATGGTGGTAATGATACCTGTGGGAGAATCCTGTATCTCTGTAACTCTCCGGCGACCGAGGAATAACATGGAAAATACGCACAGTATCTTCACCAACTAGCCTTCAGCACACATAAACTCTCACATTTATCTCTACTTTATGTTAACATGGTGTTGTTAATATTTAGTACTTTTTGTTTTGTCATTTTTGCACAAATTGTGAGTGGTAAATTGCAGTTTGCTGAGTGAAACACCCACAACAAAATATAAATTTGAACATTTCTTATCAGATTCCTTCCATTCTATCCACATTTATTTCATAATCTACTACTTAAAAAGTAAATACTTTTATTCAGCAAGGACTTGTTACTTTGGTAATAAATGTATATTTGAATGATTTCTGAACGATCATGTGACACTGAAGACTGCAATGATGATGCTGTAAATTCTGCTTTGCATAACAGGAATTAATTACATTTTACAGTATATTAAAAAAAAGTCATTTTATTTAATAATAATAATACTTCGTAATATTATTGATTTTACTGCATTCAAATTAAATAAATGCAGCCTTGGTGAGCATAAGATACTTTTTGTTTTTAAATCTTACCAACACCAAGTAACAATAGTCTGATTTGTATTTTTGTTTACATAATGCCGATTTAAAATGAAAAATCAGAGACAGAGTTGATCATTTAAACACAACTAAGAGATCCATTAAGTCTCCTGAGTAATGAAATTGCAAGCTCTGAGCAATAAAAAATCCCTTTGGGCCGCTACTAAAGGCTGTGAAAGAGGCCACTGGGTGAAGTGTTTAAATCACAGCTGAATTATGGGTACTCCTTGGTCAATCAGTCATTAGTCATTCCATTGTGATTATTTGATAGTTTGTGAGTTCAACAGACCTTAAACACATTTGTCAATTTAGACATTTCAAAATGACATTGTGAATCACTTGACTCTTGATCTAAAGCAAACAGCAAAAGAAAGGTGAACTGAAGCCTGTCTGACAAAAAGTGAGAAAAGGAGTGGCTTTCTGCTATGAGACATGGAAAAAGTGGATGTTTAAGGGGCCATTCATATATATATATATATATATATATATATATATATATATATATATATATATATATATATATATATATATATATACATTTTTATTTATTTTTTTTTAATGAACTTTTTTATTTGACAATTTTCCACCTTCTCTCTGACCTTTACAATTAAATGTCTTTAAAAGTTAAAAGTTTTGCTTCTGTGATTTTTGGAATTGTATATAAACACTACAATATAGTCCAGCATAGCTTTTTTTTCTTTGCATTAATGCATTGCAACAGGTTCACAAAACAATTTGCAAAAAAATATGCCGCTCAGATTGTAAAGATTAGAGCGGATCTTTCAGAAGGATATTGAGGAGCATCTGTCCTACTCTTGTTACCTCACCCTGACTGAGTTGGCCACATTTCCGACCCCCCAATGGGTGCTGATGTCTAAATGTGGGTGTCTGTATGTTTCACGTTTCCAGCATCACAAATTCAATCACTAACAACCCCTTTTGCTACTTTGCTAGTTTTTATAGATGCTCCTTTTGGACGTCTTCTCAAAGTTGCCGCATGTTTTCATAGTGCAATGAACTCTAGTATCTCGAAAGATCAAGGAACATCTAATTCCTCATGATTTGACCCATTTTAAAACAAAAGTGACCTTGTGTGTGCATGGAAACCAAGATATCAAACTTAAAAAGACCTTTGAAGGAAATGAATTATTCAGATTTGTGTAGCATGACCAAATGTGAAACTCCAGTGGTATGACAAAGACGGCCTTTAAGGTTGTGTAACAAATGTGACAAGCAACACAAACTAACAGCGACCCACTTTTCTACATAAACACACACAAACTTGACGCCTCATCAACCGTGTCATTCAATTGAAGTTGACTTCATTTGCAACAATAAAACAAGGGGCTCTTTTATACGGAGACTTCAGGGGACCATCTGGAAGAACTTTAAATGTCTCTCCAACAATCTGCCAAGATGTCTTTATAATCTCTTTGAAAAAAGCAAAAGACGTTCCTTTCAAACTTCTCTGGCCATAATTCAGAGCAGCAATCAGCTTGTCAATGTGTTTGCGTGTGTGTACGGGAGCGAGAGATGGTGTGTTAGCACAGCACACTTGCAAATATTTATCTGTTGCAAAACCAAATGACGACAGTCATCTACCTTAACAGCCTTCAGGTTGAAATAACACACTCTACGAGGAAGGAAAATCAACGTCTCTCACACAAATGTTGTGAAGGGAGTTTTTAGCCGTCCTAAATTAGAAGGTTTGATTTTTTTTTTAAAGGCTCCTTGTGAAGTGATCTGAACCAACCTCTGCCATGTTTATTGTTCTATCTGGCTAAACCTCAATTAATCATGATTTTCACCACACCCACGCTTCTATTGCACAGCACAAAGCCTGCATGAACATGTCTCACCTCTCTCTTTCACACACACACACACACACACACACACACACACACACACACACACACACACACACACACCTGTTTGTTTTTGTGAAAAGTGGGGACATCTCATAGGTGTAATGGTTTTTTATACTGTATGTGCTATTGCCCTACACCAACCCTACACCTAACAGGAATTAAAATGAAATAAAAAATTTTAAAAAATCATATAACTCTTGTACATTTATAAAAAAAAACAAAACAAAAAAAAAACATATAACTCTTGTAAGTGTAAGCATAATAAAAATGTTATCATACTCACAGCATATGGGGTATTTCAAGAAATATTCCACGGTGTGATCAATCTTTTAGAGAAATAGCGAAATTTTAGATATAAATAGATAATGATATGTTTATTTACAACGGTACAAGTATTTAAAGGAACACTCCACTTTTTTTGGAAATAGGCTCATTCTCCAACTCCCCCAGAGTTAATAAGTTGAGTTTTACCGTTTTTGAATCCATTCAGCCGATCTCCGGGTTTGGCGATAGCACTTTTAGCATAGCTTAGCATAGATCACTGAATCCGATTAGACCAGTAGCATCGCGTTCAAAAATGATCAAAGAGTTTCGATAGTTTTCCTATTTAAAACTTGACTCTTCTGTAGTTATATCATGTACTAAGACCGGCGGAAAATGAAAAGTGGCGATTTTCTAGTCCGATTTGGCTAGGAACTATACTCTCATTCCGGTGTAATAATCAAGGCGCAGTGATATTACGCAGCGTCTGAAAGTAGTCCCCAGCTAGGTAACTAGTTATAATATAGCTGGGGACTACTTTCAACTTTAAACTGTTTTGGCAATGTTACACTTAGTTTGGAGAAATATATATTGTGGTATACCAAAGTTATTCCACACTGCAACAGATATCCTATTGCAACACTATTTTGCAATAGTTAATAGTTTACACTCTTAAAATAGTTTGTTTATTATAGTTCCATGAAGAATCTTTAATTTCTATTAAACTATTCTCTATTCTCTCAAATGTTCTTTGTGGAACCCAAAATGGTTCTTTTATGGCATTTCGGTGAAAACCCTTTGGAACTTTTAGGAGTGTAGAGCTGGAACTATGAGTTTTATAATAGATCCTTTGTGAAAATTGTAAAGCGCTACAGAACTTACAGGCATTTTGAATTAAGGTTCTAAGAAGAGGTTCTAAGAAATTCTTCATTAACATAACGGTTTTGATTGAGACTCTCTTTTACACCGACAGAACACATTAGACACACATATACTGTACCTTGCTATGAGCTTTCATCTGGAACCCACGATAAAGGTCAGCTCCATAAAGAAGCCTCCGATAAACATCCATTTCAATGTGGACCTAAGGACGTGAAGCTCTCTAAATCAAACATAACAACAATGTTGCACACCTGAATGTGCAACTGTATTACTATAAATTTGAGTCAACAATAAAGAGTGCAATATGATGAAGGACGGGAACTGGATGTTTCACAGAGCATTATTGTGTTCTCGATACTTGACTGCCCTCGGAGCTCTTAAAGAAGTTCTCTCGCCTCTTCAAATGCTCTATCCAAAAAACCCATTTTCATTGTGCCTCCACTGGAATAAATCAACCCGTGCAAATCCAAATACATTAAAACTAACACTCAATGAATGTAGCACACACACTTTTCATTTATTTTTCATTTCCTAAGGCTGTTTTTGGTCGTTCTCCTGCTTGGGTCACGGCTATACACCATCGTTCATCTGGCTTGACAAGGCCTGAAAATACATTTTATTTTGATATACTGGATCTGAATCATAGCACTTCATAACATTTCATAAGTGGTGTTTATGGCCTCGCCTGCTCCAAATTTCACTCTTTTCCTCTTAATTGCTTAAGTTTCTGCTGAGCTGGTCTCTGAGGAGTCGGAACAGTTGTCTTAGGCTTGTCCAGCCAGGGCCTGAACAACACTGCACATTATTCGCCTTTACTGTAACACAGACTTTTACAAGCTGGACAAAAGCTAAAGCAGGAGGTACTCCAGCCTGCAAATCAATGCTCCTTTATGAAGAGCAGAAATGATTGCAATAACTGTTGCCCTATAAAAAAGAGAGAGAGAATGTAGAAGTTGGGTCGTTATAGGAACTGGCCTGCGTGCCATTTAAGTCACATATGTGTTGGAGGCTGGTGATATAGTGGAAGGGAATAGTCGCTGGGTTAATTGAAGTTACACAATAAATCATACCAATTTTGTCATAGATATTGCTAGACTGGCCTCAGGCATTCCCTTGGATAGTGTGCTGAAAATAAGTTGAAAACAATTGGTTTTATTATCATCGGTTAATTTGATTTATCATAAATAGGATAGGATATTATCATACTAACTAGGTACTAACCCTGAACCTACCTCTAAACCTAACCCTACCCCATGTAGTTACCCTATATTACCAGTTCTTTCTTAGGCATGTACTGTAAAATAAAGTGCAACCAATATTTTAATACACCTCTATAATCCTATGTCAACTACTTATCCAGCGGCATTTTGGATAGTCAATAATTAACTGAATCATAACTTGGAACCTCACCTGGCCTCCAGAGCAATGAAAGAGCAACCCCTGAGCCATACAACTTTCCTATGTGAATGTGTTCGGACACAAGTTTTGCTTTGCCTCAGTGTAATTGCGAGTATAATTAATTAGAGGCTTCTAAGAAAGTTCTCTGAAGTCTAGCGCATTAATATGAACTGACAAAATATCAGTTCAGACTTGCTGTTGAACTAACAGTTTGTTGCCTGAAGGCAAGGAAGATGGCTATAGCTTGACAGTTTAGGGTTGTGACAAAGCGGTTGTCTCTCGCTCTATCTCTCCTTTTCACTCTTGGCTTTCTCTTTCTCTCTTTTCGGTTGGATTACTGGCTTACAGCTGTTTGTGTTTAGCATCTGTAAGTGGTGTACACTATATGTGTGCATGTGTGTGTGTTTGGGGAGGGGGTTTGCAAGCTTGGACCAAAAGGAGTGTAAAAATTTATACGCCATTTCCTGTCCGTTCATCTGAATGGTACAGAATGTTCTTGGGTGCCGGCCAACACGTATAGAGGAAGAATACCTCCCCCGACTCTCTCTATCTCTGCCTATCCTTCAATGGCAGTGATGAATCACTAGGTTTTGGCAGCCCAATGAGGGAACTTGTTACACTCAGATTAGGTAACTGAGGTTTATGAGTAGACGCACAGCAGACCTCATATATAAAACGTATGTCGGTTGACCGCCTGACTCTCATGCCCTCGATAAAGTGCACGTGTGGCGTGTGGTTGTGTGCGAGAGAGCGCGTGAGTGGCAACCGCAGCTCAGGGTGGGGACGCTGTTCTCCATTCAATAACTGCACCGCATCCATCAATGCTGGGAAAACATGCTTTAATAATGGCCAGGCCCTGCTGCTGACCTGGGCTGTTTGCGCTTTCAATCCATGGTTTATTTTCCCCCGCAGTCGAGCTCAGGGACCGTGCCAAGCTTACACTGGCCTGCGAAGAGTGGCCGCTCTGGGCCGCCAGGTCTTACATAAGACCCCCGGGATGCACGGGTCTCCAGAGCCGTTAGATGAGACGGGGCATGACGGGGTTTTGTCTCTGAGGGGTGCAAGAATGATTTGTGGCTGACTTATTGCTTCTTTTTGTCATAAGCTTGTAGAGTGTGGGACTGGTGAAGGGTAAATGTGAGTGTGGGTGTGTGCTGCTTATGGTTTTGGTACGGAAAGTTATTATCATTGTGAACTATAAAACATTCTTGTTTGTAAAATCTAAAATACCTAGAAAGGAATCATTATTCTTTTCTAGAAGGCAAATGACCACAAAACAAAACAATACCCCCCCCCCCCCAAATAAAAATAAAAATAAATAAAAAACATTCAAAGAAATGCTGAATATAACATGATAATAATATTTTTTTCAATTTCCATTTTTTTTATTTTATTATTATATTATATTATTAAAAACATTCAGTGACGGTAAAACTAATAATAATGTTAAAAGATTTCTATGTCAAATAAATGCTCTTCTTTTGAACTATAGGACATTCTTATGGATAAAACATGTAATATCTAGAGCAGAATCATTATACTTTTCTAGAAGGTGAATGATCAAAAAATAAAAATAAAATAAAATAAAAACTGAAAGAAACACTGGATGTAACATGACAATACATTTTTTTCTCCAAATTTCTATTTCTATTTCTATTATATTATATTATATTATATTATATTATATTATATTATATTATATTATATTATATTATATTATATTATATTATATTATATTATATTATATTATATTATATTATTTAAAAATTCAGGGCAAAATTAATTAATTTTTTAAATAAATTAATATAAGGATGCATTAAAGTAACAGTAAAACAATTAATAATGTTACAAAATAATTTTATTTAAAATAAATACTGATCTTTTGAACTTTCTATTTATCAAAGAAGTGATAAAGAAAAATAACTGTTTTCAACATTGATAATAATTAAAATAAATGTTTCTTGAGCAGTAAATCAGCATATTAGAGAGTGATTTCTGAAGGATCATGTGACACTGAAGACTGGAGTAATGATCATAGGAATAAATTGCATTTTAAAATATATTAAAATCAAAAGCAGTTATTTTAAGTTGTTACAATATTTCACAATATTGTTTTTTTTAACTATATTTTTGATCAAGTAAATGCAGCCTTAGTGAGCATAATAGACTTCTGTACATATTACTGTATATTAAATTATATTATATTATATTATATTATATTATTATATTATATTATATTATATTATATTATATTATATTATATTATATTATATTATATTATATAATATTATATTATATTATATTATATTATATTATATTATATTATATTATATTATTATAAAATCATTTCATTTCAAGGTGAATATGGTAAACATTAAGTATCATTGTATTGCTATATGATTCCATCACAATAAGGGTTTGCCTGGATTTTAAGACCACATATAGTTCAGTGTTACAAGAGTTTGTGGGTCAAACTCATCATTACTCCTAGCCCCATTTGACCCTCCACACATTTCACCTCTGTCTGTCACTATCAACGGGTTTATTTGTTTTGGTGTTCCGTGTGTTCAGCAATCAGCATTGCTGCTGTGGTTGCTGATTGCTGTGTGTTAATGAGGTCAAGGTGGCAAACCCTGTTCTGTATGTGTGACATAAACAAATATAGTTACAATGGAAGGATTTATACAAGTCTTTCCTCCGCCTCACAAACACACAGCTACAATGAAATAGCAATGCTCCAAATATCTCAGTTTGACTAATGCATCCTATCACTCATGTTTGTGAATGGTTTACTGATTAATGGTTCATAGGGGTGACATATCTTGCTTGCATAAGTTCCTCAAAACATCACACTGATGCTTTCCGGGTTCACTTAGGACATGTATTACTCAAATATCTGTATCTAGACACCAGCCCCATTGCACCTTCTCTTTTAGAATTGCGTCAACTGTTGATTTGTCTCCTTTTTTGCCTCATAATACATAACAGAGCCCCCCTAATGACTCCATAGAGGTTTTGATGTGTACTTTCAGGTTTTTGAAGAATTGCTTCTTGGACTACTACTACTATTCTGTTGATTAAGCACCGGATGAATAAATTTGACAGGTCAAACCACCACTAGATGGCAATCTGATACTATACGACTCTTCTAGAAAGCTGTTGCTATTTCTAAACTCTTTAGCATTGAAACTTGACATGATGATTGAGCGGTCATACTGAGCTCTCAGCCTGTTGCACAAACACAGTTTGGTGATCCTAGAATGGCGAGGTCAGGAACAAACAGTTCTTCTGGAGGTTTAGTTCACTTTTGTGGATCTCAGTAGTGGGAGGACAAGCTCTGAGACGCAGAACATTGTGAATGGAGATACAGTAGACTGTCAGTCACATTACTTAGCAAATAATCATTTTTTAATGGGCTGTTTCAACTTAGTGCTGAGCATATAGTCATTTAGGCCAATTATAGCCCTCGACTGCCTGCTGTTAAGCAATTAGAGCAGTGAGCAACAGTGTAGCATTGTATGCTTAGTGTAGCATGCTAACACTTGATTGTTTTCTTTCTTTCTTTCTTTCTTTCTTTCTTTCTTTCTTTCCTTCTTACAATCTTTAACCTTTTTAAAATCATTCATTCATTGTTTAACTCAGTGGCGATTCTTAAACTATGTGCTAACTCTAAAATTACTTTATTGTTTGATTTGATTTTAGGGCCAAATCAGTCAAGGCTTATCTTGCGCAATTCAAATTGTTTCCATTTTTCACACGTCTCCTCGGGGTTTTGGTGTTTGAAACGTTCAAAACGACTATAAAGTCTGGTAGTGTGTGATCCTCAGTCGTTTAGTGCATGATGCCCAATTTTTCCTATGTAACTTCTTTCTTTATCTAAATTAATGGCAATTTAGAATCATTTCTTTTAAAAGTAATGTATGGAAAAATGCTGTGTGAGGACAAAGTTCCAACAGAAAACTTACATGTTATTATTTTGGCATCATCTTTTCAAACTGACTGCTGACTGGTACACTGATGCATCTCTCCGACCTCCATTAAAACCATTCGCTCTTCTTTGTCTGTTGCTTGCGGTGGGAATTCTGTGTAGTGGCGCTGGAAACTGTATGTGTGGTGGGATTTCTTCTCCTAACTGGAAATGAGCCATTCTGTTGCTGGGGCTGAAGGCCGTTGGATTGGAATTCTGTTCACTTGAAGTGGGGAAAAGAGGAATGGTGTCCCTGACCACAAGATTGCCAGGATATGGCTGCTTTGAATCTTGTAATGGGAATCAGAGACACAAGTGCTCTTCAGTTCCTTTAAGCATGCAAACCACTTGAGCTTGCACACCGTATGTTAATCTTATTTCAGCAACACATTGTGAGCTTTCATCTCTGATGTGCTTTATAAAACCATTGATTCATTGCTATACTAAATGCACGTCTTTAATGGTTTCATTATGTTTTTGTATGTGTGAAGTATTAATAACAGTTTACTAGCAGTCTCTGTTTTTTTTTTTTTTTCGTTTTTTTTCTGCTCATTATAACCAGTCCAACACAGCAATATTGGCTCGACCAATTGTATGAGTTTGGGGGCAGAATTATCTGTTTGTCTGGACAATGGAAGACAGGAACTTGTGTAAAAAAAAAAATAAATAAAAAAAAAAACTGTGATTTTTGCATTCCAGGAGACTGCATTCACCTTTAAATGCTCCATCTACAATAATGAGTTTACAAAGATATATACTGTGCACAACACTGCTGCAACTGTCTGACATGTCATGTCAGCTGCTCATCTTCATCACCTTTACTCATCCTCAGTTTAACAGTGCTGGCTAGGCATGACTCTGCAAAGCAGCTCTGCTCAGGGTCAGAAGACATTACAGCTTCTCCAGTTACCCATCTTCAAATGCATCTCATCCCTGTGCTCTCAACCCTGCCTGTCTGCCTGTTTTCAAGCACTGTCCTGTTGTCTTGAGGTAACGTGAGCCTTCGTGAGGATTTTGGAAATCTTAATTGGACTTTGGGGGTGGGGTAGACGCCCAGGGAAATAATAGGAATGAGGACGGGGTCACAGGGCAAAGGTTTGTCTGAATGTCAGTGCTGTAAAGTTTCCCATTTGTTTTTTTGTTGTTATTCTAACAAAACAGGGTTTAAAACTGGGATTAAAACAGGGTTCTTTATCCCACTAAAATGCAGTCAAGCATTGTGTGGAGGTATTCTTTACTTCACCAAAAAATAATGTAATAAAATATAATTAAAAATAATAAAATTGAATTTTTACGTTTTTTTTTTTATGTTTTCACTAAATTAACACAATAATATATATATATATATATATATATATATATATATATATATATATATATATATATATATATATATATATATATATATATATATATATATATATATATATACATATATATATGTATATATGTATATATATATATATATATATATATATATATATGTATTTTTATATGCACCAGTAATCCAATAATAATAATAATAATAATAATAATTACAAACATTTTTTTTTTAATTGTCTTGAGTTTTTTGTTTGTTTATTTGTTTGTTTGTTTTAAACATTTATGAAAGTCTCCTGTAAAGGCTGCTTTCTTATTATCATTAATGTTGAAAACAGTTGTGCTGTTTAATATATTTGTGGAAACTGTGATATTTTTTTTTCAGTATTCTTTGTTGAATAGCTTAAAAAATACGTATTTATTTGAAATAGACATATGTAACATTGCAGATCTTTGCCAGTAGAAATGTGTAACATTGTGCATGCCTTTTATTCCACTGTCACTCTATTTATTTATTCATTTATCTGTTTATTTGTTATTTATTTATTTATCCTTAAAATAATTATAAAAAAACAGTGTTGTACTGCTGAAGTTTTAATAATAGGAAATATTAAAATATCTCCCTCCAAGCTAAAGAAAGCATGGCAAAATTAGCCTAATAACAGTCTTAGGAAACTTGACGACCAATAGCATTTGTTTATCACCATGACTGCAATATCAGTGTGACTACATTGTAAACATCCAATAGTATCAAGTTCAACTTCAAGAACTCTAGCTGCATCGGAAAACGCTAGGGGATATCATGCTCTGAATCATATGTGTAATCAGTCCAATTGATGGGTGAGATGTCACGGGCGGGTGACATAATGACCAGGAAGCACAAGCTTGTTTGCACAAGTATATTGTGAACTAATATCATTATGAGCAGCATGTCTGGGGAGCGGAGCTCGCGCAGTCAGCTCTCAAGAGAAAAAGGGAGAGGGACTGATTGTGCTTTCCCCGCTGCAATACGTTCCACTCCAGCCGGGCACGCTCCGAGGAGTGTGTCCGTGCCTGTGATCTCGTGGTTCCGGTCCCGCTGCTGCTGAGGCACGGCGATGATTGAGATCGCGGGGGTCGCACATGGATCTGGCGGACGGATTGGAGACGGGCTCGTCCTTTCTCCACCTGCACTCCCCAGATCTAGCGCTCTCTCGGGGTTTGGAAGCCCGCACTGTGGTTCTTCCCCCTTTGAGTGAGAGTATGTTGCTGCAGCTATCTTTCTCCGTGGAGATTAATATTGAAGCGCCTTTCAACGAGGTCATTCCCACACTGGTGGGTAATGGAACAAGAAGTGAATACTCTCTTGAGGAAGGAGGCCATCAAGGTTGTCCCTCCTCTCGACAGAGAGTCCGGGTTCTACAGCCGTACTTCATTGTTCCCGAAAAGGATGGGGAGTTGCGTCCCATTTTAGATCTAAGTCAACTGAACCGCTCAGTCATGCAACTGAAGTTCAGGATGCTCTCTTCGAGCAGGTCGTGTCTCAGACCAGGTCCGAGGACTGGTTTGTCACAATCAAAGTAAAAGACGCATAATTCCTATCTCCATCCTTCCCCATCACAGGAAGTTCCTGAGGTTTGCTTTGGGGGCAAAGCACACCAATATCGGGTTCTTCCCTTTGGCCTTGCACTCACCCCGCACTTTTACGAAGTGTGTGGATGCTGCTCTGGCTCTGCTGTGACTCCAGGGCATCCGCATACTCAACCACATCGTCATTTGGTTGATATTAGCTCAATCAGAGCAGATGGCGGTTCCGCATCGAGATGTCGTTCTCGCTCACACGAAAGAGCTGAGGTTAAGACTTAACACCAGAAAAGTGAGCTTTCTCCAGTACAGAGAACCACTTATCTGGGCGTGGTGTAGGATTCGACCACGATGCAGGCACGTATGTCCCCTGCTCGGACCGAGTCCATCCTCCTTTCAGTCAAGAGAGTGAGAGAGGGCCAGTCACTCAATGTCAAGCAGTTTCAAAAACTGCTGGGTCTGATGGCAGCTGCGTCCAACGTGATACCTATTGGCCTGTTGGACATGAGACCTCTACAGAGGTGGCTCAAGACCACGGGGTTCTTCCTGATGGGAAACCCTGGAGCGGGGCCTACGTGTCTTAGACATGTGGAGGAAACTTTGGTTCTTGTCTCAGGGCCCAGTGCTGGGAGCTCCTTGTCACCACGTAACGCTAGCGACGGATGCATCCCTCACCAGTCGGGGGGTGATCATGTGTGGCCACCCTGCCCGCGATCTGTGGAGTGGTCGCCATCTCATGTGGCACATCAACTGCCTGGAGATGCTGGCCATGTTTCAGGCTCTGAAACACTTTCTCTCGGACCTGAGAGATCATCATGTGTTGGTGCGCACTGACAACACTGCAGTGGTCTCTTATATCAACCACCAGGGAGGTCTGTGTTTGCGCCCCTTGTACAATCTGGTGCAACAGATCCTTGTGTGGTCCCAGGGAAAACTCAGTGCACATTCCTGGGCATCTCAATATGGGAGCAGACATCCTGTCAAGGCAGGGGCCGAGGCCTGGGGAATGGAGGCTTCACCCAGAGGTGGTGAAGCAGATATGGAGAGTTTTTGGCCAGGCTCAGGTGGATCTGTTTGCGACTCAGATGACATTGCACTGTCCCCTCTGGTTCTCTGTGACTCATCCAGCTCCACTGGGGCTGGATGCCTTGGATTCATCTGTACGCTATTCCCCCAATTGCTCTGCTCCCGGGAATTCTAGAGAGAGTGCGCCGGGATGGGGTCCGTCTATTGCTAGTAGGCCCATTCTGGCCAGGCCGAGTATGGTTCTTGGACCTAATTTCTCTCCTCAATGGCTCTCCATGGGAGATTCCAATCAGGAACAATCTCCTCTCACAGGTGGAGGGCATGATCTTTCACCCCCGCCCGGAGTTGTGTAAGGTGTGAGTGTGGCCCCTGAGGGGGCACAACTCATAGCCTCTGGTTTTTCAACTGAGGTTGTTGAGAACATCCTTCAATCCAGAGCTCCCTCAATGAGGAAACTGTACACCCTGAAGTGGAGACTCTTCCCTTCACGGTGCTGAGACTGCCAGCTTGACCCAGTTAACTGCCCGATTGTTACAGTGCTGGAGTTTTTGCAGGCTCGTTTCTCCACAGGGTTAACCCACTCCACCCTGAAGGTCTACATGGCAGCTATAGCGGCCTACCATGCCCCTCCTATGTAACCATGGTTCCCCGAGTGAACGAGAGGCTGCTTCTCAGGGCCATACTTCCGGCATCCCTACTAGAGCTTGCTTCATTCCTAGAAGCTAACGCCGGTTGCACCTCACATGCTTTTAAGCTTCCTGATCGCCCGTGACGTCTTGCCCATTGATTGGACTGATTACACATATGATTCAGAGCATGGTATAGCTGAAGACGTTCCCACTAGCATTTTATGATGCAGCGTCTTGTTCCCTCGGGGAACCATGGTTACATACGTAACCTGGAACGATTTCTGTAAGTGTCATTTTCTCTTAAACACACACATGCAACTGAACATACTTTCATTGTGATATAAAATGTTCTCAGTTACACCTCCAAGTGCTCGTCACTCCACAGCTTTCTGTCTCATGAGAAAGAAAGCAGTGACCTCCCTGCCATTCACACAATTTTTTCAGTACTTAACGATGTCTATATCACAGTCTCTTTCTGCAAAATCAAACTTTGTTTGTTCTTCGGAATAGTCATGTGTGATATTAGATTCCCTGTGAATGCGTAAGTGCCATTATATCAGTGTACGTTCACACTGCAGGAATGTAGAGTGGAGCACAATATCCCACAACCCCCTGGGCAGCTCGCACAGCTGGTGAAGGCATTAAGCAGTCACACACAAATCATAGTAATTTTTAAACGCTCTCAGGTGCCAGGGCAGAAACACAAGCATGTGTGTATGAGAGGGGAACCTCGGTTTATCCATTTGTCTTCTTGTCTTCCTTGCGCTCTTGGTGGCTCACAGGCCTTTCCATTTGCTCCTCGGTGCATGTGGGCCGTAATAAACCGTGGCATAAAGTGATTGTATTTATATCTCCAGAGCTCTGCGAGCGTTTTGCATTGTGGCCAAAAATGCACACAATACCCTCTTAGTATAAAGTTGTCCATCAGCACTCAGCCACAGCGAGCCCTTAAGAGCAATGACTGTTTTCTTGAGTCGCCCTTTATTAGTTATATAAGTTTACAGGCCCTCTCTCAGAGAGGGTGACTCAGGGATCAGCCCTCTCTCATTACCCATCAGGGGAATGCATTTTGGAGACAAAAGAGTGTGATTAAGACAAGAGTAATTATGTGTACGTCCACAGGAATCCATGACAACAGTCATGATACAGAGATCTTTTGTGTGTTTGTGTTTGTCTGTAGCAAGAAGGAGTGACTATAGAGTGCCAAGACAAAAGGAGGTTAGATACAGTCGGGCATTATCTGAGTGAGCGTGTGTGTGTGTGTGTTATCAATCAGCAGTGTTTGTTTATTGACTAGGAGGTCTTTGGCGGTGCTAAGAGGGAATGGAGTGTATCAGGGGGTCAGTAAAGGTGAGGTGGCCTTCATGGCCACATCTAATGAAGGGTGCACAAAGCAGCAAGCTTTGAGTGTAGTCTACAGGTACGTCCAAACAAATCAAGCCAGTTTGAAGCAATATAGACATCACATTGGCTGAAAAACTGTTTCGATCATAAATCAAACCACTGAAAAAAAGTGGCTCCAGTTCTGCACCTCTAGTGACGCTAAATGGTTCTGCAGCAATAACTGTTTACAGATAGGTTTCCCAAACATTTCCTGGGCAGACTCGTCTGAAATCACACCAAAAGACGTTACCTTGAGTCTTAAATGAATGAATGAATAAATAAAAAATAAAAAAGTGTGGCATCTAGATACATTGAATATTATGTGATTATTTATTATATATTATTTCAAGCAATATTATTTTTAGTATTTATTTATGCATTTATTATAAACTTTGTTTTGTATATCAGAAATCAAACCAACACAAATCAGTAGAGGTGGAACTGGAAAATAAATAAATAAATAAAATAAAATAAAATAATAATAATGGTTTTTAAATAGGTTTCCTAAATATGACTGTGTTTTAGTGCCACGTTTAAAAAAATAAAATAAAAATGAAGATTACGAAATTAAAGTCGTCGGCACTAAAACGCCGTCGTACCTAAATGTTTCCCGTGTAATACCTTGAGTTTTTCTGTTTTTCAATAAAATAATAGTGTATGGCCTTTAGATAACACATTTCAATATCTGGTGGTAGGGACATGTTATGAGTGGATAAAGTGGTATTCATATTCATTTCATGTCATAAAATA
Source organism: Acrossocheilus fasciatus (assembly GCA_036784905.1). Taxonomy (NCBI): domain Eukaryota; kingdom Metazoa; phylum Chordata; class Actinopteri; order Cypriniformes; family Cyprinidae; genus Acrossocheilus; species Acrossocheilus fasciatus. Next base: position 8,248,937 of record CM071950.1, read on the forward strand.
ATCAAACGCTCTTGCAGGCTTAATTGTATGGGATGTCAACATAAGCATTAAAATGTTCTAGCTCGATAAACACAAAAATGTAACTTTTATTTAATAAATGAATACATTTTTAAACATTTTTAAAATATAATTTAACAAAGTTAATTTATATTTTCAGTGTAACAGTTCAAACACATTAAATCAACACTGTTAACAGACGATTTGTTCTGTTCATACAAACATTGCACTTTTCATGGTGACACCTTGTAATAGAGCTATCATATAACAGATCTGTTACATAAGTTTATAACAAGCATTGCAACATTGTTGTAACAGATGTCTCAGGCGAAAGATTTTAGCTGTTATAAACATATGACAGTGTAATTTGTGTGCAATTTCCTGGCAGTTTTCCGGAGCTGTGCGGTGTCATATGAGGATCTGAGTCTAAGCATGTGCAGGATTCTTGAAGTGTTGTTTGTGCTACTTTTGAACATTTGTTTTGAGTGGAGTTAGATTTCCATGTCGGTTTCCATGTGGTAAGTGGAATGTCTTTAATGTTTATGTGTTTGTGTGTGTATGAGGGTGCATGTGAGAATGTGGGCTATGTGTGAGCTGTCATCTGTTTGTACTGTATTTCTGATACCTTACTGCGGGCCATGGCTATGGTGGGCATGGTTAGGACAGAATAGACATGGTTAGGTCTTGCCTTCATGTGTGAAATTATTTGCATTTACATTTAAGTTGATTCATTTAGCAGATGCATTGTATAAATATATATATATATATTACAAATAATATTCAACGTATAAAGTTTTTTTTAACAATTTTATATATAATATTACAATTATTTTAATATTATTTATGTTATATATATATTTTTTATTTTTATAAATACTATAATATTTCAACTATATTTAAATATACCCTTTTCACATTATAGTAATAATAATTAGGTTTTTTTTGTTTGTTTGTTTTATGAATGCACTACATTAAATATGCATAAATATGCTATGATGCATAAATCATATACATATGAAAAATTATACATTATATGTTGTATTAATTTTCATTTAAAAAACTATAATAAAATATGATATTTAGTCCTAGTTGCCGTTATAAATCCTATATAATAACACTGTGGTCATAATGATGAGAATTATATTGTATTTTTGAGATCATGCATTGGCCATAGCTATTATGGGTGGGATTCAGTCTTCCCTATATATAATGTGTGAGATAATTTACATTTACATTTACATTAACATTTTATTCAAAACAATTTACAAATCAATAATAACTTAGGTATGCACAAAATAGAGTGCAACGGTCCCTACCAAAAAAAAAAAAAACTGCATAACACATAATCAAAGTGATTTCCCTGTTCTTTTATAATTAGCTTACATTTAACAAACAATATCACTAAATAAATATATTGTTTTATGCATTTTATTGTGTCTGAGGTGGAAGCTTAACCGCATGCGCAGTCCTTGTTGTATTGTAATTGGCGGATGACATATGGTGGATGTTCGTTGGTTGAATTGTCCCATTATTTGTGTTTGAAAAGTTTGTCTTCATGTGTGTTCTTTTAGCCCTGAACTTCATCCCCGTCTGCTGAAACACATTCTCCTAATCCTCCATCAGCAAGTGTTCTCCCATTATTGATTGACAGGAGATGGAGAAAGTGACAGTTTGCAGACAGTAAATCAGGTCAAGCGGACAATAGCCACAGTGTTCCTCTGCTGTCCTGGGCCTCTCACTCTTTCATTGCCTCTCTCAAAGTCATTCTTTCCCTTGGTCATTTCAGTCGTGTTGGGACGTCTATGCATGGTTATTGCATTGCTGCCTCACAGGAACATTTCAGCTTTGCAAGACGTGAAGTGTAACTGATCTGATTGAGGTCAGACACGCTAACCTGGACACACTAACTCCAACCGCATGTGGGATGTTTGAAGAGTGCTGTGTGTACGTGTGCTGGGACCATTCCTCCACTTTAATAACTTACTGTGACATGTCATATGGCATGCAAAATTATCCCTCAGTTTATATACTGTCTGAGTAGTTTTGCGGTGTGTTCAGCCTGCAGCTATATCTTATGGAGACGTTTCACCCCAAAATAATATGAAATTAAATAAATAAGTAAATGCATACATATATTCATACATACATACATATGTACCATCATATACATGCACCAACCATCATAAAAAATATACAATTTTGAATTTAATAATAATAATTATAATTATCATCATCATCATCATCATCATCATCATCATTATTATTATTATTATTATTATTATTGTTGTTGTTGTAAAACAAATACTATCAAGATGTGTAATTTGCGTTGCATAAATTATATATTATTTATGATCTTAAATATATTTTATTATTTATAGATAAATTATTTATCTATTTATTACATAGAATTAAGTTTTGTTTTTTGTTTTTTTTTGTTATGTACTGTATGCATGAGATTTTGGTCCGTGTTCATTCGTTTTTTTGTTTGTTTGTTTGTTTGTTTTATTTAATTAAATATTGAAAACAGAAACATAAGAAAACGGCACCATTTTCTTTTTTTTCTTTTTTTTTAATTAAAAAAAACAACAAATCATCTTGATCTTCCGTTTTTACATTCAGGGGTAGAAAATGGATAAACAGCTTGAATGTTTGATTTCCACGTGTGGGCGGGAATTAAACGCCCCTTTTCACTGATTGGTCAAGCACGGACCGATTTTGGGTTAAATGTGCTTTATTGTAAGAAACATAGGAGCTCCAAAATTTACTTCTTTTTTGTTCATTTTTTTTCATGGTGAAGTATAACTCAGACATGTTCTGGACTAGTTTTGTGAGATTTACTCATCTACACTTGTTAAGGCACTTTTATGCAGCTTTTTTAACCCCTGATCTGTTTAATTTTTCACTCTCTCTCTCCTGGTTTCACCTGTTGTCAGAGATCAGGCTCAGTCAGGAGCATGTGAGGTCAGACTCTTCACAGCATTCACGGATCAAAGCCCTCCTGCCAGCCATCTCTCCCCTGGGCACAGTGCCCTCCTGACACCCCCTCCCTCTGCTGTCCATCGTGGGAGGAAGACAGCTGCTGGGAAACTCTGAGGGCAGGCAGGGGATCGTACTGCTGGAGAGCTACCTATCAAAACCAGCAGGTCAAGGTTTGATTGCTTTTCATGGGCACTTAGACTTTGCTGGTACAGTACAGTGGATGTCATAACTACACCTTTATGGGGGTTTGAGTGCTTCCGGGGGTCCTGTGCCAACCAAGCAGCTGTCATTGAGAATTGTAACAGATACCTTTCTCTAGGTATAACAGACATTCAAAAAAAGAGATACCAACATACACTCATATGCACTGCCTTTATATATATATATATATATATATATATATATATATATATATATATATATATATATATATATATATATATATATATATATAATATATAATTTTGATAAAAAAGAAAGAAATACAATAAACACAGTAATAGTGTAAAATAGTATTACAATGTAAAATAACTCTTTTGTTATTTTATTACAATGTAATTACAATGTTTCAGCATCATTATTCCAGTCTTCAGTGCCACACGATTCTTCAGAAATCATTCTAATATGCTGATCTGCTGCTCAAGACACATGCATTATTATTATCAATGTTGAAAATAGTTGTGCTGTTTAATATTTTTGTAGAAACTGTGATAATTTTTTTTCAGGATTCTGGATTCGTTGATGAATAAAATGTTTAAAAGAAAACAGCATGTATTTGAAATCTGTTGTGACTTTATAAATGTATTTTGTCTTTTATTTATAAACTGTAATTTCTGTCATTTACTGTCAAAAAATAAATTAATTAAAAAAATGTAAAAATCTAATGGTAACGTATACAGCACATTTTACTGTGTGAACTGGATGTTGTGCAGTGTTGTGATATTGATAACCTCACATCTCAAGACAGTCTCATGACTCCCTAATACTCTGTGTGAACTTCATACACAGTCTTCATACACAGTCAAACCTTAAGATGCACTTTCAGGAATTCAAGAGCAATGGAGAATTACCCATAACCCTGCTGTTAATATAATATTTGCATCTCTGATTGCAATTTAATCAGAGTTAATATAATATTGCTGTTAATATAATATATAAAACATGCTTTATATATATATATATATATATATATATATATATATATATATATATATATATATATATATATATATATATATAAGCATGTTTTTAAGTCATGGAATATTTTGAACACATGGACTTGACTATGGTCTCGACTATGAATATATTTGGTTGAGTATTGATGGCAGGCCTTGGTATAAGCAAATCTGAGAACAGTTTGAGAGATTGTTATGATCTCTTCTGAAAGTCATTTTTTAGGGTTGTTTATCAGGAGAAACATCTGAGAAGCACAAGTTGCCATTTGCTCTTAGTCTCTCTCTTTCTCTTTCTCTTTCTCTTTCTCTTTCTCTTTCTCTTTCTCTTTCTCTTTCTCTCTCTGTATATTAAAATGATTCTGACATTTTTCTTGGTGTAGATTTGGCCCACAGACACCTGATCCAGAATCAGCAATTAGCTCGTTGAGGGTGATGTGGTCATTTGTCTCCATTTGCACAAACCTCTGAACGCTTCCACTGTGAAATTAGAGCCTACCAATTGCTAACCATATCCTTCCAGTACCACCAATCACAGCTCGCATTTGGGTGTCTGCTAAAGTTTCTCATTTTCTCCTTCAGCCTGTATTTAGTGTTCGTGGGAACTCAGGGTCAGTCACCTTGGCGTCTCTCCTTCAGTCAAGGTCAATACAGATGTAGCCTACATAAAGTCAAAATGTGCTAACCTGTATTTTGGCACAGTACGCCTGAAATCTGAGATCATAGAGCTGATGTCAGTTTGTCGGCCAAGCTGGAAGGTTAATTTACCATGGGTTCCCTCAGGAGGTTTGAATGGGTTTTTAAAATAATTGTTTTTGATTTGTTAGTTAATTAAAGTTTATTATTACAAGATACATTGACATTTTATTCTAACTTTTGAGACTGTCGTGTGCTTTATTGACCACAAAATATTTGACCAGTAGCAGTACTGGTTAAATGTTTAGGGGTCAAAAATCAGTGTGTTTTTTTTTTTGGTGGGGGGGGGGGGGGGTTAATTCAAGACTTGAATTATTTTATTCAACTTGCATTAAACTGATAAAAAGTGAAACTAAAGACATAAAATGTTTTATAAAAGTCTAATTTTTAATAAATGCTGTTATGTTGAACTTTATATTCATAAAAAAAAGTATATATATATATATATATATATATATATATATATATTCACAATATTATTACTGTTTTTATTGATTCAACAAGCAAGAGAGCTGCTGTTGTATTTCTTTCATTTGCAACTTTTTAACATTAATTTAATTTAATTTAAATTCAAAATTACTGTATTTTAAAAACACATTAAAAATCTAGGGGTGCTATGACTAAAAAAAAACAAATTCTGTTCTGGGATTTACTATACTATGTCATCATAGCTTAATAGATAAGCTTTCCATTGATGTATGGGTTGTTAGGATCGGACAATATTTGGCCGAGATACAACTATTTGAAAATCTGGAATCTGAGGGTGCAAAGAAATCAAAATATTGTGAAAATTGCCATTAAAGTTGTCCAAATGAAGTCCTTAGCAATGCATACTACTAACAAAAAATGAAGTTTTAATATATTTAAGGTAGAATATTTACAAAATATCTTCATGGAACATGATCTTTACTTAATATCCTAATGATTTTTGGCATAAAAAAAAATCAATAATTTTGACCCATACAATGTATTTTTGGCTATTGTTACAAATATACCCCTGCGACTTAAGACTGGTTTTGTGCTCCAGGGTCACATATAGCAAATCTCAACTGCTTGATCTTTATACTTTATCCGCACGCATACAATATACACACATAGAGCGATATATACAATAGTATATAGCAAATCATTGCAAAATGTAAACTATATTATCGCCCAGCTCTAATCTGCTAAATAAGGCATGAAAATATTAAGACATAAACATTAACATCAACATTTAATGTGAAGTTGCTTTGAAGCAATGTGTAGCATGTGTGAAATGTGTTAAGCAAATAATTTTGACTTGAGCTTTATCACTAGAATTAGCAGCTTTATCGCAAAAAAACAAAACCAAGTAAAATTGTGTGTTATATAAAAGTCTATTAGGGCTGCAAAGAATTGCAATCAGAGATGCAAAGTCATAGGTATGCATGTTTAAACCAAAGTAAAACTTAATTCAGAAGATTAAACTAGAGTAATGTGTGGCTTTGAGGTCAGTATGTGTGGTCTTTCTTAGATCGTGCCTAACTTGCATGGTGTCCTGTTTGTGTCGACGTGCCTGGTGTATAAACAACATGTTAAGTCAGTAAGGTACCTTGTGATTGTACAGCTTAGCTCTGCGTAGTGACAGACGTTCCTCTTGTAAACTACGATCTGAAGTGGCTGGAAAACATCCCAAAGCCACAAACACTCCATTACAGGCCTGGCAGCACCACAAGCAGGAGGTACCCCTTTATTTTGGGCAATCTTTTTTTCCAAAAGCCATGACCTTAGAGGTGCGTGTGTATGTGTGTGTTGCTGTTTTCAAGAGTAATAACAGTATTTAAGCCTCTGTGATCAGAGGTCTTCAAGGTACTGTACTCAACTGTATCTCAAACAGCCTGAAATGAACTTTGACTAGGCATGAAAAACAACTTCTCATCTTCCAGCAAGCCTGGTGTCTCCTCTGACCAAAAAAAAAAGAGGAACCCCAGCATAAAGAGATTGACAAATAAAGAAAGATGTCTTCACTTGTAATCCAGTCCTTTTAATTATGATAATTACAAGACATTACACTCTGCATCCCGCTCTTTTCCGTATGCTGAAAACAAGTCCATGCGCCCAAGGTGCCGAGAGAGAAACCCAGAGATCTTAAGAGGAGGGTGTGCTTGAATTAAGCATATAAGCGTGTGTTTGTGCTAGTCTCTGGAGGGAATTTCCAGCACACTCTCAATGTGGGATATGTTCCCAGAAGTTGGGAGAGTGTCAGTACTGCGTACGGTAATCCATGCTGCGCTGCTGGTGTTTAAAATGCAAAATAGTCAGCAGCCGTCCGTGGCAAACTGTCATAAACTGACATTTATGCAATGTGCTTATGCCTCCACTTAAAGGAATCATTTACTCACCCTCATGTTGTTTCTGACCTGTATGACTTTTTTTCGTGATTTGAGCACAAAATGTGTGAAAGGCAATTTCCACCATGATTGTGAATTTATACTTCAAAATTTGACTTTATATGTTATGAGTTTGTTCTTAGAATTACCACTTTCACAGAAATATCACGCAATTGCAAATTTTTATCTTGTAATTATACACATTTTTTATTTTATTTTTTTTCCCACTGGTAAAAATATATTTTAAATATACACTAAATATGTGGTAAACAGTGAAGCTAAATGTATATTAAAATATTTTTAATTTCAACCTTTATATATGAAAATATATTTCAAAATGTATGTCAGGGGCAAGAAAACACATGTCCAATCTGTAGTAGTCTACATTTAGGCTAAATGCAAATATGGATGGAATAGCCTACTAGAGATAAAAATAGATTTATAATCATTTAATAATAATGAATGAATTAATAGAAAATTAATTAATTAATTAAAAAACTATATATATATATATATATATATATATATATATATATATATATATATATATATATATATATATATATATATATATATATATATATATATATATATATATATATAATTATTTTTATGTAATATTTTTTGGAAAATTATAAAGTATGTCCCTTGCTATTTTTTATTTATTTTTATTTTTGCATGTTGCAAACAACAAATAAAAGCTATTCTTCAAATGTGACGTGTAATACATTTTCTTGGATTGAAATATATGAAAGGCAAAATATAGTTTAAGTGCTTTTAAAATATATATTCATATTTTTTAAAATGAGCCATATATGATCCCAAGCAACTTTATCATAATAAAAGAACTGAAATCAGACTGAATATTTTAAGTGAAATTCAATGAAAACTTCAGTGTTTTTGTAATGTATGGCTTCAGAAGACACGTCAATCATTTTGTGGTCAGAAAATCATGCACACGTTGCTTGACAGACAGCTGCTTGAAAGCTTGATATTCATAGCATTAGATTTTCCACTAAACATCTCCTTTTGCATTCCATGGAACAAAAATATGGATTTGGAAAGACATAAATATGAGTAAATGATGAGAGAATTTAAATTTTAAGTGAACTGCACCTTTAACGATTACGAATTATGGAATCAGCACCATTTGAATCTCACACATTGGCTTTGTGGTTAAAAACATTTTGGTGGAGTTACCATGGAAGTCTTTGGAGCCTTATTTGTTGTTCAAGGGCGTTTATTGTTGTACAACCAGTAACAGACTGCAAGTCCTAACAATTATGAGATTGGATTGTTTGCAAAAGGGAAAAATTGTGTTACGAGGAAGAGGCTCCCCCATCCAAACTCCTAAAATGATCTCTCTTGATCTTATCAATCTAACAGAAACCAGCGGATGTTTTCACATACGTAAATAATCCTGCTCTCTCAGAATAACCTCAGCCTTGTTATCATATGATATCAGTTTTCAGAGTGATGTCATGATCTTTACTTCCTTTTCTTTTAGAGTTTTTTTTTTTTTTCTGTTGTTAATTAGGGTTTTGTCAGCATGACATTTAACAAATATGAGCACATTTCAGTTCCCAAAACACATTTACAGAAGAGGTGTTAATGCCGGTCATTATCTGAAAAGCTTTATCTTTGGTAAGATCACAGTCACATGCTCACATGAGTCATTTTATTTAGGCAGTGAACATTTCTTTGAACTTTGTTCTTTTCATACATGGGTAATTGACATGTATGCCAGCCTGTTTGGAACCTGTTATTGTGAGGTAAAGTTTAAACGAACAAATGCAGTCATACTCAAATACTGTAAAGTCACAATTACAAGAACTAAAGTCAAGATATGAAGTGCATGATTTAAAGTCAAAATTGAGAATCCTTTGTGAAAAGAAGTGTGCTTAGTTATACTCAATGTGCACTTGTAGTGTACTTCAAATCTTAAAAGTCTATTTAAAACTGTACTATTAATGATATATGATATTAATGATATAAAAGGCCGCTTTAGACTTAAAGTCCTTAAAGAGAGTTCACATTCTTGACAATGTCAACACATTAAGTGCACTTAATCTATCTACTGTGTCTATCTATCTGTATATCTTTAGTTAATTTTAAAAAGTCCTGTATGCATAATAATTTGAGAAGAATTGGGGAAACAATGTTTAAAACAGCTTTCAAGAATTGCTGAAAGTGCTTGAAATGTCATGTCAGCTGCTCACATACCAACGGATTTTGCAACTTAAAGAGAGGCATTTAGCATACTTAGCATGTGTCTTAACATTTATCCAAGTCCTGACCAACAGGAAAAGATTTTTTAAACAAAGCATGTGCTAGCCGGAGTATGTATCTGTAAAAATATCGATACCATCAATGACACATCAGCCTGTGACAGAAACTCCTGTAAACATAATTAGTCATAAAGTCTCTGACCTACTTCTTCCTTTACATAACACACAACCACACCCACAAAGCTTTAGTATGCATACTGCAGTCTATTTTAGAGCTCACATCTCTGTAGATTAAATTCTAACCCACAGCAGGTCAGAGCTTATCTACTGCCCTGCTCTTTGATGTCCTCATCTTTCTCTCTCTCCTGGCCCGCTGTTATTTTATGGCTGAATCATATCACTGTCTGCTTGAAATCTACTCCTGATTTATGCTGGCCCCCTCTGTTAACAAAGCACTCTGGACCGGGCAACAGGGATAGAGTCATCACATTCGGCACGTAGTCATGCAACGAAAGGACACAGGCCTGCTAAACTTACTCTAGACGACATAAACGCTTACTGCTAATGACAAAAGGTACAGCTAAATATAGGCCGCCAGTGATGTATCACATCCCTGCTGTATCACTGCCATATGTAGAAGGATCATGCAAGAAGGGTCTGGTGTCCAATCTTATCACAGGATCATTTTGAATAAATAAAGACTATACTGAGGAGGAGCCTTAATGTTAATATAGGTGTTGTACAACGCCGTAGGGAAGAAAACTATGAAAGAGGTCTCTTTTGACTCGGTTCCACCGAGCGGTACGGGTCAGTACAGTACTGTGCGGTACGGTTCGGGACCAAACACTCTGATCTAGCTTGCGTTTCCACTGCCAACAGTACCCTGCTTGATAGGCGTGGTGTATGGTCAGTGCGACGATAAGCACAAATCTGCCTCTTTTATGTCAATAAAAAAATAATAGCCATTATAAAAGTATAAGTACAAAGTATAAGAGGCTTATATAAGAGGAAATAAAGACAAAAGAATAATTCAGTCAAACGTATGCTACAAAGTCAGCACTGTACTACGGTTCAAAATAAATATAAAGTTAAACTTTGTGCTCAGTGAAAACGATATGACCAGGAACAAATAATAGATTCATGAGACCACGAATGCCTGTTAAATATACACACAACAAATATTATCTCATGTTTAATCACTACAGAGACATCAGAGCCAGCGGCAAATGTCGGAAGGACTAGCTGAGCTTAAGGCTGCTCTAGGCGGATACATGAGCACTGAGCGCCCGGTGATCCCATGGAGCTCCGAAATCAATAAATAAACTGCAGATTTGAGTATTAAACAACTACATCCTCGAATGAAAAACTCTTAAAACTACATTTCATTACACAATAAGAGTAATATTTTGAAAATTATGCGGGGTTTTTTTGACGTTTCACAAGTCCACAAGAACAGACAAGAACGCATATTGAGAAACGGCTTGTCTGTGTGAAAATATAAAATGATAAAATACACTGTTATATTTTTGGTAACACTTTAGAATAGGTAACACTTATTAACTTTTAACTATGACTTTTCTAAATTCTTAATTTGCTGTTTATTAATAGTTAGTGCGGTAGTTGTTAAGTTTAGGTATTGGGTAGGATTAGGGATGTAGAATAAGGTCATGTAGAATAAGGCGCTAATATGTGCTTAATTACTACTAATAAATGGCTAATATTTCAGTAATATGCATGCTAATTAGCAACTAGTTAAGAGATCCTAAAATAAAGTGTTACCATATTTTGTTGTGTTTGCGCACTCTTGAAGTAATAAGCCAAACACTGCAGAGCCGAACGAGTGAAGGAGAAGCTTTATCCCCTTGTATCACGCACAAGTGACGATTCTAGTCAACCAATCAACGTTCTGCAGTGAGTTTAGCTCCACCCTTTTGGGTACCAAAAAAGTGGTACGGTACGGTTTGCTATTTTGGTACCATTCACAACTTCTGACAATGGAAACGGACATAATTGCGTACCGTACCGTACTGTACCAAACCGTACCGCTCAGTGGAAACAAGCCATTTGTTTCTCTTAGACAGTAATGAGAATAACTAGAAAGAGAGACTTTAGCTTATCTCCTGCTTCTCGTGTTTATTGCTTCTTTATGAAGAATCGCTTGTTGCATTTTGCTCTTTTGTAGCTCCTGCAAAATAACGAAATTTAAATAATAGAAATACCATGTTTTTTGACAATTACCATATATATATATATATATATATATATATATATATATATATATATATATATATATACCATATAATATATCTTATAGTATTCTTTTAAGCACCTCTCAGTGTAAATACCATGGTAATACCCGATATCGGATACCATCTCTGTAGCATTATACAACCACAGCACTTTTTCTTAAAAGAATGAATGAATGAATGAATGAATGAATTAATTAATTAATTAATAAATTAATTAATTAATATTTTTCTTCTATAGTGTCTTTCACAGTGCATGACGGGAAACCGAAACAGAAACCAAAAAGTAGAACCTAAACAAAATGAAGAAATGCAAAAAAGACAAACTACATGATAAACAATGGCATAAGAGGGAAAATGGCATTGTTGATTGCAGTCACAAGAAAGAGTCAAACTGCATAAACATTTCAATAACCGTGAGCAAACAGATGCATTTTCAGTTGTGTTTTGAAAGGGGTAGAGATTTCTCTGAAATCCTGGGGAAGAGATTTCCAGTATCTAAGGGCCAAGGCACAGCAAGACATCTGAACTTAAAGGAACCGGTAATAAACTGTCTATGGCCTATGTGTGCACACCAAAAGCAAATCGAATTATTTGCGGGAGTAGATTACATATAAAGTTTGCGAATAGATGCAAATTCGCGCCGCGAGACGTGCTTGTCCTGAACGTGCAATATTCGCCTCAGTCGTGTCCACTGCGCAAGTTGAAATTTTTCAATTTGAGCAGAAATTCACAATGACATGTTGTCGCGCAGGCCAATCGGAGGAGAACTTGTTGACACGTCTGGTACCAGAAGATGTTTTTTATTGTTTTTATGTTTTTATTAGTGCGAGTGACACGAAACAAATTCGAGTAAGCTAGAGCGAGTAAAGCGATGCAAATATTTGGTTTGCTTTTGGAGTGCACACACGAGAGAGTCCAACCTGGAGAGTCAAGATAATCAAATCATCCAATACTGTTGTGTAAAACTATGACATGCTTAGAACAGCAGAATTTTGCTACAGAACCATAGAAAAGAGGAATGAGAGTCTTCACAGAAAGGATATGCTCGAGGTTTGCAGGTGCAGTTTGTGTTTAGTGTGGTTAGTTGCAGGCGGTCAGGCAGCAGATCGCCCAGGCTGGTGGTGCACTTCAGTCATTTTGTGGTCAGAAGAACGTTTGCTTATCTCACTGAGAGGAAAATGTGTGTGTGTTTAAACGCATGTGGTCATGGCCTGGTTTGAATTGTCCTGATGAATCATTGTGTCACAGCAGTAGAGTGCACTGAACCTGCATGCGTGTCTAGATCAGAAACTCTGTAATGAAACTATGCAGCTTTATTAGTACAAGAATATATGGTAACACTTTATTTTAGGGTCTCTTAACTAGTTGCTAATGAGCATGCATATTAGTAGAATATTAGCCATTTATTAGTAGTAATTAAGCACATATTAATGCCTTATTCTACATGTCCTTATTCTACATCCCTAATCCTACCAACAGCTAAACTTAACAACTACGGTACCTTACTAACTGTTAATAAGCAGTAAATTTAGGAGTTTATTGAGGGAAAAGTCACTATTAATTAGTTAATAGTTAATAAGTGTTCCCTATTCTAAAGTGTTACTGAAAATAGATACTTAACAAAAAGAAGAAAACAAATTGTCATCCTTTACAAGCCCTCATGTTACTCCAGATCCTGAACAACATCCTAGACATTTTCAATACAATAAAAGTGAATGAGGACTGGAGTTGTTGAGGACTGAAGTTTTACCAAAAATCACCATGCAATTATAATAAAAAGTTGTCCATATAAGTCATGCACAAGTCTTCTGAAGCCATAAGATAGCTTTGTATAAAAGCATTTGGTAACACTTTATTTTGATGGTCCCTTTTGAACATTCTGTTGACACTAAGTAATGTTTCAACTACATGTCAACAAACTCTCATAAAAGTATTAGTAGAGTGTCTGCTTCATGTCTGCTAACTCATTATTGTGTTGGTCTCCCAACAGATATTCTACTGACTATAAGTAACTTTGCAAGAACGTGTCAATTTAATCTAACCCTAACCCTACAACTACCCTACACTCTAATGAGAGTCAGTAGAAATGTAGGTGCAACATTACTTATAGTCAATACAATGTGTTAAAGGGACACATCAACATAAAGTGAAACCAAGCATTTAAGTTTAGACCTGAAATGTAATGTGTGACTCACTAAAAAAAATCTTTCAGTTTGTGAATGAATCATTTTTTAGAGTCAGATATATTGGATTTCAATAAATTATACTATTCTGGTTCTCAAGTTGAAACCCACTTACTCAATTATCCAGTTGCATAGTTAAGTTACCAGTGATTAATGTCAAATTATCATATGACTGTATATAGTACAAGATTCATATGGAACACCTTCATTATGCTTTTATGCTGCTTTATCTTACTTTTTGACATATATTATACAAGTTTTATGAGTACATTATGACAGAATTTTTATTTTTGAGTAAACCTTCTCTTTAACCTATACTGTTCAATGGTTTGAGGTAAGTCAAAATTTTAATGTTTTTAAAAGATGTCGCTTGTGCTCACCAAGACTGCATTGATTTTATTAAAAATAGTAAAAACCATAGTAATGGTTGTGAAATATTATTACAATTTAAAATAAACATTTTCTTTTGTTAATATATTTTAAAATGTAATTTATTCATGTGATGGTAAAGCTGAATTTTCAGCATCATTACTCCAGTCTTCAGTGTTGAAAACAGTTGTGCTTTTTGCTATTTTTTTATTTTTTTATTTTATTTTATTTTTTTCAAACTGTGAAACATTCGGGATTCTTTGATGAATAGCGAAAACGTTAAGAAACACATATTTTATCCATACACTAGATTTATCCACTTTACTCAGTGTCCAATATTATGTGCTGGGGTTAAATGTGTTGTAATATGTTGAAATTTGGTTTGTCCGCGAGCAATTCATTGTTATGGTGTCCAGAAACTCTTGTCATCAACTTGTATAAACAAAAGTAGTGCTGCTGCTCAGTTCATGTTGTATCAGTTAACCAAGCACTCTATGAAGGAAAAAGCTGCGACAGCACACGTCTCCAGCACATGCATTAGGACCATGCCATGGGAACGTACTCAGGAAAGTGAGAGAACTGAAAGAAAGAAATAGAAGAGATGAAAGAAGCCATCTTGGTCTTGTTGATCCTCTCCATCCATCACAATCAGCACCAGGTTCAGCCCCAATTACACTCCAGGCCATGTGCTGATTGTTAACACTGTGAAAAACGGAGGGTGAGGTGGAGGGGTGATGATAGAGAGATGGAGAAAGAGTTGAAGGGGGACGGGTGGAAAAGGCTAGGTCATCTCTCGGATACGAGACATTTGGCCTGTACCTTACATGCAATCATCCATTTATATATTAAATTATGATTACATATAAAAATATCATGCCTCCTCTTAAAAATGTGTCCAAAAAGGACTGATTGTCCTGCTTTTGGAGAACCACAAAGAACTTTTTTTCAGCTCTTTAGAAAATCATCTATGCACTGGTGCCATAAAGTAAACAAAACAGAGTTCAAAACCCATTTTATTTCTGTTATCTGATGTACTTCTGAGTGAAACAGGATATCCAATGAGAATGATGACAGAACCTTTTTTTATATATTGAAAACTGGAGACAAAATTGAGCCCAGCCTGGAAGGGAAGAACTGAAAAAGTAAGAACAATTTATAACTTTAGTCATTTACAGTAAATCCTTCTACACACTGCACAATTTTAGCAATCCTATAAGATCACTGCAGATCACACTGTGCGACATGGATCTAATGTAGTGATGTAGACCGTACGATGATGACCTATTGACTCGTACGCTACGACGTATGTTACTATTGAATAATAAAACATCATCAGCATGTGCTAATGGCAAACAAAAACAGCATGATGAATCACACTTTGGCAGTTGCAGGTTTAATAAATAATAGAAGTGGCGAAAGAGGAAGGGATAAGACATTGAGGCTATCAGTTTTACGTTTTAGTGCCATGTCGTGTTGATTTCATATCACATTTTTATTAGCTGGTCAGTAATGTGGGTCGTAGCAGCAAACACACTGTGCATGATCATGCTGAATTTCTGACACTGTCAACAGACGTCTTTGAACCTCACAGTGTCAATATTTCAACTGGGACAGCCAAAAATTGTGCAGTGTGTTTTGGACTTAAGAGGCAGAGCAAGTTATTTAATATAGGGTAGGAATTGAAGGAATTTGTATTATTAGTTAAAAGTTCTATTTAACTAGCTGGATCAGTTTACTTCCATTTTAAGTCTATTGTCACGCTCCTGGACTGGTTTTGTTGTGTTTTTCCTCCCCATTTTGCTTAGTGACCCAGTTTCTCCCCAGTCTGATTAGTTCATTCCCTGCACCTGCGTTTAATTTATTATCCTGTGTATTTTAGTTCCTGTCTGTGTGTTTCTCCCCTGGTGGGTCTACTCGTTGTGTTGGTGCATTTGCTCCTGTTTCCCAGTTGGATTCTCCTCTGTGTTTCGTCAATAAAGACGGTTTGTGACACTCGTGACTCCTGCGTTCTCTCTGCAACGACAGAGTGTGACAGCTATATGCTTGAACTGCATTTTTGCTTGATAGCGATTATTCACCCAAATATGAAAATTCTGCTTTCATTTACTCACCCTCCTGTCTTTCCAAACTCATTAGAATTTTGTCCATCTTCAATACATAAATGAAGATATTTTAATAAAACCTCAGATGCCATTTAAAGTTCACAAAAACAAAACTTTGACGCTTCAAAAAGTTCATAAAGACATCATAAAGGAAATCCATATGAATTGAGTGGTTTAATGCAAGTCTTCAGAAGAAAAAGTCACTTTAAAAATATTTAATTTAGTGTCTGTCAACATAAAACACTGGATTTGCTTGATGTGCAAGAATAAACCTGATTGGCACTTGTGGAAGCGAGATATCTTCGATATCTTATTTTTTTATTTGTGTAACAGCTCTCATGGATTTAGAACAACGTGAAGGTCAAAAAAATAATAGCAGAATTTTATTTTGGCAGTGGCTATTTGCAAATAGTGCAAATAGCGATAGATGCTATTTAAACTAAGTGCAAATAGAAATGCATTCTATTTCCTCTAAGTGAAAATAGCAGTATTTTATTAGCGTATTAAGTATTTTATTACATTAAGTGCAAATAACGATAGATTCTATTTGCACTATGTAAAAATAGCAGTATTTTCTTTGCAATAAGTGTAAATAGTAGATGCTGTTTATACTGTTTATATGCAAAAAATGGCAGATATTTGCACCTCATTATTGTAGTACATTATAAAATAGCATGCAGTAATAACATATTGAGTGTAAATTATAATATTTCTTAACATTACTAAATGGATGCCTCCTTATATTGCGACAATTAAGCCATCACTAAACCTACCCCTAAGCCTACCTGATTAACACTTTATTATTAAATACCCGCGAGGCACTTTATTTACATTTTTTTAATATTTCCTTAATTTTATTGAAAACAAATGTCTTTCCGATCTGACACGTGATGGGAAAAGAGAGAACAAAGAGTTTGACAAAAGGTGGATTCTAACTCGAGTCGATCGCGTCAAAAGATGCTGTATGCGCTTTATACAACATGTATCTTTTGTAATGTTGTCTACGCCAAACAGACATTGGTGGGGTAACAAGGTGGGCTATTTGCACTTAGTGTTTTCTTTTTTGACTGACTTAAGCCACATTTCTTTAAATTCCAGTCATAATCATGATTATTCTTTAAAATCCAGTCAAATAATCAACTAATCATAACTCACATTAGGTTCTTTGTTGAAGATAATGTGCTGCAAAGAACCATTGAAGAACTAGATTTCTCTCTTAGTTCTCTTTTCTCTTATCCATCATTCCTAACCATCCTCAAGTTCAGAGGTTGTTTGTTGAACCTGTGAACTTCAGTTCAACAGAAAAAAAAAATAGAAACACAAGCAAGAAAAGCAATTTTGTCAGGCTGGATATCACCCTACGGCTTTTCAAAGAACCTGTTTTTGCAATAAGAAGTTGCACAGGTTGGACAGGCCTAGCCGAGTGCAGCATATTCTTATTTTCCTTCATCTTATTCCACTGAAATCTGTCATGTCAAAATGATTCCAGCAGTCCGATCACAACCTCATGCTGCGTTTGGCAGCATTTTTCGGCCTGTTTAAGTGTTATTTATTGATTATTTGTATTGTTTTCATGTATTTCACATTCTTGCATTTCTTATACTGCAAATTGAAAACTTACGCTTCACTTTTATTTGCCCCTCTGGTTTGAATTTCTCTATTTTGCTCTTCATGTGCCCAAGTTTAATGAAAGCCGCCTGTTCCCACCAGCGCTGGTAATGTAATCTCACTTCATTGAGTTTAATAAGTAAAACCAACTGACTTTCTGCAGTCTTACGTGTGAGTGTGCGTTTACGTGTGCGTGCACAGGCACACATGCGTGTGTTTCATAATATCGGTGAATTAGGACTGACTGTTGCAGCTATATTTAGACTGTCTTGCACCCCATGTAGAGGTTTTCTCCTCTTCATTCTCTCTCCTGGATCTGTTTGTGTGGGTCAGGCCCGGAACTGTGAGGGGAAACTCAAACAGTCCTCTGTGTTTCTCTAACCCCACACTCAATTGCTCTGACTTAAAAGGCTGTTGTTTGGAATATGCAATGACAGCCATGGTGGCTCTGCAGGAATGTGATGGTTGAGAAAATTGCTTTTGAATGGAGCCTTGGGGTCATGCAATGATCCATGCAAGCGTCCATCTCCTGTACAATACACCTGGGTCCCTAGAACAGGCCCAGTACCCCTATTGCCAGACAATGGGACAGTCATGCTCCAGCTATTATGAACTGTATAATGGATTTTTTGAGTTTGCATGTCTGTGTCAGTTATATATGCATGTTAACTACTTTGAATTAGCTTTTAAGTTAGTAACTGTGACTTCTGACTTTTGTCCAAATTTCTTAAAATTCTCTCTTTTCTTGTACTTGCAAGTTTCTGTAGTTATATCTTGTAATTCTGAGTTTATGTCTCACAATTCAGACTTTTTTTCTCAGAATTGCAAGAAACAAAGTCCAAATTGTAAAGAAATTGAGAAAAATTCCGAATTGTGAGATAAAAAGTAGTTTTTATCTATAATAAAAAAATATTATATATATATATATATATATATATATATATATATATATATATATATATATATATATATATATATATATATATATATATATATATATATATATATATATATAATTCTGTTGCAGGAAAGGGGTTCCTTCCAAAAAAAAAAAAAAAAAACACAGGACATTTTTCAAAATATGTTTCTTCATGATAATAAATAAACTTTTTTTTTTTTTTTTTTTGTTAAACTGTCTCTTTAAGCTAGTTTCCAAGTAGCTTCCACAACACTGTTCTTTACACAGAAGCCATCTTGAATTGGCATACTGCCCACAATTTTAAACCGGATAACAAAATACACGGGCTAGCGTTGGTGACCCGTCAAGTATGTTATGGGACAACAGCGGTTTATAAAGACACAAGCCTTGGGAATAGGGGTGGATTGCAGGGTCAGACACAAGTATGGGGGGCCTCTACAGTGCGGATGGCCACGCATTCTTTCTTATTTGGGGGCTCAGGATGAGGAAACGCTACGTCCTGTCAGCTGTGGGCCTTGCTTTTCCGCTCCGTCATTTGTGAATTGACTACACATGATTTAGTCTGTACAGAACTGGTATGCATGCATGCATGTCTGCACTCGTCTACCATTATGCAATGTTTAACTTGCAAAGAATTACTCACATAGAATTAGTCAATCTCACATCACAAAATAGCACACAAATTGCAAGCTGAGTCACTGCTTTTCTTTTGATTTATAACATGGTCTCACTGCAGGCTTTCACACAGACAGGACAAAAAATAAAAGAAGCTTTTTTTCTTATGTTTGCGAAATCCAGTTTTGTAAAATTATTTGCTAAGTAGAAATTTCAAAATAAAAATAAAAAATTGTATAACCATGTAAAAGTCTTTACTGTCACTTTTGATTAATTTAATACATCCTTGCTAAATAAAAGTATCAATTCTCTTAAAAGATAAACTGAAATCAGTGTTTGCATGCTCATGTTTTCTAATAATAATGTTGATTGACATGTTAATAGTGCAATTATTAAATTACTTTAATACAGCTTTATTCATTATAGCATTGCATCTAATGATCATCATACTTGAAAGTCTTCTTTCAAACTTGCCCATAAACATTTGGTTACATTAGCCAATGAATGAGCTAAACCTTAAGGGCTTCGTTTACTCAATTTTTTATTTATTTTTTTTTGTGATTGACTGACACTTTAATCTCTTGGTTTAAGGATTAGTAAATGCTGCAATCTTTGTCAAATCTGCTGTTAGGGCCTGTGGCTCTGCTGCTGTATGGCTCTGCTATTAAAAGGAATTTAACTTTGCTTCAGGCACCAGTCCATACAGTATTCTGTCCTCACTCGATGTTTACAACCATTCTCAGTAACAGAGGAGCAGTTATCCCGTACAGGCTTGAGTAAATAACTGCTTTGGTGGTAAGATGATAGATTGTGACTAATGTGAAAAGTAAGGCATGGGAAATCAATGGTTGATGTTTGCTGTATCATTATTAATCCATGATGTGCTTTCCAGATGTTTTGCATAAAATAATATTTACCAAACCAATGCAGCAAGCCTCTGCATTGACAACTTGTTTCTTTGCCGCCCTTTGACATTTGTCCTCTGACCCCAGTCTTGTTTCTGTTGGGCAGCCTGCTCTATCTGTCTCCTCCTTGGATGTGTTTTAAAACTCATCCATCATTTTACTTCACTTCACCCCATGTGAGCAATGCTCAGGGGTTAAAATAGGATTTTGGGACGCCTAAACATCTAGGATAAACTAATACCCTACTTCATTTGGACAACTTTAAAGGCGATTTTCTGAATATTTTGATTTTTTTGCACCCTCAGATTCCAGATATTCGAATAGTTGTATCTCGGCCAAATACTTTCCTATCCTAACAAACCATACATCAATGGAAAATGTATTTATGCAGCTTTCAGATGTATTAATCTCAATTTCAAAAAAGTGACCCTTATGACTGGTATTGTTGCCCTGTGTCACATGGTCACACTTAAGTTTGGGGACCAATTTGGGGACCAGTTCTTTTCAGTCATACACACTTAACAAAACTATTTTCTATCTTAGTTCCTTGTTTTTCTTGTCAGTTGCAGTAAAGACAAAATGAGTAAGAATCCAAAGAAATGGCAACAATCTCATACCTCTTGAACTCAAGGCAAATAATTTAATTGAACAGGAAACCGCGTGTTAGAGAAAATTACATTTGAATCAGTGAAGGATTAATGATACTCAATATTGGGTGAACGTTGCATAATCCACTTTAGAGAGGTAGATTACTGTCTGTCTGTGTGTGTGTGTGTGTGTGTGTGTGTGTGTGTGTGTGTGTGTGTGTGTGTGTGTGTGTGTGTGTGTGTGTGTGTGTGTGTGTGTGTGTGTGTGTGTGAGAGAGAGAGAGAGAGAGAGAGAGAGAGAGAGAGAGAGAGAGAGAGAGCAGAAAAAGGTCAATGTCTGATCTCTGTTGAAACTCAGCCAGGTCTTGACTGGACAAACACGATTTCTGTGTCCGTCCACAAAGCAACTTCTCTTGTAGAGAAATGGCTATAGGAAAAAGTTTGTCTTTCTAACCATTCACTTCATCTCTTATGATGCCATACGTTTTTCTTCCGCTCCCAAATGACACATGCATACCAGCTCAATCAATGCAAACGATTCCAGACCATGATAATGATTTCTGTAAATGTTTTATATAAGGTTATGGTGTGAATACTAAATAGATAACAGCAGAGGCCAATGAAGTGACCGCACACATACAGTGATTTTATCACTGGAGGTCTCTGAGTGGCTGTATTACTTGATATTGATGGCCTGCACAACTGAATATAACTTTTGAAAATCTGACCAAAAACGAGAAAATATATTGTAAATAAATTGAAATGTCAGTCTAATTGTGAAAGAAGCAGTACACTTTATCATACATAAAAGAGTGCTTATTATGGAAATAATATACTTTAAAATATTTGATTGCTTAGCTGTGAACTGAATGTAATGTTTTCAGACACTTGAATGCATGCTATTTACAATTAAATGAAAATGTATTATAGTTTAAATTTATAAATGCAGTTGGCTAAACTTTAGTGTGTTTTTTGACAACTTAAGTAGAAAATATTTAGATGCAATTTCATTAATACTTCATTTGTCTGTGAAATATGGTTAAAGTGTACTGAATGTACTGACAATCATTATGATAAACTAAAATATACTTGAATTCAATTCTATTGAAACTAGCATGGAATGTATTTAAATATTTGTAATTACACATTTGATGAAGTTGCAATTAGTAAATTCAAAATATATTAACTTTGTATATGTGATATGTAAATGTAATATCAAATAACGTTACAGTTAAATTGATAAATACTTTACATGTGCAATTAAGTGTAAGTGTAATTCTAGAAGATATTCCTGCAAGAAATTAATCTTAGTAAAATTGCACACTGCTAATTCAAAGTAATATTTTGCTCAAAAAAAAAAAAAAAAAAAAAAAAAAAAAAATCTGCCATCATTTACTGACTTTCTTTCTTCTATGGAACACAAAAGAACATATTTTGAGGAATGTTTAAACTGCAACACAAGAAAATAGGGCTCACAACATAATTGTTTTTCATTATATTGACAAGAAAAAAAAAAATTCTCAACTTTGTCACATCCCTGGACACCTCCACATCTTATCAGTAATATAAAAAATAACAAATGACTTCCAGCCTGTTTGTTGCTCCAAATCAGTGTATGTGTGAATGTTCCTTCAGGCAAAGCGTTAAACAGGTTTTTTTTTTTTTTTTTGCTCCTGAATGTCTGTTATATGCAATTGTGTTTATCATAAATCTTCAGGTCAATTATCCCATCACAGCCAGGTGCAGCATTCATCCAGTCAACCTGAGTTTCACCCTGCTGCTCTCTTTGATGCTAGTCAGCTTAGCCAGTCATACTAGATCACTGGTCAAAAGTCACAAAGCTCCTCCCTCATTCCAAATAAATTTCATGAATTAAGCTCGGCCACTAATACAACACCCTACAACAGCGGCATCTGTTCTTCATTTCGATTTGGCATTCTCAGTGGTGCTAAAAGCACTCTTCCGCTAGTTCGCCAAAAGGCTAACAGAGAAGATGATTAGCCAAACGGGGTCCATGTGAACACTTCATTAACTTAATAAGCTTGATTAAAGTCCAATTAGAAGTGCAGACCGGGTCCTTTAAAGCTGACCCGTGACTTTTAAACTTTGACCTTCAGGTTCTAGATGCATCTATAAAAGAGGCCCTGTTAGATCCACATTCAGACGTCCTGTGGACACCAGACGATATGTCGCACGGAGGTGGAAATGAAGAGAACAAGAGAAAGAATATATCTCCGCTCGTAAATGTTCGATATTGACACAAAGCAGTGCAAGTCTTCTCACTGTTTTATCAGCTAACCTGAGTGTTTTATTGGCTCACTGATGTTGAAAGTATTACTAATAGTCAGCACACACACCTTTTTATATGTTGGCAATAAGAACCTTCTGATATGTTTTGAAAGTTTTATGAGTTAAAAGTAAATAAGACAGCAGTGGAAGATGTTATCTATGTGGGGTGGTAAACATATCTTTTTCGGGTTTCACATAGTTAAACAGTTGCTACCACCAATAAACTTTCAATACATAACTCAATATGGACCTCATTCACCCTCAGAAGTGACTTTCAAGACATATTTTCATATTACATCGCAACAGCATGCCCAACCTTCATGAAAAAGAAATACTATTGGTCAGACTTTATTTTAAGGTCCAGTTCTCAATATTAACAAATCATTAAATACGAATTTTGCCTCAATAAATTCCTAATCTGCTGCTTATTAATAGTTATTAAAGGGATACTCCACCCCAAAATGAAAATTTTGTCATTAATCACTTACCCCCATGTCATTCCAAACCCATAAAAGCTTTGTTCGTCTTTGGAAGACAAATTAAGATATTTTAGATGAAAACCAGGAAGCTTGTGACTGTCCCATTGACTGCCAAATAATTAACACTGTCAAGGCCCAGAAAAGTATGAACAACATCGTCAGAATAGTTCATCTGCCATCAATGGTTCAAAAAATATGTACCATATTTTTCAAGGTACCTCAAAGAATACCGTGGTACCATAGTATTGCCATGGTACATTTTTGGCTCATTTGACTGTGAATGTCTAATAGATAACTAGTTAACCTAAATTAATTGTTCGTTTAACTACAAAGCTGTTTGTCATGGGTTACTATTGTTTAGTTGGTCTTTGTGTATGTGTGTGCTTGCACGTTTGGGTCTCTCCATAGCTAAAGATCTAAAGGACAGAATGAGAGCAGAGAGAATAGAGTATTAGATATCTGTGAAATCTGTGAGGTCAGCCCAGCGTTCAGAGAAAAGCTCCACCTGGACCTGAGCAGGCCCGCCACCGTCTGCTTTATGGTCTGTGAAATGCTGGACATGAGAACAGGTCACTAGAGAGAGAGAGAGATGACAGAGCCCAGGGACTTAGATAAGAGGGTCAGGGGTGTAGAGGTCAGAGTTCAGGGGGCGTCAGAAAACACATGGAGGGGATAAAGAGAGTCTGCTTTCTATAAACCACGAGGAAGAGTGCTGTAATTTACAAGCCTCCAGAAAACCAGCCTGAACCTTTGATTCTCTCCTTACCACTCCCTCAGAGAGGATGCTGGGAAATCAGATGCTGTCAAAGTGTACAACTTTAAAGGCAATTTTTTCAATATTTTGATTTTTTTTTTATACTGTATGTGTGTGTATTTATATATACATAATAAATATACACAGTACGCACACATATGTGACCCTGGAGCACAAAACCAGTCTTAAGTCGCTGGGGTATATTTGTAGCAATAGCCAAAAATACATAGTATGGGTCAAAATTATGAATTTTTATTTTATGCCAAAAATCATTAGGATATTAAGTAAAGATCATGTTCCATGAAGATATTTAGTGAATTTCCTACCGTAAATATATCGAAACTTAATTTTTGATCAGTAATACGCATAGCTAAGAACTTCATTTGGACAACTTTAAAGGCGTTTTTCTTAATATTTAGATTTTTTTGCACCCTCAGATTCCAGATTTTCAAATATTGTCCAATCCTAACAAACCATACATCATAAAAATATGTTAAAAATTCCATTTAGAAAGTTAAAAGATGAGAATCATACTGTCTGTCTAATTATTGCACTTTTTCTTGTGTAATTTTCAATATCCCAGATGCTTCTGTTATACCAGAATAAACAAGTTAGAATCAAACAACAAACTGGGTCTCATCTTTTTGATCTGAAACACGAGAGCCCCAACATCAACTCTATTAAAACCATCTCAGCCGAACATATTACAAAACCAAAACATGTCATGTGTATATTTCCTGTTTGTAAAACTGACACTAAAATAATTGCAGGCTGAGTCAGTCTGTTGCTCATAATGTCTTTATACAGTCATGTCTGAGTTTAATCAGCCCAATAAAAGCTCTTAAAAAACTCATATGCTTTTCTTCCTCTTGTTTGTTGCTTGTCACCTAGAAACCCATTCCAGATAAACAACGGCAGTCCTGCAGAGGTCATCACCACAGCCAGACAAGTGAGGTGTTGAGACACTTCGGTCGTCTGTCCATTTCCCTCAGGTGCTTATCAACACAATGGACCCCAAGCACATACTGTTTGCATCTCTCTCATCATCTCGTTCATTCGTCTTTCTCTAATCTCTCTTATCCCTGCGGTGCTCAGGAAGAGAGGAAAGCCCACTGCCTTATCTCTGTTTTTCTGTGTCTGTGGGGGACGAGACTGTTGCTCTAGTGTCTCTCTTCACTCTTTCATTTCAAAGTGTGTGCTCACATCAGGCCCACATTTACTTTTCAAGATTTCCACCGGTTGTGCAATGTTTGAATGTTCAGCCATGGAATGGTTATTATTCCTCTGTTCTTCAAAGCATACAGGCCTGTTGTTGATGTAACTCCCTCCGGAACAAGGCCTGAGAGGACAGCAGGAGGATGTTGTCGTTTTCAGAGGAGATCAGGAGGGAATAACTTTTCAAGGGAGAGTGAGACGGTGTCAGCAGCTGTGTATCTGGCAGGGTGAATGTTGGGACATTTAAAATACGTTTAGAAATAGTTAAACATCTGAACTTCCCTATGAACTTATATATCATGTGTATCTGCTGTACATATGCATACGCACAAACACAAATGCTTTATTTAGACTTTCAAGGAAAATGTGGATGTGTTTAAAGACGTTATACAGAGAGAGCTCAGCGTAATGGCATCTTTTTCCATATGGAAGGTTGTTTTGTTGTTTAGCACTTCTCTTTCCCTCCCTCTCACATAATAGAGTTCAACTGAATGGAATCTAATAGTATTGAACTGAGGTGAATATACCTGTACTGAACTACCAAACTGAGCAGTATTTAAACAGAACCAAATTGACCTTAACTGAACTTAGTAAAACTCAGTTGAACTAAACTATTAAACTTTGGGCTGAACTTAATTAAACTACTCAGCTGAAGTGAACTGAATTGAACAGAACTGATCTGAACTGACTTGAAATGTATTGAACTGGACTAAACTACTTAACTGAACCAAACCAATGAACTGAACTGATTTCAACTCAAATATTAGACAGTAATCAACAGAAATGTATTGAACCAAAATGAACCAAACTGAATTCAACTGTATGAACTGAACCAAACTGAACTGAACGGCATTTAACCGAGCTGAGCCAACCTGTTTTGAATTTAACAGAGCTGAAATGTTTTGAACTGAACTGAGTTGAATAGTTTTGAACTGAGCTGGACTGTAATACAATGGTTTTAACTGAATTTAATGAACTCCTGAGCTGAACTTTAGTTAGATTAATTGAGCAGAAATAAAAATGAAACTGAAATCAGTCTGATTTCGAGAAAAAAAAAAAAAAAAAAAAAGAACTTTACGTTCCTTTAAATGTGACAAGAAACATACAAATATAACCATGTAACTATTTTCTTTTACTTGAAAATGTCTGTGTATAAAGGTCAATCAATCAATCAATCAGTTTAATCTAATAGAAATGCAAAATGAAGCTTCACACAGACACAAGCTCTTCTGTATAACCATGGAGACTGTCTGGATTCATCATAAGGTGCCAAATATCCCGTTCCCAAAATCAAGGGGCTGGAGAGTGTGCGCAAGTTGAAAGGGTCACTTTGCATTTTCATTAGATTAATGCTGATTAGCCCTGACGCACAGAGATTTGCATTGACAATGACTTTAAGAAATGTTTAAATATCATTAGTATGCATGATCCAGCATGCCACACTCTCACTAGAGGCCAAGGCCACTGCCTGGGGTCTCCACAGTAAGAGAGACCTTTCTCCTGCATACCTCTCATTAAAACAGCCCTTGTGGCCCAGCAGACTTGGAGAACAGTGCAGAAAGAGAAGTTATTTTAAAATATTAATTATTTATTGAACTAAAATAATGGGAATACTCCCTGCTTAAAATACCAGGTTAGAGCCCTGCATAAACAAACAGTACCTTACAGATATGAAACCTTATATAATACAATTATTTTTTTAAATGCATTCCTTCCTATTTCTTATTTTTCTTTATTTTCTCGAATTGGTCTCCTGCAGATGCAACATTACAATAATAGATATGAGTCACTTTTCTGAAAAATGCATGACTAATCTAAAAAACACAGCGATGAAGCTTCAATAATATCTGTCAAAAGGGATTTTATGAGGCCAGGGGAATGTTTTTAAAAGAAACCTGCAAAGCAAAGTAAGAGGTTAATTTCAAAATTACTATTATTATTTTTAAACGTGAATAATTGGGGTCTCTGGTAAATCACAGCAGAACAAGATGGTTAATAAGCATGCTGGGGTTACAATATATCCTGGTCTTTTCAGCAGGGACATCCTACTTAAGTCAAGTATCTGAATTATGTGAATATGCGGTTTGTATTTCACTAGGCAAGTTAAGAAACGAGACTCTAGGATAAGGAATTTTGTCCAGACATTTGGGATAGAGAGAGAGAAAAACATGGCCCAGGCAGACAGAGAGATGGTGTGTGTGTGTGTGTGTGTGTGTGTGTGTGTGTGTGTGTGTGTGTGTGTGTGTGTGTGTGTGTGTGTGTGTGTGTGTGTGTGTGTGTGTGTGTGTGTGTGTGTGTGTGTAAAGGAGAGCACAAGAGGAAACGCTTTAGTGGCATATGCTGCTGTCCGTCTCTTCTTTAATCCCTGCATTTTTCCTCTTCTCTTTCCCACGTCCTGAGTGTTAATTGATAAAAACAGGGAGGGAATCCGACCCTGTGACTAATCGCCTCCAGCTCACCACTGCGTGTGCATGTGTGTCCCGATGCTGGACAGAATTGTTAAGTCTGCTCTGCATCCTCTCGAGTCAGGCCATGATGTGTCATGAGGTGAGGACATGAGAGGTTTACATAACCCATCACTAAGAGCCAACAAACCTTCAAAAATATCAAGGACAGAAATGACTATAGCAGAACTCAAGCTTCACAAAACATAAAATAACGTAAGTCATATGACACGCAACTGCCCTCCAAACATGCAAACAGTCTACAGTGTGGTCATGTAACATTAAAGTAAACCGACACCCATACACAGAAACACCAGCCCAATTCTCTATTTTACTAGATGGCCGTTTTATACGAATTTGAACGATGCGAATCATACTGAAATGTGTGTACCTTGTTCAAAAATTCAGCTTTTGGATTTTATTGAAAAATAACAGCATGTGGTTTTGGAATGGTTTACATATATTTACCGTACTTTTATGTAACTGCCACCTATTATAGTCAAATACTGATTTGCATCTTCTGACCTGAAGTCTTCCAGGCAACAGAACCACAACAAAAACACAATGCTATTGTAACACACAAAATTGCTGAGCTGAACCGGGTTAGACCTTTTGCAGATGGACAGACATAGTGAGCCTGCTGGTGTGGGGTTGGGGGCAACCAGTAAAACCACTAATTGGTGCAATCATAGAATAAGTGCACTAAATCCAAGTCATTATGCCTGCAAAGACAGGAAATTGAGTCTTAGGTTTACAGCTGAAATCACACACAAACACACGAGCACACACACACACATATTCAGTAATGTTTTTCAACTTCTTGTCCCAAGGGTAGATTTTCTAGATTAAAACTAATAGATTTGTTTTATATTGTATTATATGAAGATTGCATTAAACTTTTTTTTTATTTTTTTATATATATACTTTGGCTACTTTTCAAATTCATTTCATGCATAGATAATATTGATTTAGTCTTGATCCAGATGCAGGCTTTTAATTCACCATGCAAATGAAAATTA
Source organism: Acrossocheilus fasciatus (assembly GCA_036784905.1). Classification (NCBI taxonomy): domain Eukaryota; kingdom Metazoa; phylum Chordata; class Actinopteri; order Cypriniformes; family Cyprinidae; genus Acrossocheilus; species Acrossocheilus fasciatus. The sequence goes on from CM071950.1 coordinate 8,278,097, forward strand.
TTAAATTTTAATTACATGTATTACATTATTATTACATTATTACATTTTTACATTCAGTATTTTAAACATTATGGCCAGTTGTAGTAAACAAAATTGCTTTAAAAAAATCACTGTGATTTTAATGGTAAAAGACTGTAAAAATGTTACAGTAAGTAGTTTGGAAATAAAATATATATGTTGTATGTTACATCTAAAGGTGTTAAATGAATGCTTATTGCATTATTTCAGTTTCATGTGTGTTACCATGATGGTGTTAACTGTTTGTGTGAATGACACGGTGCACCTCCTGTATATATGCTAGTATTTTCCTTCTCAGCTTGTGGAAAAGCTGCTTGTGATGGGCTTTGGTTCATCATGTGACTTTTTCATCACCACCTACTCTTGGTGGTTATCAGTGTATTACAAAGGTACTAAACAAATTTCAGTACTTCAATAGGTCATATTAACATTATATCAGTTAATGAAACACATTTTTAATAAATATATAAATTTAAGTTAAATCCATAAAACTTAAATTGTTGCTACCGTATTTTTTACGGTAAAATTCTGGTAACCCCGCAAATGTATTTATTTATTTTTTTTTACATTGTAAAAAAAGTCAGCAGAGTCAGTGAAGAGAATGAGATTAATTTACTTGGTCCCACTTTATATTCGGTGGCCTTAACTACTATGTACTTACATTTAAATTAATCATTTGGTACAATGCATTTATAGTGTACATACGTGTTTTTACATTGTACTTATATTTTTTAAATACCTATATGTAATTACATCTGTAATTAATTTCTGCAATTAAATTCATAATTACACTGTTGACCCATCCTTTACACCTTAACCCACCTTTAAACATACCCATACCACCAAACCTGTCCCTAACCTTACCCGTATCCCACCTCAATAACAGCAAAAGTGTTTTGCAATACAATATGAACACAATAAGTACATTGTACTTATTTTTTGATGTAAGTGCATAGTAGTTAAGGTCACTTAATATAAAGTGTGAATATTTACTTCAATTTTATTTTATTTTATTTTATTTTATTCACACATCACATCAAAGTTTATATATAAGGTAACACTTTAGTTTAGGGACCAATTCTTGCTATTAGCTAGTTGCTTATTAGCATGCATATTACTAGCATATTGGCAGTTTATTAGTACTTATAAAGCACATATTAATGCATGACTGTATTCTACATCCCTAATCCTACCCAATACCTAAACTTAACTACTTTACTAACTATTTATAAGCAGTAATTAGGAGTTTATTGAGGCAAAAGTCTTAGTTAATAGTTAGTTAATGCCAATAATTGGACCTTAAAATAAAGTGTGACTATATACATATATTCAAAAGATGAAAATATGATTTGTATATAGTATTTTAACTGTCAACAAGGAGTATGAAGGAGTTGTAAATTTTAGTCCGTAACATTTTAAATGCTATTTCAACCACAGAATACACAATATAAGATGGTGGAAATGAGACTGTGGTGAAAATTCATTATTTTCAAAAAAGAAATGAAAAGAAAAGAAAAGAAAAGAAAAGAAAAACTGACTGAATTTGCCTGAAATTGTCCTGTTTTTGAAAGTGCCCAGCTGAGAGACACCCTTAAATGAATAAATCACAAAGAATCATTTATTCGTGAACACACTCACATATAATTATGAAAGTATGTCTTCTTCCGTTTCCTCAATAGTTCTATCCAATCTTCTACCATTCAGAATACTTCACTGGTAGATTTTCGAAACGAAACGAAAATTACGAGAGCAAATGGACAAATGAGGCTTTCGCATGGCTGTAAAGGAGTTTCCCCATATCATATAAATCACAAGGGTCAAGTTTCTCTCCTATGGATATCCATGGCTACATGGAGAGCGTGGAACTTCCACTGGTATGGTAATCTTTTCATGTCATTCCAGCACAGTGGGGAGTTACAGGAATTCCCCCTGTCTCTGGCTGTGTGGGGGACTCATTCATACTCAATAGGGCTTTTGTTGCCCCGTTGCCTCTACAGCCCTTGCTCCACCATTAGCCCTCTTTGACAGGGAGAGAGGCCATCCTGCCTGGACTCATCCTTAGTGGTCCTTAGCCCTCGTCTCTTGCTTTTCATATGTTAAAGCCCCCCAAATGGCTTTACCACTCTCCTCCTTCTCCTCTGCCCTCGATTAGTAATCTGCCTGCCCCTGGCAACTGCTGCTGCCCCGGCAACCGTTTCTGCACCACTAAACCTGCCCCAGCAACTGTTTTTGACTCCCAATCAGTTCAGGTTCAAATGTGGGCGCAGTCCAGAGGAGGTGGGAACACGACGGGGATGAGACGAGGGGGGTGCGGAAAGACAGTCCACATATGCTCAGTCACACATTCACACCATTAAAAACAAACTTTATATTTTTGCCCAAAAACATATAATAACAAGCTCAGTTCTTGCCTATTTTAATGTTTTAATCTGCGTTTGGCGCATTATGTAGACAGGCACATCTCTGTCACACAGAGAACCGGCTAAATTAAGATTGTCTTTTACTCAGACTCGCATTTGCATGTGAATCCATTTGGTAGGCGCTTCCATTGCTGCCAGTAAGCTACTCTGCAGAGCTCCTCAATGCGAGCGACAAGCCTCGCCAAGCTCTTTCAGCCTCGAACAGGACCCTGCGGCCATTAATATGCATGAGCCACAGGGAGCAGAGTTTTCTCACAGTTAAGTAGAGGAAACTGGACTCGGGCAGAGACGCTGCATTTGAGAATCAGTTCAGGTGGAAACTCTTTTCTGTTCTTTTCAGTGGAATCCCACTTTAGAAACTACTCACCTACATCGCAGACCAACATTAATGATGAATTTAGACACGCAGAACTGCATTTTTACTCGTATTTAAGTGCCTGAATATATGACCGTGCATGACACAGTTATAAGACTGATGTGAATCTGAACCTAAAGAAATGGTCTCTGAAAGAATTCACCATCTTCCAGATGAAATGAGATATAACTAGAAAAAGAATGTTTTTCAAAACAGACATTGATGTAGGCTTCACAAATATTGTGAAAGTTTAAAAATCTGACAGACAGACAGACAGACAGACAGACAGACAGACAGACAGACAGATAGATGACAGACAGACGGACGGACAGACAGACAGAGACAGATAGATAGATAGACAGACAGATAGATAGACGGACAGACGGACGGACGGACAGACAGACGGACGGACGGACGGACAGACAGACAGACAGACAGACAGACAGACAGACAGACAGACAGATAGATAGACGGACAGACGGACGGACGGACAGACAGACGGACGGACGGACAGACAGACAGACAGACAGACAGACAGACAGACAGATAGATAGATAGATAGATAGATAGATAGATAGATAGATAGATAGATAGATAGATAGATAGATAGATGATGGATGGATGGATGGATGGATGGATGGATGGATGGATGGATGGATGGATGGATGGATGGATGGATGGATGGATGGATGGACGGACGGACGGACAGACAGATATGGATGGATGAATAGATAAATGGATAGATAGAATGGGAAAGACCTTTTGATGGTTGACAAACAATTATTAGTTAAAAACACAAAGAATAATCTGTTATGAATCTGATGGAATAATATGAGTAATCCTGGTTTAAATCTAATGGATTAGAGAGGCTGCGTTCAGGTTAAAATAATGTTTAGTGGAACAGTCGCCTTAAAGTGTTCCAGAAGTTCCATTTGCACTTCCTGAAGCGCCATTAGATTGATGGACTGAGGGCAGAGTAGAAGAGAATGTGAGCTATTTATCAAACGCTGTTCACTGCCAGATTATTCAGACCGGAGTCACGCCAAGTACTGCAGCAAGAAATTTGCCTTAATATTAAATACAAACATTTTTAACATGCCTTAGACATCTTTCCTCTGATTCATGTACTTAATCAAATGTTTTCAAGAACTACACCCCCAAACACACGTCCATACTTTTTACATTAGCTGTGCGCTTTCTTTTACTCATTCACATGCCTTTAGCTAATTCAAAGGAACATTTATTACAAAACAGATTGTTCCAACTCTAAATTCTGACAGGATGAGTTGCATTCAAAGCTGTTATAAAATGCTCAGAAATGCACATCTGTGACCGCACATTCGAATGGATTCGAATGTGGGTGGAGCTGGTTGCTGAAACCACGCCCACCAAGCTCGACAGCAGTCAAACCACCTGTCACTCAAGTGGCCACGCCCTTAATTATGCAGAATTTTAAGGCTTGATATAATTTAAACGGATGAGTTATAAAAAAATTCACACCCCTCACAGTTGTCATGAAGGGCAAAATTAGCTATATAGACCAAAATCATTTTTTGAACCAGGCAGTAAACACGTTTTTATCTGCTGTAAAGTTGGGCATATTAACATGGGGAGTCTATGGGATTGACTCTCTTTTGCAGCCAGCCTCTAGCGGTGAGTCGATGAATTGCAGTTTAAGTCACTTCCGTGTTGCTTTCAAGAGAGAGAGCGGGAGGTTGCCGCTTGGATTTAATGCGGGTGTGGTTCAGGCCGGATAACGGGTTGGGTGTTCTGTCAATTACTGCGGGTGCGGGTATCAAACAGGACCCGTGCAGGACTAATGTATAAACAAACTTGTGTGACCATAGCAACCTGGGATTATATTAATTATTACAAATTGTAACATAATTCAATTGTTTATGGATTTAGGCTACCGGACTGTATTGCGCGCGATGTAGACAGCATTCCAATGAAGTTTATAATGAATAAATTCATCACAAGTCCATTATCTGATCGTCTTTTCCCATAACATTTGTTTATTAGGCTATTATTGGTTATTTAGCCTACTGTAAATGCCGTCATGCCAGTAAAGCTTTAATTTTGCTATATGACTTAGCCTACTGGAATTTTTTACTGGAAGTGCAGTTTAAAGGTTGAATTTAATATATATTTAATTTTATTTCGGCTAATTATAAATATAGTGTTTCGTTGAGGAATTAATCATTTGCGTAGTTTCATTTGTAAGTGAAAACACAAGACGCTTATTGTCACATATGGGTGTAAATACAATCATAAAGTCAAAACTTCATTGGCATAATTGTCAGGCGCTTACAATATTTGTAAAATATGGTAGCATATTAATAATACAAGCATAATTATACAGAACGTTAATTAGGTAAATCTCTACATGAATTGAAAGGGAAATAAGCATATATAACAATAATTATAAAAATATAACCCTAACCAGTTAATATAATAATATAATTAGAATATTATTATTAGCCTACAGTTTTATAATAATAATATACAAAAGTTAAATAAAAAGACACAATCAGTTAACAGATTTACAAGACTGTGGGATGGCGAAAAATGTGTTATCCATATCTGATAATCCTAGGTTGCTATGGTCATGCAGGTTTATTTAGCATTAAACTCGACATATTTTCACGCTCCCATGAGTTAATATGTTGTGGCCAGGACAAAACTAGCCGAAGTGAACCGAACATGTCCCCTCCCGGTCGCAGTAAATGCTTTGTTCGACTTTTCTGAGATCATCTACTCTTCCCTGTGGGTGACCTTTGACCTACTTTCTGTACGATCTGGATTTCTGCGCTTTGAATTTTAAATATTGAATTTGATGTTCCGAATTTCTTCTTCATCTTGAAAACTTGAAGCTGTACTTTTAAAAACTGTATATCTGCAGTCAAAGAATTCAGAACAAAAAATCCACTGTTTGAAAATACATGTCTATTAAAAAAACTGCCAGAAAAAAAAAAATCAATTGTGTTAAATTTCAAATGTTCAATATTCAAGTTTAAAAAAATCTAATTCAGAACTATGTTAAATGCCACAAAATAATCAGTTTTGTTGAATGACACTTGTCAATAATTCAAATTTACACAATTAAAATTCAAATAGTTTTGTCATATAAGCTTCACACTGTAAAAGTGATAAGTTGACTTAACTTAAAAAAATTGAGGAAACACTTTGCCTTTAAATTATTAAGTAAATAATAATTTAAAAAAAACTTGACAATTCACTTCACTTATTTTTTTTTTAACTATCATTTACTTAAAATTTTTAAGGCAACGGGTTAAGTCAACTTATCACTTTTTACAGTGCATACATTCGATGTTAACACAATAAGTTGCAATGAAACACTGCTTATTGATCATAAAAATAAAATAAAAAACATTGCAATATACTGCCTCTCATGCCATATTGCTTTAAAATAATAGTATCTACTCTGTAAAAAGTGATAAGTTGACTTAACTTAAAAAAATTGAAGAAACCCATTTCCTTAAAATTTTTAAGTAAATGATCATTTAAAAAATAAGTTAATTGAATTGTCAAGTTCACTTAACTTTTTTTTTTTTTTAATTATTATGTACTTAATCATTTTAAGGCAACGGGTTTCCTCAATTTTTGTTAAGTTAAGTCAACTTTCACTTTTTACAGTGTATCTAACTGATTTGGCTCTCCCAGAATACATGTACGTTCTCATGCATATGCTACATATAAAAATATGTCACCACATCACACACATGTGAACACGCAAACATATGCATGCAGTGGGAGTGTCTCATTAAAAAGTCAAAAGTTATCTGTGCATGGGTTGTTCTGAGGAATGCAGTGAAACAAGAGCTCACGGCTCTGACCATAACACCCGATGTACTTGTTACATCGTAAGAAGAATGGCATCTACGCTAATATTCGTCTGTTTCTTTCTTATTCCGAGATCACCGTAGCCATTCAATCCAGTACGTATCCAGATCAGATGGTTACTGCAGTCACCAGTGAAGACCTTGTCACCTAGACGGCCATCGGGACAAGACCTCGGGAACCAGATGAGTCCTTTACACAATCTGACTCTGCTGCAGTTGGAATTGAACAGAGGAGAACTGGCCCCCTGACGGAGCCTGGTTTCTCCCAAGGTTTTTTTTCTCCATTCTGTCGTCGATGGAGTTTTGGTTCCTTGCCGCTGTTGCCTCTGGCTTGCTTAGTTGGAGGACACTTCATTTCCAGCGATATCGTCGACTTGATTGCACAGATACTATTTGAACTGAACTGAGCTGGACGATGACATCATTGAATTCAATAATGAAATGTCTTTAACTGAAAATTGAGTGTTTAATCTTGTCATTTTACATTATTGACACACTATTTTCCTATTTTGATATTGGAAAGTTGCTTTGACACAATCTGCATTGTTAAAAGTGCTATATAAATAAAGGTGACTTGACTTGACTTGATCGGAATAGTTGGAAAGGGAGGGGTGTGTGTGTGTGTGTGTGTGTGTGTGTGTGTGTGTGTGTGTGTGTGTGTGTGTGTGTGTGTGTGTGTGTGTTCATCGAAGTACTGTATGAGGGAAAGAGTCATTTGCTCCACATCAGGAGATGAACTTTTAGGGTGGAATGGATTGCTTTTCTCCAATTTTCATAGTTTCATTTGACGAAATACTGCTGCTATAATCACTAAAAAATGTAAACAAACATTGTTTGTTGTGTCATGAATAAATGGGTCTGCCTGCGTTGGCTGAAAGTTTTTGTTTTAATGGGCACAAACCTACAAATTGAATTTACATCATCTTAAACGCTACTCTTCACCACATTGATAAACTACTGTAATAGAAATGTAATTGAAAAATGCCCAAATAATTTTCTTTTCTCCCAAATATTGAACTACAGCAAAACTCATCTTCAAACACTTGATTATTTCACATTTTCCCTACATACTTTAGTTTAATACCTAAAGAAGCAAATAAATCAAGTTTAGAAGAGAAGCACAATGTTGTGTGTCTTTATTTTGCTTTATTTATTTATTTTTTTTAGTGACGTACAAATACTAAAATGCAAAAGTATCCAATTTCACTATGTGCCTTGAGGCTCAAGCTACTTGCCCGCTTCTTCCAGTTGTTTTGGTGGTGCTGCAGCAGTGGCTTCCTGTATGCCTCATCCCACTGTGGCTCTGGATCGGGATGCTCCATTGGCATGGCAACAACCATGCGCCCATACTGACTACCGCAGTCTCTGTCCATCGGTTGGTCGTTCTGGTTGGCAGGGGAAGAGAGTGGTGGAAGATTGTTTGGCCGAGTGAAGTGGTTTGGGTTGAAATGAGACCCCATATCCTTGCCCACCCCCTCGCCCCTCTACCCCTGCACCCTAATGACTATATGTGGTGGATTGACCCGGTTCTGGCTTGGGGCTAGCGGGCCGCAGTGAGACGCGCTAACCACTTTCCCATGGCCCGGCAAACACAGCCCCGTCATTATGCTTTAATATCCCATAATATATCCCCTCTGCATGCCCTCAAAGGGGCTGAGACAGAGGGATTCTGTCCCTGCCACTAATAACAGAGGATACCTAATATCCCCCTCCCTTAATGTACGCTCAGACCAGCACATAGCTGCCTAACTACTCACATCAACTCCCCTCTGCCCGCTAAATATGGGCTTGCGAGAAATTTCATCGAAAATCAGCCGTGCGGGTAGCTGCCACTGCATTCTCCGTAACAAGGCCCAAATGATTGCAGTTTAGTTTTACAGCTCTCTCCATGGGCTAATAAAGTTGTGCTGGGTTTTTTAGGGTAACTGGAATGTGAGTTATGTCATAGTTGTGAGGTTTTGTTTATATAGACAGCAAGGCGGCATTGCCATGGAAAAGAATCATGACGGTTTGTTTTGATGCATCATGAGCAGCAGCATTGAAGTCAGCTTTTGTTTACCAGCATGTATAGTGGTGTTTGCACATGTGTTTGTGTGCAACTATGAGTGTTTACTTATGTGAAGACAAATGTGCATGATTATGCATTCATCAAGTGCTGGTAATGATGTTATATATCAGATGTGAATTATTATGTAATATAAGAATAATTCACATTTTATGACCACACAGCTTAACAAAAATGTGAACTGACATTTGCAACTAATTTTTTCCAGTGTTGGGGGTAACGCATTACAAGTAATGTGATGTAATCAGATTACTTTTTTTTCAAGTAACTAGTAAAGTAATGCATTACTTTTAAATTTACAATGAAATATCTGAGTTACAGTTTCAAATTAGTTTCAAATAAGTTTCTTTTAAACAAATAAGCAATCCCAGTTCAGGTGACAAAAAGTAACGCAAAAGTAACAATGCATTACTTTCCAAAAAGTAATAAAGTAATGCAATTACTTTTTTATGGAGTAACTGTCTGTATGGAGCAATATTGTAACGCATTACTTTTAAAAGTAATTTTCCGAAATGCTGATTTTTACATCTGTTATGATGTATTTTGACATGAAACTATACAAAAAAATGTAAGGAGGGACTTTTTATTTGCAATCAATCAATCAATAATCATAACAAGAATGAGTAACAAAAATGTTAATATTAATATTTATATCTTACTTTAAGAAAAACTACATGAAATGATTAAGTGTATTTTTACTAGCAGATTTAAAAAAAAAAAAAAAAAGTTAAAAAAAAGCAAATATCTGAAATGTAATATTTATTCTTCTTAACAAATACTCATGCAGTGCTGCATCACAAATAAATTTGGATAAACTTGCTTGTAGCAAGCCATCAATTTCTGAAAAAACTAATGTAAATCCGCTACAACAATGACTAAATGCTACTACTGGTTGATGTAATAAGATCCAATTTTATCCCTTGTGGTCTAAGTAAAGTCATCGGAAAAGCAAAGTTGTTTTAGAGGAAGCTCCAGTTAATACATTTTGATTTAAACATTACAAAGACAACCTTTTTTTTTTTCTTTAATGCACTGATGAATCACTCACAATAAGACGAGACATCTGCATTAAGTAAATAGAGTTCAATTTGATTTCATGTTGACTTTAAAGCTAACTTTGAGTATTATTATCCATCTAAGTGTGTTCCCAGGATAACTCATGGGGGTCAGTAATGCAGTGCTCTTCATTGCACATGTATGACAGAAGTATGTGTGTGTAGCAGCAACTAAGATGCTTCAGTGTATCGGGTATCGTGGAGTCTGGCCACGTTGAAGAGCTCCATTCAAACAGAGTACAGCTGATAAGAGCCCATCTGATGAATTCAGTCTCTGTGTGTGGAGTAAAAAAAAGAGTGGGATTCTCTATCCAGCCTCTGTTCTGTGTGAGAAACCAGTGGGCGAACAGATTGGGCAGGGGGGCTCGGTTTTTCTGTCACCCTGAAGGCCAACACATTTTAATTAGACGGATTAGCTTAAAGGAGGGATACAGCGAGAGGGAGATCAGAGAGTGCCCAGTGCTTTCAACATTCACGATAAAACAATCATCTGTTGATTCACGTTCCTTCTAGATTGTTTGATGTGCCATCATTGAGACTCCTTTAGCTAACACTGAAAGGCCCAAGAAACTTCAGTAAGGAGTATCAGCTCATAAGAGATCTGAAGTCCCAGCTTGGCAGACATCAGAAACCCACACAATAAACGTATTACTCACCACGAAAGCTATTCAGATAAATTAGCAGTTGTCTCAGACCATTTGCGAACTGTATGGGAATCAGAGGAGCTCCTCAGAACTTTTCTCTTTTGGTCCACAGAACAGATTATTAACAAGAAGCAAGCGACATCTGGAACGTTTTAGGGTCATTATTAATAGAGAGGGGGACCAATCCTGTTAGAACAAACATGTGTCGAATATATCACATTGTTCTGGTTATTTAGTAATACTCTGAGTTGCATTTTGATTATAACAGGTGTAAGAGTTTATCAAAGGACCCTAGGTGCATCACGCAAGTCTTTCAGGCTGATGTTCAAAGGATGCTTTCACGAGGAACAGATGCTAACATCCTGATTACCACATGGTCAGATCTTACACAACGTACCCAAGGGTCCAGAAGAAGATCAATGAGAACCAATCAGAATCAGAATAAACATGTCACTGTGCTCAGGGCAGGGTCCTAAAGACTGCATCACAGCAAGTGGAATGAAATTAGATGAAGTTGGCGAAATTGAGTTGACTTCATCCGACTCCACAAAACACTCAAAACTATAGCCTATTCAAACCAGGACCCCTCAGTAGATCTCTTGCCCCTCACTGACATTCATTAGCTTTTTTAAGGGGCTCCCTTTGGTCTTTCTCATTCTTTTTTAACATCTCTTTTTTGGCTCCAAATGTAACACCCTCGGGAACAAGAACATCCACGTTCAGCGAAACTTTAGTTACTGACAGAGTGTGTCTGTTTGCGCTGTGCAGATGTCAAGAGGATGACATCACTACAAATGCACCCCATTCCTCTAAATTAAGCAGTTCTCTCGACCCCCTCCGGAGGTCCCTGGGGTGTGCTCCACTGCGGACAAAGAGCGAAAAATTTATAGCTCATCTTTTTCACATTGACCTAAAGTTCCATGACTTCACTGTTTGAGACTTGATCTGGCTTCCGCACCCTTCAAATGAGGATTTAAAAACAGGCACAGAAAGTTCTGGATCTTGAAAGATTGATGATCCAAGCCACCATTCAGTGCAATATGCAGTCACTGGTGGTAACATGAATCAGATGATGCTTTTGTACTATCAGCCTCTGGTTTTAAGGATTTAGCTAACTAACAGTTCTTAAACTATCATTCTTGTCTGTGAACTTTATTCTCTTGGACAGCTGAAGCAAGTGCCTATACAACAAGAACACAGAGACATTGAAATCCGCACAAGATGTGGATCGATACAAAGAAAAATCAGCTGGAACAAAGTTGCTTTGGAACTGAATCGCCCCAATGGCCAGTGTTGGTATCTATTGTACCCTCTGACTTTTGACCTTGTGCCCATCTTCCCCTTTTGACCCTCAAATGTCAACTGTTGGGGTCACAGTGTTCTCTGGCTCTCTTTTTCCTCACTCTCTCATGGCTTGAAGATGAAGCGGGTCACTGTTCATGCTTGAATGGTATGTAGCATTCCCCAGTGTGAATAGACTAGGGTTTTGTGTCCAATTGCAAAAGTGGGGACAGAAATTCCAACAATTAATAGACAGTTAATCATTATAATTTTTCTGGCTATTGAACAATCACATTCCACATGCATTCTTAAAAGTACCATATGATCTTTAGGTACTGGAACCACCAATTTCAAACATTCCTTGTTTTCCTCCATTGTAAAAGCCTTCTAAAATGATTAAAATGCAATATAATGTGGTAGCAGAATAAAGCAGACCAAATCATGGTGAACAAAAATTTGGCAGGTATTTAAAGTTTGAGAAGAATATTTTGGCATAAAAACTTATACTACTGTAATATATTGAAGAAATGTTGGAATCAGTATGATTAGTCAAATCAAATCAGTCTCTCAAAACGACTCAAAAACAAAATAAAAAAAATAAAAAATAAAAAAACAATAGTCATTATACATGTTAAAGACGTATACCTGAATTTTAAGCAGCCATTACTCCAGTCTTCTGTGTCACACGATCCTTCAAAAATCAGATTTTTATTTATGTTGAAAACACTTGTGCTGCTTTATATTTTTGTGGAAACTGTCATACTTTTTTTCAGGATTCTTTTATTAATAAATTTTTAAAGAACAGCTTTTTTTTCTGAAATAGAAAAGTTTTTTTGTAATACCATAAATGTATTTACTGTAACTTTTGATCTTTACAATTTTTTTTTAAATTTTTTTTTAACTTTGCTGACCTCAAACTCTTGAATGGTAGTATATTAATTTTATACAATTCTTGGTCACACTTTATATTAGGTGGCCTTAACTACTATGTACTTATATCAAAAATAAGTACAATGTACTTATTGTGGTCATATCGTATTGCAAAACACTACTGCTGTTATTGAGGTGGGATACGGGTAAGGTTAGGGACAGGTTTAGTGTAAGGCATGGGTCAACAGTGTAATTATAAATGTAATTACAGAAATTAATTACAGATGTAATTACATATAAGTGTTTTTAAAAATTAAGTACAATGTAAAAACATGTATGTACACAATAATGCATTGTACCAAATGATTAATTCAAATGTAAGTACATAGTAGTTAAGGCCACCTAATATAAAGTGGGACCCAATTCTTTATATAATTCACATTCTTTACAAATCGTTGATCCTTTTCTGTTATTTACTTTCTATTACTGTGATTTAGTGATTTATCTTTTATTTATCTATATCTATCTATCTATCTATCTATATCTATATATATATATATATATATATATATATATATATATATATATATATATACACACACACACACACACACACACACACACACACACACACACACACACACACACACACACACACACACACACACACACACACACACACAGTTGTGCTCAAAATTATTCATACCTTTGGTAAATATGATCAAAGAAGGCTGTGAAAATAAATCTGTACCTTTAATCATTTTGATCTTTTATTTAAAAAAAAAAAAATTACAAAAATGTAGCCTTTCATTGGAGAATAAGAATTTAAAATGGCTAATGGCTAAAATCTAAAACACATTGGCCACAATTAATCATACCCTTTTATTCAATACTTTTTGCAACCTCCTTTTTCCAAGATATCAGCTCTGGGTCTTCACCTATAATTCTTGATGGGTTTGGAGAACATCTGACAAGAGATCAGAGACCATTCCTTCATACAGAAGCACTCCAGATCCTTCAGATTCCCAGCTCCATGTTGGTGCTTCTTCTCTTCAGTTCACTCCACTCATTTTCTATAGGGTTCAGGTCAGGATCCAACCATAGCCCATTGTAAGATTTCTAGCATGGACAGTCAGTTTTTAATTTTTTATCTGTTGGTAGTTGATAGAATCCTTGTTGCCATGATTCCAATAAGATATCCAGGATCTCTGGTATAAAAATAGGCCCACAACATTAAAAATACAGCAGTATATTTCATTGTACACAAGGGATGCTTTTTTTTATCCCTGTGTGCACCAAACCCATCTTGAGTGTTTGCTTTTAAAAAGCTCTTTTTTTTTTTAGTTTCATCTGACCATAGAAGCCAGTCCCATTTGAAGTTCCAGTACTGTCTAGCAAATGAATATGCTAGAGTTTGTTTTTGGATGAAAGTGTTTTCTTTTCTAGAATTTTTCTTGAAACCCTCCCGAACAACATGTGGTGATGTAGGTGCAGTTTGATCATTTTATTCATGACCCCGGGACTCAACTGTTTTCTGACTCAACTCAATTCTTCAGCTGTGATAATTGGAGCGTCTTTGGCCACTCAAACTCTCCTCCTCACCATGCATTAAGACAAAATAGACTTGCGTCCTCTTCCAGGCAGATTTGTAACATTTTCTGTTGATTGGAAATTTTAATTATTGCCCTGATGGTGGAAATGGGAATTTTTAATGCTTTAGCTCTTTTCTTACAGCCACTTTCTAATTTGTGAAACTTAAAGGAACACTCCACTTTTTTTGGAAATAGGCTCATTCTCCAACTCCCCCAGAGTTAATAAGTTGAGTTTTACCGTTTTTGAATCCATTCAGCCGATCTCCGGGTCTGGCGAGAGCACTTTTAGCATAGCTTAGCATAGATCATTGAATCCGATTAGACCAGTAGCATTGCGTTCAAAAACGATCAAAGAGTTTCGATAGTTTTCCTATTTAAAACTCGACTCTTCTGTAGTTATATCGTGTACTAAGACCGGCGGAAAATGAAAAGTTGCGATTTTCTAGTCCTATTTGGCTACGAACTATACTCTCATTCCGGTGTAATAATCAAGGAACTTTGCTGCCGTAACATGGCCGCGGCAGGCGCAGTGATATTACGCAGCACCTGAAAGTAGTCCCCGGCTAGTTAACTAGTTATAATATAGCTGAATGGATTCAAAAACGGTAAAACTCAACTTATTAACTCTGGGGGAGTTGGAGAATGAGCCTATTTCCAAAAAAAGTGGAGTGTTCCTTTAACAATCTTTTGCTGCACAACAGAAATACATTCTTTGATTTTACACATTGTGATCAATGATTAAGGGAATTTGGCCTTTGTTTCCCCTAATATTTATATTCCTGTGAAACAGGAAGCCATGGCTGGATAATTTCATGTTCCTAGTCACCTTGGTGTGATAAAAAAAAATAAAAAATATGCAAATATGAATGGAAATATACTTCAAAGATATTTCAATCACAAGAATGTTTTAGGGGTACCAATAATTGTGGCCATTGTGTACTAGAGAAAAATATTAATTTCATAATGTGACTTTCCCCCACTTTTCTTTCTATTTTTTTTTTCTATTTTTTTTTTTTTTTTGCTTAAAGGTTAGATTTCTTAAAAATGTTTTGAATGAAAGATCAAATGGATAAACAATGCAGAGTTATTTTCACAGCCTTCTTTAATCAAATTTGCCAAGGGTATGACTAATTTTGAGCACAACTGTATATATATATATATAAAGCCATGAGTAAGACAATCCTCAGACATCTGTCCTCTGCATGACTGATATTGAGCAAATCTTTCACTGAACTCCAAAGGAAATCTACAAGCTCAGTGCAGAGTAAACAAAGGTATACTGTATTGTCTCGTGAGCCTCGACCTGAAAGGCCTACATTGTATGAACAGTCTGGTGCAGAAGTGAAGGAGCTGTTGCTGCTAGTTTTAGCTTTAGTGAAAGTTTAAGCTTAGCTAACATGAACAAGTCTATGGACAAAGCAATGACTGGCAGCTGCCACCCACCTTCTCTCTCTCAACATAATCAGAGTTAGTGAGCATGTTCTGGCATGGAAGCCAACGTCAGGGAATGAGAACAGGGCCCTGCTAGCGTATGCAGGGTATTAGCATGTATCCAGTCATGCTATATTTAAACATGCCTGCATATTTTAGGTAGTGAAGTGAAGTGGGTGGCTTTGTTTACACATAAGTGTGTATTCAGAGTGCAGGGAAAGCAGGATTAGCATGGAGAGTCATATAGTGCGTGTCTAGACAGCATCAACTACCACAGTCAGTGTAGAGCAAGCCATTAGCAAACATTGCTTTCCTGTGCCACAGGTGATTTGAATCAGCAGACTTTTTCACATTTTCTGTTCTGATATGGGGGGAAATCTGTGGAATGGATTCAAACATGATAAAATATGTGAAAGCCTTAAATACATTTTGCACTACTATTTTAGAATTATTAACATACTATTACGGTAATTATTAATATTTTGAATTAGCTTCTATTTTGAGTTTTAAATTTAGTTTGTTAATAGTAATTTTATGTGCTTTTGTCATTTTATTTTGTTTCTGTTTAATATTTCTATATAATTAATAATAATAATAATTCCTTACATTTATATAGCGCTTTTCAAGGCACTCACTATATATCTTTAAGTAATTTTTACTTCAGTTTTAGAAATGTTTGTACATCAACCCTACACTTATTTATTTCAGTTAATTACTCAGATGAACATTTGCATTTTTGATTTACATTTTTATGTAAGATTTCATCTAATATTTATATTTTATTTCAGCTTTATTTCAATCACCATTTTTTATTACAATTATTTTATTTATTTTATTTTGTGTTATTATTATTTTAACACTTTCAAACTTCCTTTCTCATTTTCAGGATAACATTCTTCACCTACGGAATTTCATGCAACATTTCATATTCCAGATATATATTGAAATATTTCCATTTATTGCAACCTCTCCTAAAATATGCAGGTGCTGATGATTTGCATTTTGCGTAGGTAAGTGCGATTGGATCACACTGGAGATGTGTTGGAATGAAGGTAAATATGAAATGCAGCTATAAAAATATCCAGATATTGTCAGGATACGAAATACATGTTAGTTCCAGGTGTAAAAGGGAAAGTGGAACAGAGTGGCACTTAATTCTATTGCTAACATGTACAGTCTTAGAGATTTAGGAATAACTTTCTCAAACATAATACTCCTTGCGGAAATGCAGAAAGAGAACTTTCTTGTCAGTTTCTTGTTCTGCTTTTTGACGATCACTCAGATCAATGAGATTGTAGCGTGTTTGATTGTTACAAATGTATGTGCTCTCGTGACAAAAGTGGGTGTGAAAAGTTGCTATCTGTTTCTTCAAACACAAACACATTCTCACACAGTCCACCCTAAATCCCCATGCTGCCCCACTCTGGAGCACAAACACTGACCCTCTCACTCATTAAGCCATGGGTCAACCTCAGAGCCAGGGGTCGGAGGTCAGGGCAGCGCCAGCGACCGGACAATAAGTAAACAGGCACCTGGAGTAAATCAGGGTCTCCTCTCGTCAATCGCCTGTGACAGAGACCATTACAGGGGCCAAATAAACAGGCCACCAAGAACAGCAAGGGCTTGTGGGTAGCTCAGGGACACACACAACCCCTTCAGTGACCAAAAGAGTCACAATTCACTCCGGCCGGGCATGTTTTTTTGCATGTGGGGGTGATTAATGAAGAAGTGGGGGGCAGGGACCAGGCTAAGGGGCGACTCGTGAAGGGAAACCCTTGTTTTTATACTCGTATTTCACGGGTCAGACTCCTTGTTTGTTGGTACAGACCACTCTGGCGGTGCTGATCTGCAGCAGGAGTTTAGGTGGAAAATCTCTTTAAGACTTCTTTGACAGGCTTTTTGGAGAAACGATAGGGCAGCAATATTGAAATGATGTTTTGGATAATGAGGCCTTCTTAGCCACACTACACTGACTAAGCCTAAAATACACGTTTTGGGGATGGAAATTTTGGGTCGGTCGGTTGGGTTAATACAGTATATTTGAGTTTTCAGGTATCTAAGACACAGAAAGCGTTCATTTGTGCATGTCTATATCCAGTCATGCCTTTTTGCATGAGAATTCACATGCATGCAGGAAGATGAGGGTATTTATGTGCATGCAGAAGGAGTAGGGGAACTATTGACACACCACATAGAGGGGCTTCATGACCGCTTTTGGTCACTCTTTCAGTCCAAGGATCCTAGAACCGAACCACCCTGTTATTACAGTGACAGTCAGGTCCTGTTAAACCCCAATCACCCATGATAATAACAGTTTTAATAACCCCGGCACACAGTCATATTTCACCAATGTTTTGATGAGTATGCCACTAGAGAATTGTGACCGTGGAAAGAAAGAGTCAAGGCCACAAGCTCAAATCAGTAGTTGAACTCTGTTCAGAGCCCCTATGTATTTATTTCAACCACACTGAAGAAATGTGTTTTGGTGATATATTTGTGCTCGCAGCCTGCCCGGCTTTGGCTCCCACAAAGCCTGTAGTAAAACCAGCCTGTTTCGAAGAGCCCGGATACTTGCCGTTGTATTACTGTGAGAAAACAGAGATGGCACTGCAGATTGTTTTGATTTTTTATACACACGGTTTGGCATAAACTTGAACTTCTAAACAAACTTTAAGAATGAATCCTGTTGGTTATGATAATGTCATATGAGATGCGCATGGTTTACACATAAACCTCAAAATGAAAATAGTATTCATGGTTTCAGCCATTAGTCTCTTTTATACCAAAAATGGGGCAACAGAATGAAGAACCAAAGAAACTCAGGCCGAGCTAAGGTTTGGAACAGGTTTCATTACATATGTTTACATGAACTTTACAAACTTTTGTATACACACTAAATGAACTATAATCGGTCTCAATGTAGTGTACTTGCTCTAAAATACATACATGATGTGTTTTCATCCTTCATATACATATTGTGTTATGTATACATGGGCAATCATAGTGAAGGTGTGAAGGTCAACTATGCCAAAAAACATTCTAGCTCAATTATAACTGTGCTTGTAAACTTACTGAGTCCATCAAGAGAGAAAATGACAGAGATCTTTAGAGAACAGTCTTGTAATTATCAGAATACAAATAGCCAGCAAACAAACATGTGACATAAAAACAGAAATGTCCCAGCTAACAGGGTTAGTTCTCTCAGAACTTTTCAGAACGTTCTGGCAAGGTTTGCTCGAAGTTAGGAACAAACATTCTTTAATAGAACATTCATTCACAGTTATCTGGTTAATATCATTCTCAAAACATTAGCACAAAAACATTATTTAAACATTGTTTATGGGACTTCCTTCTGAAACATTTTAGTTGAACATTCGTCCAAGATGGTACAAAGAACATTCAAAAGTTACATTCCCATAATGTTTACAAAATTATGAAATGAAACTTACCCCTTAATGTTCACATAATCAAGAAAAAAAAAACATTTTATGAACAATATTTAAAACATGGACATTTTTAACATTCAGAGAACATTCAGAAATACCATTTTTATAGCTTCTTGGGAATGTTAGAAAAAAACATTCTTGGAATATAAGCTTGTTAGCTGGGGTAGTGTTTTGTCACATTAAACCACTATGTTAAAAAAATTAACATACCTTTAGTACTTATTACGGCTATAATATACTTTAAAAAATAATATGCTTAAAGGGTTAGATCAAATGAAAATGTTATCATTATTTGCGCACAAAAAGTATTCTTATAGCTTCATAACATCACAGCTGAACAACTAAAGACAAGTCACGTGGACTATTTTATCGATGCCGTTAACACGTCCCTGTCTTGCAGGGTCAGAAAGTACTCGGATTTCAAAAGAATAATTGAAATTGAACGAATGTCTTACAGGTTTGGAACGATGTGAGTTTGAGTAGTTAACGACAGAATTTTTCATTTTTGTGTGAACTGTCCCTTTAAGTACGAACTGATTGTAATATATTAGCACGGATACTTGTACTTTGCAATTTCCAAATAGTGCAGAGAGGAACTGAATGTGTGCTGGCCTTTCACACCCTGCCAGACATTGTGGGTAGATTATTTCTAAATAGAAATGAGCTGTTCTCAGCCGGAGGCCAGGAATTCAGTGGCACCTGAAGAATCCACAAACATTGAATATGATGATGATGATGATGATGATGATGATGAATGGACCTATGGGACAAACAGCAGTCTAATGCTTTGCTACTCACTCCATAAAGTGATTGGACATTGAGCATGTCCTTGGCTATGATCAGTTCTAAATTTGGCTCAATATGGGAAGCTGTCATCTCATTAACTAATACCTAAACAGGCCAAACCATGTTCCACTCCTTAACCAAATAACCCTCTAAAAGAACAGTTCTTTGCTTCAGTCATTGTGTAACCATAAGGATTAATAATAAATCCAGTGTTTTCGTTCTCAAAGGACATAAATCTGAGATGACTGCCAGTTTACGCCCATTTGAAAATCTCAGCCATCGAGCTTCAAACCAATCTAAAACATCCATAAAGTCTTCTCAGGGATATGTTCATCCCATATTGCCAAAAGCAGGCCTCCTCAAAGTCTTGATGCATCAGTAAAATTATTTTTGTGCCACACACTAAAAGGCAAGTCAAAACTTGGAGAACTACAAAAGACTTGGCCTCATTCATAAAACTCAAGCAGAGCGAATTGTAAATCATCTGTAAATCCATTCTTACATAAATTGCTGCATTCAATTTAGTGCAATAATTTTGGTAGGAATTCCTTTACAAACAATTTACAGAGAAATTTGTTCTGCTCGTGTTCCATGAATTACACAAAAATTTCATCGGGGTGGGCTTCAGTATCGTGTAACAGATTCAGTTTTGATGATGACTATTTGGTTTGATGATGACATTTGTTGATCTTTCGCTGTTGATGAGACCAGACATTGCTAACTAGTTCAATTCTGGATGCACACACACATACTGAGACATTGGAAAGACGCTGTAGATGTTGAAACAAGCACCCGAGGCACTGACTGGCTTTAGTAAAGATCAGCTATCTCTTTATTGACTGGGGAGTATCAGATACACACTCACATGCATCTCCCACACACTAGAACCACTGTTCATGATAGTGAGATTTGTACAAATGCTGCTTGGAGAGTGTAATTATGGGATCTTTTTCTTTTAAATCAAGCACTCTGTCAACAATCTGGACCAACTTACTGGATATACTTCAACTGAGTCAGGCTTTGGATGGATTGTGCTGCTGACCTTTAAAAAGTGTTCTTTCTTTCTCTCTCATTTGTTTTTATTATATAGCCCTATTGTTCTGCAGTACTCCACAAATGTGGTGAATTCAACCTGTTCTCGTTTTGATTAAACTGGAAAGGTTTAATGGGAAACTGATTCAAACTCAAACTGATAATGTGGCTTTGATGTTTCAGACTGATTGCAAAGAGACCAATCATAGAGTCATTTATTCTCAAAGTGGATATATTGTTCTGATTCTTAATAGCTGAAAGAATAATGTACACACAAGTCTTCATTTCATAAATTCATAGAGAAAATGTAACATGGTAGTATTTCACAACCTTCACTATTTAATGAAAAAACTCTGCTACATTAGAAAACAGCAAAACTACCACCTTGCTACTGTGAAATTTAGTAGCCTTTGCTACTTTTAATAAAGGTTAATGTAACCATATCAGATAGCTAACTATCTATTTAGCTTGCTTCATGCTTATTAGCAGCAACTAACACTAGTGTTAGCTACAGAATAGGGAAATTAACGAACTGTGTTTATTTAGAAGACATGTTTACCAAAAGCAACACAGAAATGAAGAACACAGCATTATAGCAATTCATCTTGTTACAGATGCAAACAATATTCTGCAAACAATAAAAGATATGCATAAGCTGGTGTGTTTTGAATGCTAGTATACTGATGAGGAGTTTCAACTTCTTAACTCAACCTGCAGTGTTTTAGTCTTTCTAAATGTGTTCAGTGTTATTCAAGTCTGGGTTTTGTAGGCCTGTTATTAAGTTATTTTACACCAGACTCAGTAAATCATGTCTTTTTGGACATTCCTTTGTGCTCAGGGACACCCCAAACTGTTGCAACAAAATTGGAAGTACAAAATTTGCTTTCACCGGAATTACTGGAATAGTGAATTAGAAGGGGGTTTTCTACATAGTGTATTTATTCGTATATATAAGAAATATGGATTTGTAGCTGGGTAACAAATGTTTTATGTGAGCCTATACTGTAGGTGAACTATAACTTTCTTTTAGTCACAAACTCTCTGTCCCTCAAACCACGGCATTATTCAGTGCAGAGACGGGGAAATGGGTCAACGCAAACCACATGGAAACACCTGAGACAAGTCAATCTGAAAGCACTCCCCATTCCTCCGGGAGAGATTTGTTTTTCAGGCCGCTGTTGGTCTCAGTGCTTTTCACATTCATCATGCCAAATGATTGAGTGTGCTTTTGCGTTTGGTTTCATAAAGAGCCCCCTCCTATTTCAAACAGTCCCACATCAACTCCTAGGAACACTCACACAAACCACATACAGTTGTGCTCATGAGTCTACATACCCCTTTTCTCATAAGTTTACATAGATAATTGCAGAACATGTTTTGCATTTTAGGGAGCTCCTATAAATCATATCTTTCTTTCTTTTTCTTTAATTTACATGAAATTAAACTATATTCCACAAGACAAAATAATAAGTAAAACTGCAAAATTATCCTGTTCAAAAAGTTCACCCAAAAATGGAAATTCTTCTTGCTGTTTGATTCATTTTGTTATAGCGTTGTATGAGATTTCATTATAGGATCATTACAAAAACCAGCTGCTATTGCAGTTTACATCTGAAATGAACACTAGTGGCAGTAAAACATCAACAAAATTTATTCCTTTTCACACAAATTATGATCAGAGGGTAATCAGCTCCATATGTATGGATTTTCTAATGTTGTAAACTTGCTCATTAGCTCACCTGATACTATATTGCACTTGCAGTGCACAGATCATTAGTTGTATGAGTCCCGTGAAATGAGTAAACACTCGATAAAGAAACTCAAACACTCGTCTAATCAAGTTAAATGGCATATTTACTTCAGGAAATGTCTTTTTCTTAACTCTGTTGGTTAGGTTTAGCATACAGTTTAGTGTAGCTGGCAGTACATCATCTTTAAACTTTTTAGTGCAACTCACATTTAATTTCTGAACTGCTGAGATGCATAAAACAATCAACATCACTAAACCACTGTGGTTGAGAACTTGCTGAGCATGCTGGGAAACCAAATACCTTACAGGACTAGGAGGTTTTTATCTGCACTGAGCTATTAGTTTTTTACGAGGCACTACACAATATTAAGAACCAAGGAGATGTAAACTTTTGAACAGTCAAAGCCAGTGAAGTCACCTTTATTTATATAGTGCTTTATACAATACAGATGTTTTCAAAGCAGCTTTATAGTAATAAATAGGAAAATAACAAAATCAGTGACACAAACTTCAACTATGAAACAAATTCAAATTCTGCTGTAAAGCAACTCTAAAAAGTTGTCATTATTGTGTCGTTATGCAATTAAAGTCAGTGTTGGTTCAGTTAAATTCAATAACTGTGTGAAGTTCATCAGTTATGAAATGGGTTAAATTCAGAGATAAGCAGTGCTACAGAAGGCAATAGTATCTTATTCATCACAAGTTAGTTCAGTGTTGATTTTAATCAGTTCAACAGCTGTTTCAATGTGGCGAAATTCATCAATTATGAAAATAATTTGATTAGGACAATAGATTCACCATCCAGCTCAATTCACTACCAATCTTGTTCTCATCTGATAGAGTCAGTGCAGTTAAATTGATAATATTATTTAATTTATGTAGACCATTTATGTAGATTGTTATTTTGTGTTGTGGTAAATTTATGTAAATATCTAACAAACAGCCTAAAAATATGTATTGTAGATGTCTTGTAGTTGCATTCATGGATATTCATGGCACTTTGAAATATCCCACTATGCACTATGACACACAAACACACAGCATTTAGACACACACAAAAGATTTCCAGAACTCTCTGGAGCTGAAAGGGCTCCTCTAACCCTTCCACCCAAGGGTGAATTAGTGTGTCGCTCGGCTCACTTTGTCTTTTCCATAGCTGCCTGCACCCTGCCTGTAGGAATGTGGCAGTCATTAATTCCGTGCCTCAAACCTCCCAAAACAGGCAGCAGTGGGAAGCATACTCATCTCATTAGCAGTCAGCGCCTGTGTCTGTTTGCTAGCACTAACATCGCACGCACTCATTTGCATTGGGCTGTGGATTTGGTCCTGCCATGTATTAAAGGGTCGGGCAGGAGAGAGGACGCTTCGCTTTTGTCCTGCGCTTTTAAAATGCAAAGTTTTATACAATTGAAATCCTCCTTTAACGCTACAAGTCCAGCAGCTCTTCCCTGACGCATAAACTGGACAGTGCTATAAAACCCATTATATGACCAAGTGTGCCCACCCCAGCGCCATGCTAAATCCATCCTTGTCATCTCAGCTCAGTTTTACCATGTATAAATCCCTTTCATTGAGTTTTTCCACTAAATCACAGCTGAAAATGTGGAAAAAAAGCTGCGTATTCTGTTTGGGCCTACTAATAAGGACTGGTCTAGGTGAATCCAATGCTTTGTCCAAACTTAAGCCAGATTTGTGCCTTTTCACCAACACTAAGGCCTTTAGACTGACTGTGCATGTCTGACGTATTTTGTCTGTTTGAGATCTTGGTTTGAAGTCTCACCCAAACTCCATCTGTTCCACATCCGCACTTGCAGGATTTAATTTTCACTTGTTTTCTGTAAGACTGTGAACTCATTTACTGCTTAAACATGATTTCAATTATCAGCATTGGTGTGGGAGTTGTTTGGTTGCAACATTTCTTGCTTTAAAACTAAGTCATGGTGTTATTTTTTTTCTGAAAGAGGGAGAAAGACAGGAAGAAAGACATAAAAAAGAAAGTCCCAAAGAAACCTCCCAACGCACTTTCACATAGCTTTCCATCCCAGACTGCACCTCTGCAAGTCAACTGGGCGATTTCCTCAACCTCCAGGTCATGAATGATAATAAAACACTGTGTTATGTAAATATTATTTTGTAATTAAATTTAATAACCTGCCAATGACGCAGTAACTCATATCATAAATCCGCTCATGTTATTAAAATAGCTGCGTGAGAATTCAGAGCCACATTAAAATCATCACTCAGTATTTCACACCTCCCCTACAGTGTGACCTTATGACACGACATCGACAGACGCAACACACACTGAATAGTGGCTTGAATTCAGGTATGTACGGCTTACAGTTGACACAAAAGATGCAGAATCTAAGCAAAAATCACAGATAAATGGATCTTCCTTCATCTGACCTGAGTGATTTGTTAAGAAATATTTTGTTAAAATTAAAAACATGAGAACAATGTTTTTTGTTTTTTTCTTCTTCTTGTTTGAAATGTTCTCATATGTTTGTTATACTCACTAGACATTACTCTGACCATTTGGTTCATCACCATTTGGTTCATATTTCACAAAAATGTAACCACCTGTTCAGAATGCATTGCTAACTTGCTTACTGAATACTACACTGTACACACTATATGTTACAGACTATTATTTAATAAAACTGTCTGCATTAATCCATAATAAACATTACACACTAATAAGCATGTTACATTTTTGTCACATCACCTCATCACATCAGTGTCTGGTTGTTACTTGAAAGTAACAACAAACATTTAGTAAACATTTATTTAGCAATTAAATGTAGTGTAAACATCTGGGTAAAAAATATGAAAAAAAAAAAAACTTTTGGCATTTCAATGACATAATGAATCTAGAAAATCAAAATCACAGCTAGCATTTTAGTTAATTTTTCACACTGTAAATAGATACAGTCATAGGACAAGTCAAGTGCATGGTGGGATATGGTATTATTGTACAGTATATTGAAATATATATATATATATATATATATATATATATATATATATATATATATATATATACATCCAAAAAGAAATAGAATATCGTGAAAAAGTTAATTTTTTCTTGTAACATTTCAAAAACTGAAATTTTCATAAATTTTAGATTCACATGTAAAGTAAAACATTTCAAAAGTTTTTTAAGTTTTTTTGTTTGTTTGTTTTAATTTTGATGATTAGAGCTTACAGCTAATGAAAGTCAAAAATCCAGTATCTCAAAATATTAGAATATTCAATGCAAAAAAAAAAAAAAATGCTTTTCTTACATGTCAAAATTAAGTGAGTTTTTGCTTGAAACATAAAATAATCTGCCAATGGGGTAAGCAAAATAATGTTTTTAATGATGTTTTTTTTGTTTGAAATAAGACTATTTTGCTTACCCATTGGCAGATTATTTAGCTTGTTTCAGGCAAAAACTCACTTCATTTTGACATGTTTTTTTCTGAAAACAAGACAATAATTTTTACTTTTCTAGAACATCCTTCTTGATTTAAGAATTTCTAGATATTTTGGCTGGAAACAAGACAAAAAAATTAAGTAAGAAAAGCATTTTTTGCTGTGTTTACATTTGGGTTTCAATAAATGACCATCCCTACAGTATAAATTCCGGGTATCTCTTGTTCTTTGAAACCACATTAATGGGGAAGACTACTGACTTGGCAATGATCCAGAAGAGGAACATTGACACCCTTCACAAAGAGTGTAAGTCACAGAAGGCCATTACTGAAAGGTGTAGCTGTTCACAGAGTGCTGTATCAAAGCATATTAAATGCAAAGTTGACTGGAAGGAAGAATTTGGGTAGGAAAAGGTGCACAAGCAACAGGGATGACCGCAAGCTTGAGAATACTGTCAAGCAAAGCTGATTCAAACACTTGTGAGAGCTTCACAAGGAGTGGACTGAAGCTGGAGTCAGTGCATCAAGAGTCACCGCTCAGACGTCTTCAGGAAAAGGGCTACCAAGCCACTTTTGAAACAGAAACAACGTCAGAAGCATCTTACCTGGGCTGTGGAGAAAAAAAACTGGACTGTTGCTCAGTGGTCCAAAGTCCTCTTTTCAGATAAAAGTAAATTTTGCATTTCATTTAGAAATCAAGGTCTGGAGTCTGGAGGAAGAGTGGAGAGGCACAGAATCCAAGCTGCTTGAAGTCCAGTGTGAAGTTTCCGCAGTCAGTAATGATTTGGGGTACCGTGACGTCTGCTGGTGTTGGTCCATTGTGTTTTATCAAGTCCAAAGTCAATGCAGCCGTCTACCAAGAGATTTTTGAGTACTTTATGCTTCCACCAAGTATTGAATGAATAAATCAACATACTTTAAAGAACTTGAATTTTTCTGTTTTGCAAATCCTTTTTTTGATTGATCTTAGGAAATACTGTAATATTTTGAGATACTGGATTTTTGACTTTCTTTAGCTGTAAGCTCTACTCATCAAAATGAAAACAATTTTTTTTTTAAATGTTTTACTTTACATGTTATGAATCTAAAATATATGAAAGTTTCACTTTTTTAAATACGTTATAAGAAAAAATTTAAATTTTCACGATATTCTAATGTTTTTTAGATGCATCTGTATATATTCTTTATATTTTTTTATTTAGCAAGGATGTATTAAATATATTAAATGATGTGTTAAATTGATCAAACATTACAGTAAAAACATAATGTTACAAAAGCACTTCAAATAAGTGCTGTTCTTTCTATTAAAAATCACAGATTTCCACAAAAATACTGAGTAGCACTGTTTTCAGCATTCATAATAATAATAAATGCTTCTTAGAATGATTAGCATATTAGAATGAATTCTGAAGGATCATGTGACACCGAACACTGGAGTAATTATGCTGAAAATTCACAGGAATAAATTATATTTTAAAATACTGAATAGAAAACAGTTTGTAATAATAAATTATATAAATAATAATATTTAAATAAATAATATTTCACTTTTTGGATTTTTGATCAAATAAATGCAACCTTGGTTTAGCATCAGAAACTTAATTCAAAAACCAGCAATGTTTTGCCAACCACAAACTTTTCAAAGGTATATGAAGTGGACATGTACACCTCCCAGTATTCAACCAATATAGGTTTTTCAATGGTCTTTAATTATTACATTTGGTCCCCCCCTAATTCTGAATCAATGGTTACATCCGTGATTAGAATTATTGGAATCAAAGGTGGCTTTGCCATATGAATAATGCATTAATTCCACATTATATCACTGTGCCCTCTGGTGCCTCTTTTCTCTCTGTCCTTTAAAAGATGTTTTGTCCATGAGAGCACCAAGCTGACATAACTGCCCTGAGTCCTACCCTGCGGAGCAGCACTTACATGCCAGGGGTGAGGAGCCCTTCCCCTGCACCCCCCTCCAATTCACCACCAAGTGGGAATGGGGGGCAGGGCATCTCAATCAGTGATGTAAACCAGAGCATTGTCACGCTGACAGAGTGACCTGATTAATGCATTGGCCTGTTGGCCGCAGAGATGAAAGGAAAGAGGTGGAAGATGAGAGAGAATGGCAATGGATAGCACAAAGAACCAGGCCAAGGAAAAGCAAGCCGTGTTCAGTTACGAGACCCGTTCTCTGCTCTCCAGCGCGGATCCGAGGCTGAAAATATTTCACAGCTGACGAGCTGTTGAAGGCTTGGAGGGAAAAGGGAGGGAGTGAGGGCCACACTGATGGCCAGACCAGGGAGAGAGGTGGAAATAAGTTATGTAACAAACTCTCAGAGGGAAAGAACGGCCAACAGCTGAATTAGAGAAAGAAAGCAAGGGAAAAATGAGGGAAAGAAAAGTTTCCTGTAATCAAGCAGGGATTTTTCCCCGTCTATGTCTCTTTTTGTTTCTCTTTCTCTTTCATAACAATTTTTTAATGTTTATGTTTACTGTACATGTATTTCACTTTATGCTACAAACTTGCATGCTGCAAAGCACATAAGTGTTCGCATTAGGTCACATACTACAGTGTGACACTACAAACTACATCACTCACATTAATATCAACAAAGCTGTCTATACTACACAATAACGAGCAAAATAAGTGCACTTTGTAATAATGTCAAATTCAAAGTTTTACATTTAAGCACATTTTAAAGGAACACTTTTTTAATAATCTTTTGTCACGCTTTAAACACATGCACTAATTTTATGTATACTTGAAAGCACATGGAAAGTACATGATAATAATTCTAAATTTAGCGTGTTATTCAGTATTACATTTAAAGTAAGGGTGCATCTCAATCAGCTCCCTAGCTTGATCTATATATTATACAGTTTCAAATATACTTTACAATCAATCATGAAAATAATGAAATTTTGATTACCTCATCTGTCAACATGATGCCGTTGAATTGCAGAGCTGGTGCAAATAGCCACATTGCTATGATCAGATGCTTTCTTAACTACTGTTTTGTACATTTTTGTTTTATTTATTTTGTTATAAAGAGCAAAATATGTATCATATAATTACATAGTCACCAAAACGTCAATCTTATTAGCGTGTACAATGTCTGTATGGTTGTTAACAGCATATAGATGCAAAGGTGTTTCTATATTTCTCTCCACTTCTCAGTCAACCTATTTGAAAATTAACCATGGTTTTATTATAGTAAAAGTGTAGTAACCATGTTTTTTGTCGTGTTAATTACCATTGTATAACCACAGTTTTACTACAAGTACCATGGTTAAATTATGGTTAGTGTAGCAAAGCCATGGTTAATTTTTGGTTCCCACTATAGAAATCATGTTTTTGTTTTTGTTTTTTTTTGCAGTAAAAACTTGGTTAATTTTCGTAAGGGAAGAATGAAAAAGGACTTCGCCATGTGTCGGGGCCTTGAATCACCTTCAGTCTCTTGTAACTTCATTATGACTTGACTCATACTTTAGATAGAAGCATCCGTTTAAAATGAAATCACCTTAGTGATGATTTGTTTCTTACAAACATGCAGCTTTTCACTTCACAAAATGTTAACTGATGGATTACTTGTGGATTATTGTAATGTTTTTATCAGCTGTTTTATCAGCTGTTTCTCATTCTGACGGCACCCATTCACTGCAGAGGATCCATTGGTGAGCAAGTGATGTAATAATACATTTAACCAAATCTGTTCCCATGAAGAAACAAATTCATCTAAAACTTGGTTGGCCTGAGAGTGAGTTCATGTTTCTTTTGAACTATACATTTAACACAAAACTGCATTGCTGCTTTTTGTTTAACATTTTTACTATGAGGTGTTGGATCTAAATCCAGAAGTAATGGACACAGAAGCACTTAATTTACATATTTTCATAATATATCTGGTTCCATCAAAAGCACCACTGCGATAAACTTTCATTCAACTTTATCTCTATCATTCAGATTCTTCGCTATGTTAAAATGAAATGAAAGTGCTTGCCTGCTTTCCCATGGTTTTTATTTGCCAGTGAACCATTCAGATTTGCGCTAAAATGCTGTATATTATTTGTAATGTACGTCAGATTTTGGAGAGAGATTGTTTTGTCTGAATTTAAACCGCTGTTGCATTTCACGGGCCGATTAAAATGTTTTTTTATACTGTGCTTGTTAAAATCAAGAGGCGAATAACCAGGCTAATTTAGTCACATTTCTGTCCTGTATTATTTCCAGATCCCAAGCTGTTTATACATGACTTATCACAGTATCAGGCCTCCCATTGTGTTTTGTGTTCAGTGAATATGCCCATGTAAACAGAATGCATCTGAAAATATTTACTCTAAGAATGGAGAATTCCATTAGAGACTCGTATGTGCGAGTGACCTGAGTGCAATTCCGGATCGCAATCGAAAATCCTACCCTCCTCATCATTTCCTGTCACTTCACTGCTTTGCTAGCTGATTAAAAGCAAAAAACTCATAAAAAGATTGGAAAAGACTTTAATGATGTCCACCATCCTTGTTTTTGCCTTTGTTTGGGTGAGTTTGTGTGTAGAGGCGTTCTGAAGTGTGAAGATTCTGGCTAGTGGTCAGACTGGTTTGTATGTGTGTGAGAGAGAGAGAATTCATTTCTAAGTCAGAGACATGCTCTCCGGCCCATAATTAATGGCTCTGATAGAGATTCTGGACAATGAGGCCCTTTCAGTGTCATAGGGAACGGCTCCTCGGGCCACATTGTTGCCCCCTCCATAACTCCTGACAGCTGGGTAAGCGAGGGAAACTCGGCCCAGCGGGGGCAAGAGACACCACAGCCTAAAAACCGCCCTGCGCCTACCAAATTGGATTAGAAGAGCTCAAAAAGAATGGCAGAGAAAAAGAGGAGAGAAAGTGAGAGGGAGAGGGAGGAGGAGGAGGGGGTGAACTGAATAAAACTCATCAAGCTAGCGGTCGTAGCCGCAAAGTTAGCTGGAGTTTTTAGAAGGACAGACTTGTCTTTGGATGTCACTGAGGCAAATTCAAAGTTAATGAGCAAGATGAGCTATTGATATTTGGGTTTCATTAAATTCATACGGCCAAACCCCATGCTAGGGATTTGTACTTTTGGAGAGCATGTTTTTGGTTGTAAGATTAATGCAACAGACAAAAAACTGAGACAAAAGGGGGAAAGCAGACAGACGGATAGACAAAAAGATGAAAAGAGATAGTTAGAGAGAAAGAAAGAGAGCAGAGTGAATAATCTTGACTGAGCTGAGTTTCAGCCACACCAGGCTGCCTGCCCAGTGAAGCAGTGTGTGTGTGTGTGTGTGTGTGTGTGTGTGTGTGTGTGTCTGTCTGTCTGTCTGTCTGTCTGGAGGGGGCTGCTTTTTCAAATGGCCCAGTGGGCCGACAGTAATCTTTGCGACAGCATCTCCTGCCAAGCCAGTATCCCGTCACTGACCACTTAGGGGGACGCCATTCAGAGAACTTATTCACAAACGTTGCTATTTCCTTACACTAACTCTACTGTACTGAACTCTGCTGTTTTATAGAATGAAAAGAATCCCTTAATTTGGAATATATTTCCTTGCACAAACACACACACACACACACACACACACACACACACAAAAAATATATATATATATATATATATATATATTAGGGCTGTCAGTCGATTAATATTTGGCTGTGAAAATCATCATGTAAAGCTATTATTGTGTTAAACGTTTGAGCTACAATGGCCTAACATAAAGTATGCAACATAAAAGAAGATAATTTGAGAAACCTCTCAGTATTGTTTGTTCATGCAATGAAAGTCACTGGTAACCAAAACAGCTTTTTTACCAACAGTTTTCAAAATACCTTATTTTATATTGTGCAAAAGAAAGTAATTCATTCAGGTTTGAAACAACATGAGAGTGAGTAGCCTAAATGATGACAGAATTTATTTATTCATTTAATTAATTAATTATTTTTTTAATAAATGAAATTATACTCTAAAGAAGAAACTAAAACTACCAGCAGTCGATTCGTTCAAACATCTGATTCATTCAGGAATGAAGTAAATGGCTCTCTATGGGGCTTTGAATCAACGCGGCTTCATTCAGAAACTAAATACCACTGTGTTGCTCACAGACGCACAACAATTCTGCTCTGACTTAATAGGTAATATTTTCGTTGGCAAAATTGAACAAAAACACACAATAATGTGTTTAAAATACAACACAAGATTAACTTCTTATTTACTGAAATGTTGTTTAAAATCACATTTTGCACTTTTGTTCTTCATGACAAAACCAGCACTGGTGTGATATTGTTCTCGCTGCTGGTGTGATATTGCATTTATGCATTACTGCATTTATGAAGTTGTTGTCCTGCATAATATTTGTCAACAGTCAACTGTATGAAATGTAAGACGATGTACAGGTCTGGGGGCGGGGCCAGTGCGTTAACTGCGTTAAAATATTTTAGTCGCATTATTTTTTCATAACTAATTAATTAAGTTAATTAAACATTAAACTGACAGCCCTAATATATATATATATATATATATATATATATATATATATATATATATACATATATATATATATATCAAATATGCTGATTTGCTGCTCAAGAAACATTGCTTATTATCATTGAAAGCATTTGTGCTTTGTATATTATTATTTTTTACAATCCTTTGATAAATAGAAAGTTTAAAAAACAGCATTTATTTCAAATAGAAATAAATATCTTTAATGTAACTTTTGATCAATTTAGTGTCCTTGCTACATAAAAGTATTTTTGAGTAAAAGTAGTAATTTATCTTAAATCTTACTAACCTTAAAGTTTTGAATGGATTCTTAGTAGGAAAAAAATAGCATAGCTCAGTTATTTTGGTTTTCTGAGAAGAAAAAAAAACAAAACAAAAAAAACTTTGCGTTAAAATTTAGGTTAATCTGAACACATATTGAGACGTAGAGATTACATTTTAGAGAATCACCTGGTCTTTTTCTGGGAAGAGAAATATAAGCAAGAGACTTTTCTCTCTATTTAATCTCAATGCTGTCTAGGAACAAACAACAGAGATATTAAAGAGAATCCAATTTGTTGAATGACCTGTTGCATGTGTGGCTTTACTGTCACTAGGGGGCGCTGTGGTCATCTGTGTGTGAAAGTGGGCCATGGAAAGTCTGTCACATATTTCTACTCTCTCTGTCCTTCTCTCTATCTATCGTATCTATCTGTCTCTATCTTTTATAGTCAGACCAATGCACTGTTAGTTTGGTGTGGTTCAGGCTTTTGTATTCGCAAAGTAACTGGGCCAGTTTTTCTTGTGATGCATCTGTTTTACTTGGAAAGCTTTTCTTGGCACACACAGCACAAGGTTTAACACAAACACACTGTCTTCGCTCCCCGTTTCTTCGCCGAAGAAAAGTAAACCAGCACAAATTCTGACCTTTACAGACTCTTTGTCGAGACCATGGAAACAGGATGCCATCTCTCTGCTAATAGCGTTTTGGTTAGAGTAATGTGTGTGTGCGTGCGTGCGTGTGTGTGAGTGTGTAACTATGGCCTTGGCCATGCTGTTTGTCCACAAAACAGATTCCTTGAGTGTCTGTATACTAGCCTAGCTAGGTGAGAGGCAGACATCACAAACACACATCCATGCACACTGTTTCTGTTTTTAGACATCAGGGCAGATGGACAGGTGTTGAAACAGCAGACAGCATAGACTCACAGTGAGTCAGCCTACCAGACAACCTAGGGGTCACACACACATGCAGTCATGACTAGGGTCATGGCAATAGACACTGAAGCCACATAGACCAGTAGGCCTGTTTTAGAGCAACGGAGGCAAAAATAGACCTTGAGGAATGACATGGAAGCCACACACACTCACAGCACCTCAGCTCTGCTGCTGTATCCAAACGCTCTCTTTAGTCTCTGCCACTCAGCAAAAAAAATTCTGCATATTCTTTTAGAATCTTGTTCGTTTTTTCTAAACAAATGTGACAAAGTCGATCCCAAACCGCATTCATAAGTGGTTTGAAATCGAAATATAATTAGATTTTTGGAAATCCTCTGATTGTCTCATGCAACTCAAGTTCAAGACAGCGATGTGGCACGATGAGCATGAGCTAAGGCAAAGTTTCTAGATTTCCATCAAAACTTTTGGTTACTTTCAGACAACAATTCACTTTGCTTTTTGTAAAGATTTTTAAAAAAGAAATTAACACTTTTATTCAGCAAGGTTCTGATTGATCAAGTGGCAGTATAATGTTTTCTATACATCAAAGAATAAAATATATATTATGGATTCAACAAAAAAATTAAGCAGCACAACTTTTTTCAACATTGATAATAATCAGAAATGTGTCTTGAGCAGCAAATCAGCATATTAGAATGATTTCTGAAGGATCATGTGACATTGAAGACTGGAAATTCAGCTTTGCATCACAGGAATAAATTACATTTAAAAATATACTAAACTATAAAACAGATATTTTAAAAAAGTAATAATATTTTACAATATTACTGTATTTTTTATCAAATAAATGCAGCCTTGATGAGCATAAGAGCAAACAATATTAACTACACACTTTATTGTCTGAACAAATGGATCAGATTTCAAAATGATGTTTAGCAAAACATCAGTCTTATAGAGCAGTTTTGAACACACACAAAAAAGTTTTTCTGTGTATATGGGTGGACAAACTGAATATGGATTGGTCTTCTTTCTCAACTGGTCACAGGAATCAGGATGTAAAGGTATAAGATGGCCTGTTGGGGGAGGTAAAGTCAACTGCACAAATATCTTTAGATTTCCTCCTCTCATCTTGAGGCCCAGACAGAATGTGTCAAATATTCAGAATCTGCTGAGCTGATTTTAGGAGGAAAATCTGCTGAAGTCTGTGGAATGGATTTAAGCATGAGAAAATGTGTCAGTTTGAAGAAAAGTCTTACTAGCTGAAAAGTTAGTAAGTAGCTGAAAGCATAATTAAATTAGCCAAAATATTTCAGAAACAAACATGCAGCAAATGATCGGTGTGCCATTTCTGGAATTCTGCAGAGCTTTTTCTGGACTTCTGCAGACACATTACATGCATGTGGACTTGCTAATTATGTAAATATAATCATTTCCATTGGTTCATTTGTAGATAATGCCAGTTTATTCCTGCCACACCCTATAAAATCCCCCAGTCTGCAAATAATTGTTCAGCAGTGTTCTTGAAAGGACGTGCGATGGGAAATGAGTGTGTGTGTGTGTGTGTGTGTGTGTGTGTGTGTGTGTGTGTGTGTGTGTGTGTGTGTGTGTGTGTGTGTGTGTGTGTGTGTGTGTGTGTGTGTGTGTGTGTGTGTGTGTGTGTGTGTGTGTGTGTTTGTGTGTCACGGAGTACATTGCAGGCTACAGCATGTTTTGTTACCGTAAGAATTAAGTGTTCCATAAGGGGGGTGGATGGTGACCTGGGGGAGAGGAGTGCTGCGTGGGACGGATGCAGGTCACAGCCTGTCAGAGAGATGGAGGGGGGTGAAAGCGAGGGAATGAGAGAGATGGATGGATTGTGGATTGGATGACTGGTGCCTCCAGACGAAGCTTGGGTTACTGTGTCTGCAGCTGTGGCTCTGATCCTCGAGGTCGACCAGCACCCTGTCCACACACACATACATTCTTAGAGTATACTACATGCACATCAGTACAAAACAGCTTGCATACAAACACACACTCATGCATTGTCATGAGATCATGGGATTGTCACTCGAAAAACTTTTAAGTCTAATGTTTTGATATTTAGTCTGAACTTTTGATCAGTCTGAATGAAGTATTAATGTATATCAACAACAAATGAATAAATACATATACAAGCTCTTACTGACCCCAAACTTCTGAATGTTACAAATATTCATCAAAGCTGCAACAAGGTTCAGAAGCCACTCATAGTGCTTGCTAGGCACCAGAAACAGTATGTGGTTTTTTTTCTCAATGTGGCAGTCAATGACACATTTTGAAGCTCTGTTTGTCTATCTAGATTTTACATCTGCAGCGGCTTGTTTCCAGGTGTCTGGCCCTCTTAGCTGGAGGCCTGTCAAAAGAGTGTCGCATTTTACACTTAATGTTTTCTTAGCATGTCTTAAAGCTTGTTTTTGCATATTCTGCATTACGTCAATTGAACTGAACCGCTGTTAGACTCATCTCTAAAGCGTGTGTATGATACCATCTATAAGCGTTAGTCAGCCGTGTCGGGGTAAAGTTGAATCAGAGATGTTGTCAATGCTGTATTAAGGATGTGGGGCCCCTCCTTCTGTTTCTAACACGGTCCAGCCGCTAATGGGATCATCGGGCCACTATAGCATTAACGGAGAGCAGATCGAGCCGAAGTACTGCCAACTCTGGTTAAGCGCAACAGCATTTCCCTCTCTGTGGGACAGGTGCATTCTCATGCCAGCATTCTCCCCACCCCCTCCAAAACCACTGCTGAAGCCCCCCGCCCGCTCCGAGTGTCTGGGGTTTCGGAGCTGAGATGCTGGGCCATAAGGTCACAGAGAGATGATTGTCATTTTAAGTGTGTGCAATTTTGTGGAATAAACAATAAGTAAATATACATTGATTAATTTATATCAAAGCTTTTAATCAAAGTGATGGAATGCGGATGAATAATGAATGCATATGAAGTGTTTTTTATGCTAAGCAACATAACTAAATCATCAATTGATAGATTACTAAAAGGTGATGCAATATTTTCTGTTGAAATACTTTCTCCTATCCGAGCTTAATATGCACAGACAACTATAAAATGAGCCATTCATAAACTGATCTCTTTTAAAAGTGTAAACACGGTGGTTCTGTGGTGCTATAAAAACATTACTCTGTTTATTTAAGTCAAGCGGTCTAGATTTGGCTGTCTAGCATTGACCTGTTAGTAATGCCCTATCGGTAGATATTGGAACTACACACACACACACACAGTATAACCGGTTCTGGTCGGTGTGCTTTTAAATGTGATTCCTGTAAATGGTAACTCGCTGCTTATGTACTGTTCAAAAAATCTAAATCACAAGTGCTTACCAACATCATAGTAACTTTGTCACACATTCATCATTCAAACCATCATGTTGGTTCATCAATATAGAGCTGATGTTAATTATGAAATATTGAAATAATGTCATATTATTATAAATAATGAAGGACATCTGAGGATTACTTTTATTTTGCTTTATTTCCAGATGTTTGATTCAGTTGCGGGCAAATCGATTTGTACTGTAAGAACAGCAAGTTTGTGCAATATGTCAGAAATAGAATGGGGCATTAGTTTGAGATTACTGCCGCTGTCTCAATGCAGTGTGGTACAGTGAAGAGAGTATCAATCATTATAATGGTTCTTCTTTGATTTTTTTTTCCTTTTTTTTTTATTATCAATTTATTTATTTGGGGAGACTTCATTTCTAGCGATTATCGCCGATTTGATTGCACAGATACTATTTAAACTAAACTGAGCTAGACAATAACATCTCTGAATTCAATAATGAAATGCCTTTAACTGAAAATTTAGTGTTTAATCATATCATTATACATTACTGACACTCTGTCCTCCAATTTGATACTGTTAAGTGCTTTGACACAATCTGTATTGGTAAAAGCGCTATATAAATAAAGGTGACTTGACTTGACTTGATTTATTTTGCATCATGCAGCTCGCATGCAGTATGAACAGTATCAGAAGCTAGTGCGACAAAAGTTTAATTTGAACTTTATATCACAGAATTGTTTCTTTATTTCTCATAATTTCTCATTATATCTAACATTATTTGTGATGGGGCTTTTTTTCAACTTTAATGACCCAAACAAAAATAAATAAAATAAAATAAAATAAAATAAAATAAAATAAAATAAAATAAAATAAAATAAAATAAAATAAAATAAAATAAAATAAAATAAAATAAAATAAAATAAAATAAAATAAAATAAAATAAAATAAAATAAAATAAAAACAAAAAAAAATAAATAAAAAAAAAAATATATATATATATATATATATATATATATATATATATATACACAATTAATGTTAGATATAATGAGAAATTATGAGAAATAAAGTTGCAATTTTGTGATATAAAGTCAAAATTAAACTTTTGTCGCACTAGCTTCTGATACTGTTCATACTGCATGCGAGCTGCATGATGCAAAAAATTATTATTTTTTTTTTTATTTTTGCAAGTAAATGCATTATTGCCCTGCATAACTTGTTCCATGAGCTTAGTAATACAAACAATGCTGCATATTGTACAAACAAAGTGTGCGCATGCATAAACACATACTTGCTGCCTGAGGTACGTGTGCTACGTACAGTACATGTATTTCCTTTCTGCTCCAATCGTATGCCAGCTCATGCAGTCATACAGAACATGATGTTCTAGAAGCAACTTCTGCATCTCGCTTTTAATTTTGGACATTGGTGATGCTCAACGCTTCCTTGCTGCACTTCAGAGAGACCTATGAGTACAGGAAGTTCATACGCACTAAACCTTTCGTCTCCAGCCACTGCAGAAAGCCTACACACCCACAGAATGTGTTGTTGTGTGTGTGCAGCTGGTAGTTAATCTGCATTCTCATCTGTACACACTAGTGAAGTTTTTTGTGCACCTGATATCAATTACGCACATTGAGGTTTCTCGGCTCAGCAACACACGTGGCAACATAGCAACTCACTTTGTCTTACCGCACTGACTTCCTTTTGTGAAAAAAAAACATGTATGCCAGTGAATACTCACTTTAGCATGCACACATGTGCAGGCTAGTGCATTTATATGTTAATAAAAACCTAACCGTTAATTTATCTCAAACTTTCGCTCACATGGACACTAAAAAACACACATTTACAGTTTAGTGTTTTTAAAGCATTAGAAGTTTTATTGTTGGTGCTGTCAATTGCATGATTAAAGTAACCAAAAAGAGTGTGTGTGTGTGTGTGTGTGTGTGTGTGTGTGTGTGTGTGTGTGTGTGTGTGTGTGTGTGTGTGTGTGTGTGTGTGTGTGTGTGTGTTGATATATTTTCTTCCTCGCTCTCTGCTCTGTTTGCACAATGTGATGTCCTGGATGGTGCGCTTGACAAGTTAACACACAGACCTGCTTTGTGCTATCTGCTGGCCTATATTTCAGGGTCAAGGGTTAACCTCACACACGTAAGTGGGGCTGTCGGTTTCATCGTAGTCCAGCACCC
The DNA here is from genome assembly GCA_036784905.1 of Acrossocheilus fasciatus. Taxonomy (NCBI): domain Eukaryota; kingdom Metazoa; phylum Chordata; class Actinopteri; order Cypriniformes; family Cyprinidae; genus Acrossocheilus; species Acrossocheilus fasciatus. The sequence goes on from CM071950.1 coordinate 8,317,295, forward strand.
ACAATGCTGTTTGCCTGCACGCACACACACTCTCTGACAGAAGTATGCTATTGTCTGTGGTTTGTTTCTTTATACAAAAGGTCAGAAGGAAACTTTAAATTCAAACAAACACAGGTACTTGTCATTCTGACGTAGATACAGCCTGTGAATTTGCTAACTTAAACAAATGCATTTGTCCCTGAATTCACACATGCTCTCAACAACATGTATTAACATGAGTAACAGACATCTTCAGATGAGTGTGCAGTGTTCACACAGAAACACACAAGCTCTGTTGCAACTGGGGACTAGCGGTGTCTACAAAGATAGCTGCCTTCTTAGGCAGCATCTTGGAACTGACTAGAATGCTGTAAATAGGCAGCGCAATACAAATAGCATTCCAAAACTACTAGTGTTACCTTTGGCATTACCATGTTGCTAAGCTAACTGCATGTGTCTTAATCTTACTCTAACAAAATTCAAAGCACACACAAACACCAGGCCATTTTTTTTGTCATTACACTGAGATACACTTGCTATATTGCTATACCCTTGTGTACACTTCAGCATACTTATAAAAAGAGTGGTTATTATTGGAATAATGTTATTTATGTTAATATATATTGAATGTTGAATGTTATTTACAATTAAATAAAAAATGTATTATAATTAATATATGTTAAATGCATTTGAACTTTAGAGTGCTTATTGGACCAACTAAAGTGCATCTTTAGTTCATAATTACTTCTATTGTCTTTAAAATATGGTTACTGTCGAATATACCGACAAGCATTTATGATAAATAAAATATTTTTTTACCAAATAGTCGGTAGGAGCACACCTATGCTTCCGCTATGCTAGCTTTTGCAACAGAGCAAATGTTATATTCTAATGAGCATGTTCACACACTCGCAGCAAAACAAAGGCAAATGCCACTAACTGTCACCAGTGCGGTTGACTAAACCTGATGTGTGACGTTTAACAGGGAACAAATAAGAACGAGGTGTTCTGATGCTATCATTGTCTCTGGGATCAGATCTGTGGTTTGTTCACTCTTCAAGTGTTTGTCAGAATGTAGCATGTGGTTCACAGAAAAAGCTGTGCAGAATTATGCTTTGAAGAGGTTTCGGCTTGTTTTGAAAAGGACGTCTCTTTCAGTCGTTTCTTAAAGCTTCTAAGAAATTGTGATTGCCTTTGTGACAACATTTCTGCATATGAATCAAACACAGCATTTTGTCCATCGACAAATATAAGGGTGAATTTCTGCTAAAATAAATAAATAAATCCAGTCTAAACTGGTTTGCTGGTCTTACTTGTCCCAGTTTGGTCAGGCTGGGAAGCTTGGCGCCCACCTAAACCATCTGAGCACCAGCTGTGAGACCAGAAACCAGCTTAGGCTGGTTTAGGTTGTTTGTTAAAATGATAACTTGCTGCTACAATACTGGTATACACTACAGTACACCTCTGTTCAGATTTTAAAACACTAAGAATCAGACACTTGCCAACTTTGTAAATGGTTACAGAGAAAACCTGGGCATCATACAGTAAACAACTGTTTCTCACACACTACTATACTTTCAAGTTGTACCGAATACACAAATTCACAGAGAACCATGTGTCTCATTGATAGGAGATGCATGACAAATGCTACAATTGGCTCAAATTACCAAGCATGTTTGATATCCTCCAAACAGATGGAATCATAATCTGAAGCTAAAAAATAAAGTCTGTATCTAATATACTATCAAATCTGTCAACTCTGACTGGCCAGTATTTGCAGTTGTATAAACTGTATCTTTGGGGAACTAGCATTGAATTTTCCAGACTGTAAATGAAGTGTATTCCAGCCTTAAAATTCAACATAAATGGTATGAGCACAGATTAGCATAAACACTAGGTAATGCTCTGAATATCAATACTTCAAGGTTTCTTCAAATCCTTAACCCTAAGTAAGAACAACATTAATCTTGATACTTGGCATTGTAAGCATTAGAACTTTTGTGTTTCCTGTCATTCTGTTCGATCCAATCTTGAACAGGCATACACACACACAATCCCTTTTCCTCTCATGCAAACACCTTCAACCCCCATCCATCACAATCCTCTGCCTGTAACACACAATCACTTTCCCTCTCACCCAAACACCTTTGTTCCCCGTCCTCCCCACTATTCCCTGCCAAGCACCCATAGAGCCCTCTATTGTCCTGTCCAGCAGGAATATCGATTTTTACGGCCCCTTCCACACAATGCTTCCCTGCCTAAGCAGCCCTTTATAAACTCAACAATCTCCCTTTACGAGTCTTAAATGAATGAGATAGGTAGGCGCTCTCCAGAATGGCTCTTTAAAGAGAAAAGTGACATGACAAAAGCTCCGGCACTAAGCTTCCTCCTGTCTTAAAGTGAAGGATCGTCTGGTGTAGTGTGTGTGGCTTTGATGCAACAGTGGGCAGAGAATATGGGCCTATAGTATATGGGCTGGAGTGGGTGAAAGGTGTGTGTGTGTGTGTGTGTATGTGTAAGGGTGAGGATTTAGGGCCAGCTAAAGGGTGAAGACCATGGAAAAGCTGGTTGATGGGGTCCGGAAATGGAGATAAAGAGAGGCACTCTTTACGTGGACCTTACACCTGCTTTTTTATAGACCAAGGCATACGCTTTTTAGCACACATCCCCTCAAATGCTGACATACATGCACACACATACACCCACACATGGAATTCCATCTCATACTCACAAAAGAGTACTGTGATGCTACCATGGACCACCCTGTTATAAAAACTAGCTTATGCAATATGTATGTGATATTTCTGTAGAGTTAAAAAAGCTGTCAGCTGAAGATTTCCTAATGTCCACCAGATGTAACCACCAAATTGCTCTCTTGCTTTCTAAAACCAGGCCAGCAAACCCAAAAAACTGCAATCCTGAACCCTGGTAACTGGTTTCTAGCTGGTCCAAACCAGTTAGCCAAATCTGTCATTGGCTGTTTGACGAGCTGCCTACCATTTTCCAAAAACCAGAACTGGTAAGACCATCTGGAAGCTGAGCCTTGCCATCTTGGGTCAGCAAGAAACTAACTACCACCTACTAGGTTTAGATTGATTTTCCAGTATGGAAAGTTCAAAATATGTGACAAGATGTCACAGGTATAGACGTGAAATCTCATGACACCTATTCCAGTGATGCCTGTCAGGTATTATGAGCATTTTTCTATGTGCAAGCCCATAAAAATAGCTTAGAGTTTCTTCCATACTGATATTTACTGATTATACTGTGCATCTCAAAACTGATATATGAAAGTGTTTTTTGCATCCCTTGCATATATCTCCTCTGTGATATGTTGCAATCTTTATTCTAAGAAATATGTCAAATCTGCAGCTGATATTTTATGTATTATTTGAAACGAGTTTCACATGGTACAACCACACCAAAGCAAGTTTGCTTTAGTCTTCTCTTAGTCTTTCCTCCCTCTACCTTTCATTTCTCAGAAAAGGAAAACATCAGACAAGTATGTCAGGAAATGTCTTATCTTGACACAAATTTGGCATCATTCGCAATCACTCGATTGTGGTTGTGGTTTTGTGCAAGATTTGTATCCAGAATCCAATCACCCCAAGAGGAAGCCACCTGTAATGTATGTTCAAAATGTATTATGTTAATAAGATATCTTCAGAAAAGTCTTTTTGTTATCTTTTTAGCAGTGCTATAGCAGGCCAAATGACTAGCTAAACAAGATGGCTAATCAGTCAGCAGTTAGCTAAGCTTGCAGGTTAAATATTCTTTCCCAACTTTTCTACATTTTTATTTTTTACCCAAATTTTATAAAAGGCATGGAAATAGGAATGTTTCATTTGACTATTTATAACTTTAATTATGTGGCATAACACATCATTTAATATATATATAATATAATATATAATATAATATAATATAATATATATATATATATATATATATATATATATATATATATATATTTTTTTTTTTTTTTTAAACCATGTAGCACCCGTGGCATCTCGTATATCATATATGACAAATTTCTATGGTTTTTTAATCATGCAAAAATCTAATATTAAAGGGATTAGTTCACCCAAATATTTACTGAATATTCTGAAGAATATTGGTAACCAAACAACTGATGGTAGCCATTGGCATCTATAGTATATTTTCCTATACTATGGAAGGAAGTCAATGGATACCGTCAACTGTTCAGTTACCAGCATTCTTCAGAATACCTTCTTTTATATCCAACATCGGAAAGAAACTATCCCTTTAATCAAGCACAGTACAGAATCGAACAAACCAAGGGCAGATGGGGGGATTGTTCAAGAAACCTGTTTGATACAGTCATTACTTTTGTATTTATGTTTGGTGACACTAGTAGACACTTCATAATGGGACCACATACTTGGAGTTCGTTGACCTGCATTTGCATAATACCGTAGAGTATGTTTCTGGCTTTAATGAGTTCTATAGGCATCGAAATGAGCCCGCCAGAACCCTCACAGCCAAAGGCTATTTCCAAAAGATTGTCACCATAAACCTGACCCTACACACACAGAGAACTCAACCTACACACATCTAGAGAGAAAGAGAAAAACAACAAGCACAAAACACCTCCCTCCTTTTTTAACACAGCAAGTCATTTACATTAGAAGGAGAAGAAGACAGAGAATGACACGGAGGAGGGGATGGGGGTCCCGAGCCCTCTACTGGGGGGCAGTAAACACTGTAAGGCTATTACCATGGCAGCCACGGCAGTATTAGCAGGCATCTGCCTGGCCTCCTAAAGCCAGTGCCCTCTCCTATTCTCTCTAACTCTGTCTCTCTGCCCACACTGCCCAGCATGGCAGATGTGTACATAAGAGCGCCCTGGTCTTGCATGAGTGATTGCCTGGGTTTAAGGGGGCCAGTGTGTGTGTGTGTGTGTGTGTGTGTTTGTGACAGGGGCCCATGGTGCCCTTGGAACGACATTGTGTAACCAAAGTCTGTGATCTGACTCCTTAGCTGTTTCCAAAGCAGCCCCAAACACACTGAGGGAGAGAGAGTAAAAAAGGGTGAGTGGGCGATACGGAAAACAGGTGGTTCACAATAACTGTCCACTCTTCACATTTCAGTTTGTTGTACAGTATGTTAAATTTCAATGCTGTTTTGTTAAATTGTAAAAGCTTTTTATAAAAGTTTATTTTTTAAATAAAACATGTGAAAGCATGTGTGAACTTGATCTTCAGAGGTTCAGCTGAAATAAATCACTGCTATACAAAAATGAAAACATTATTGCAGTTATTTGAGGCACCTGCACGAAACACCCAAAAAATGTTAACATTTCAAGGCCTGGATTACCAATGGAAAGTAATTTTAAGAAGCCAAGGAAATTCTCACTATTAGGCCCTAACTGTTATGGTTAGGGTTATTATTCACATATTCTGCTTCCTTGTGTTAGGGTTATATAGCACATATTCTGCATGACCATATTCTACACCCCTAAACCTACCCAATACATAAACTTAACAACTACCTTACTAACTATTAATAAGTAGAGTTTATTGAGGCAAAAGTTGTAATTAATGGTTCGTTAATAGCAAGAATCAGACCTTAAAATAAAGTGTGACCATAATTTTATATACTACAATATATAATAATATTCTAAAAGCTGTTTTTAATAAATAGAACAAATTATTATAGGATTGTAATACTGATAAAGAATATTGTCTGATATTTACATACTGTGATATATATTTGTGAGATGTGTGTAAAAAAAGTATATGACATACATTGTAAAATATTAGAATATTTACAAAACATGACTATACTGTGCTGCTACATTGCCCTAATAAAGGTATATTTCCAAAAACATTTTTCACTTAGTACTTTTGCATGTCTCAATTTTTCACTTGGACCGCTTAATAAAGTTAATGTGAATTGTTTTGTTTGTTTGTTTGTTTGTTTGTTTGTTTGTTTGTTTTTATGTTCTCCTTGAGTGCAAGCTTTGAATTTTCATTCTATATTTTATAGTTGGAAAATGATTCAACTATAGCTTCTAAAGTTATGTTACTTTCACACCATGTAGGAATAAATGTGATTGCAGTATGTACACATACAATAAAATATATAACATACTCAGTTTCCATATCAACTCTTATATAATAGCAAAATGGATCCATGCAAAACTCTGCTGTTGAGGTATGTTTTATGTCTATACTATGCTCTATTATTAAGACATAATAAACAGTAAAATTAGAGAAACTAAGTCAAATATGTATCTAACTACCCTTTATATTTGATGCCACAATGATTTGTATCCTGTAACTACCAGTACTATAACAATGTGATTGGGGATTTGGGGAATTTCATCATGATGTGTACGCAGCATTACTCTTCGGAATAAAGCATGCTCTGAACTCCACGTGCAATCAAAATCCAGATTTTCACCAATGATCGCCACCTGACGTCACACTGGGCCCAATAACGGCTAGCATCTGTTGCTAACCGAAATGGATTTGTGAGGTTGGGTGGCATCTCTCTGTTGTGGGGATTTAAACCCTGTAGCTCAGCCTTGCAGCTGCCCACACTAACTCCTCTTCTGTGCTCATGTGTTCTATTAGAAAAGGTCACTAAATCAAGGCGAAAGTGTGGATCTGTGTGTTGTTTTGTAGAAGAGAACAGGTTGTGTGTTTCAGGGGCCCTAAGGATGGCTGTAATCCCAGAGTTTCATTCAGAAGCCACGCTAAAGAGCCTTTATTGGAATGCTGTTCGTTAGCGTGCGCCCATTGAGTTTTGTTCCCTCTCCTGGAATGACAGAGATCAGAGAGAGAGAGGAGATGATTGAAAGATGGACAGAAGGCTAGTGAGAGAGAGAAAAAACGAGGGAAAAACAGCCTTTCAGGGATCCCTGCAACAAAAGACAAAGTGAAAGGAGGGAGACCGAGACAGAGAGAGAGAGTGAAATCATGAAAAGACCAGAGAGAGGGCAACGTCTGCCAGGCGCTGTGGAATTCATGCTGGATTTGTCCTTGTTTATGGAACAGTTAGCTGTCAATGGCAAGATGGAGTAGAGGCTGACTGTAGGGTGGCAGATTGCAGATGCCTCTATTGGAGTCCAGAGAAAGCAGCCCTCCCTCTCGGCCCCTCTATTTCAGAGGCGCCCCCCTTTACTGTAATGCACTGGCTCCTGGCATTGTGAGCCTCTCAATGTGCCCAGCGAGAGCAAGTGCAAGAAGAACCCCTGTTCCCTCTCTGGGTCCTCCTTTAGTGAAAAGCCTCAAGAGCTCTTTCCAGGGTGCTTTCCCTTTGAGGCCTGTCCCGAGCCTTTCAGAAAGACATGAGAAGCAACACTCTGAAATTCCACTGCCCGTCTATGGGGGGGAAATGAATGTCTTCATCGGCAAAGAGACAGTTGCATTTCAGAACTAGCCACGGGGGTAAAACTTTTCGGTTTTCTGAGGCTGGCGGGGTGCTGATTTGGTAATTTTGGAGCATCTGGGTTTTATTCAAAGGATGCACAGCATATGAATGGTTTGGTATTGAGCGTGCAGGGTTATGGGGGGTTGAGATGGAGCTCCAGGTAGGGCTCTTGGAGATTAGAGTTAATCTGGGCTGTTTAAAAGGCCTGTCACTCATCAAATCTCCTGTGAGCTGCCCGCAGAGCCGAGGCCTGCGTCCCGCCGTCTGCCCGTCAAAGTCGTTTTGTTGTCAAATTAAAAATGAATTCCTGGTTTTCCAGTGCATGCGTGTAAAAGAAAGAGTGAGGGAGGATTTGGAGTGCTGTCCAGCTGAGGTCGGCAGAGTATCTGAAAACTTTTTCTCACACTCTTGGAGTTGAAGTCTTTCCTCTGTTTAGACATAGCCCTACTGAAAACTACTGATTCTTTCTTGGTAAACAAGCATTAGTAGAAATAGATCAGCTACACCAGCTCCAAAGCCAATTCTGTTCAACTGACTCTCCGCAAAGACACCCCCCACCTCTCGTTACTGTTGCTATGTCTGACGAGACATGGTGCTCTAATGATACACATCATGTTCTCACACAGAGAAAAATACATTGTGGAGCAAAGAGAACATTGACAACTTGCTGACAGACAAGACAGAGCAGGTTACTTTAGTTCTGTCAGGACCACTATTGTCAAAAGATAGATAGCAAAAACTCCCTGCCCATCCATGCAGCCTGTCATGAATGAGCAGGGAGAGCAACATTAATAACCCCCCTAGGGTAAACAGAACAGAACAAACCAGATATCATTAATGTACTTAATGATATTTAAGTGTATTTAAGTCTGATTCAGCAAGGAATATCAGAAAGACAAGTCCTGACTGTGTGAAAGGAGGAGTTGGGGATGGAGGAGGGTGATTTGCTCCTGAGCAAGTGGAAAAAGCTGCTGATTGATACGGAATAGAGCTTATATAGGAATGCCGCGATAAGTGTTGTATTCCTATAGGTAGATACGATCAGCTGAGAATCAGCTGATGCAAGTTTGACTCACGTGACCTGCCAGAACTAACGCTAACGCTTCATTTCTGTCAGGACCACTATCGTCAAAAGATAGATACTTAGCATAAAGTTTTGGTTTGGCGGTATGGTTCTGTTCTGTGCAAAAACTCCCTGCCCATCCATGCAGCCTGTCATGAACGAGCAGGGAGAGCAACAATAATAATCTTCCCAACACAAACGATAGGCCCGAACCCCCTGACTCAACGATAGGCCAGAACCGCCCAAACCACAACTGATGCATTCTGAAAGAAGCATATCCTTCTGAAATAGCAGAGACTGGGGCAGCAACCCCTTACAGAGAAGGCAGTGAAGGGGTGCTCTTCTTTATAAGCAGTTAAGAAGAGCAGCAAGCCCCTTTTATGCAATACCTGAAAAAGATGCAGAAAAATTGACAGCTAATTGACTCACTAAAAGTGACAGCCTAATTTGCAGCAAACACATGTACTGCAGCCATAGAAGTGAGCAATGAACGGTTCAGAGAGATTGCATATTCTACCTGGCCTAAAAGCTTCACCATCCATTTAAAAACGCTATAGAAACAGCATGTAATAACTCATATCAACTCAGTTTACAGGTTGTCGTCTCCCATTGACATTGTGCTCATTATGTTACGTGTCTTCAATCTGACAACCCACGTGAGTGAAGACAGAAATCCTTACCAATGCACTCAATAGCTTTGCAACAAGCATGTTGCAGTAGTCAGATAAACTTAAGGAAATAGCAGTCCCAGTAACTAGATGAGCCATAAGCAGCAAGCATATTTCGAGAACAATCAGATGGCCTAACATCAGGTTAAATATTAGTTTCTTGCTGTTTCAAATTTACTAAGTTCCAGTACTTGCAGTACAACCAATAGCTTAAAGAAACAAGCAGGTCTAGCAACAAACATGATACTGAGCACTAGATAAGCCCTAAAAGCAAGCAAAATCCCAATACCCTAACAGCTTTAAAGCAAAGACCTTCTGAAATAGCGTAGAATGTGGCAGCATGCCCTTTAAGAAGAAGAGAAGCAGTGAAGGGATGCTCTTCTTTAATCGGCAGCTGAGAAGAGCAGCATGCCCCTTTAATGCAGTACGGCATATGGTCAATACCCAACATTTAGGCAACAGCATGTTGCCCTTATCCAGATAATCGTTAGCATTAATAACCTTTGGTAGCAAAATCTACATACTGCCCGTTAAGTATCAAGCACATTACAGGTACACTGATTAAAGCAACAGCATATCAAATAGAAATAAAAATAGGATAAGTTTAATGAAACAGAATTCCCAATACTAGATGAGTCTTAAGCAGCAAACCTGTTTCATATCAGACAGCCTTAAACAACATATTAAAAACAAGCCGTGCTGTGGTAGGTTTACTGGGTAATGTTACCAGTGTGACAAAATACAACCAATGAGCCTAAAGCAACAGCATGCCTAGCAAACAAACATGTTACTGAACAACTGCCTTAACAACAAGCAATATTTGACGATATCATAATTGCCAACATAGCATAAGGCAATGACAACGAAATAAGAATTTAGCTTAGCTTCGTGAAGACATTCAGAGATGAATAAAGGGTTAAATGTTCAGTTTTAACGTGGATGCTTTAACCCTCCTTGATATATTTCCTTCTCGTGTAAAGTGTTGTTGATGCAGTCACATTAGCACAACTTCAGCGATGAATTGCGGGCATTGAAGGCAAAGAGTATGTCAATGATATATTATGATATATTACGTTATGAGAATCAGTGCTTGCTCAGGTCACTTCCGAGTCTATCAGCTTATATCAATCGTGGCAAATTCGCGTTCAAGTTCACAAACTTGTTGAATCTGGTGAGAACTCCGTGGGAAACGAACCCCTGAAAATTCCTGATTGAAAGAGATGGAATTCGCCGTCTGGTTTGCTCCTGAGCAAGCGGAAAAAGCTGCTGATTGATACGGAATAGAGCTTATATAGGAATGCCGCGATAGGTGTTGTATTCCTATAGGTAGATACGATCAGCTGAGAATCAGCTTGACTCATGTGACCTGCCAGAACTAACGCTAACGCTTCATTTATGAAACAAAGTCTCCGTGTTCAAATTTTGTAATTTTTTAAGAAAATCTAACAATAAATACCATTTTGTGGCTCTTTAATGTGTTGAGACAGATCAATGTAGCACCTCAGTTCAAGCGGCACTTGAACTGATCATCTCTTCATCTTTAGTAGTTATAGCATGAAATAAACATGAATGAACATCAGAAGGTGTCTTGTTTTAGCTGCAGAAAGATGTCAATACACGCTGTTTTTCCAGTTCACGTCCACTGACGTCAATCTACTCTCCAGTCAGATCTGGCATTACAATTAGTCAGTTCGCTTGTCAATCAAACTCCCCACGAAGAGTCAGTTGACATCTACTCTTCACCAAGACAGAAACCACCTCCACCTCACAGTCTGAGAGCAATCAAACTTGCAAAGTCACTATGACTGGGAACAGACTGCTTGCAAAAACAGCCGGTGTCTGAAGGAAACACAAAAGCTCCTCTTTTCTCTGATTTCAAGGGTCTGCATGTAGAAGCCAGTCCGAACAGGAACCTGCTCTTCCTGCTGTCCACTGGCCTCGTCGACCCTCTCCAGAGAGCAGGTCAGGGGTTGTTTTGGACGGCCTCTGACTGTGGTTCCTCCTATTGTGCCTCAAAAGGCAGCACAGGAAAGAGCAGACACAAAGATAAAAGTGGACAACCTCTCTTAGGACTCTTTAAGATCTTCTCGGAGACCGTTTAAAAACTCCCATTTCGAGTCGTGAAGGGAAATCAGAGCAAAGGTGAGGGTTGGAGAGATGGGAAGACGTCTGAATAACAATGAAGGGTCAATGAGTCAGTCTGTAGTTTGGTGATGATGTTCTGAGGTTTTGCTGTGGTCTGGGGTGTGAAACACCAGCCTTTTGAGTCATTATTTTCCAATAAACACTGGCAGCTCCACTGAATGCTGAAGAACGCACACGTGTTCACACCACAGACTGAAAGAGAAGTTTCAAACGACAGTTTGTGCAGGTCACAAAAAGTGAAAACTGAATCAGTTGCTGGCTAAAAATTAGAATTCATTATGATCAGATAAAAACTTTGGGATTCCCCTGGCATTTATCAGAATTGAAAATATATTATTCACACTTCACACATTAACATCTTCTTCACATTTGCATGCACGCTCTCCATGCACTTACACACAGGCCATGGAGAGCATCTGGTGATGGTGTGCCTCACCCAACCCTGACATTGTCACACTACTCTTTTTCCTGCCATTGTGTTTTTTACACTTGTGTGGAATACAATGGAATATTCAACGCAATCAGTAGCCGATTTTTGTGGCTCAGTGTCACACAGACAACTAAATATGGGCCAAGCCACATGAGTTTGGGGAGCGTGTCTGTGCACGAGAGTTGCAAGCGCAAACAGCCATCCTGCCGTGTCGGGTAGACCTGTAAATGTGATTGATGTTATTGCTCTGGAGTGCTCAGTGTTCACCAGTGTGTCACTGTGGATACGCTGATGGGCACATGGTGACTGTACAGTGAGCAGAGGGGGTTTGGGTATTGAATTGGCGCAATGTGTGCATCACGTCTCAACGGTCAAGGGCACTGCTATTGTGAGCTGCTGAGGGCCCCTTTCTAGAAATCTGTAGAGCTAGTGTGGATAGATGAATTAGCAAAATGGAAAAAGATCACGTGATAAATGGCCCAGCATAGAACTCGGCAGAAAGTCCAGAAGGTTTTCACAGAATAGACTTAGTCACGGTATACTGTCATATTTAATTTTTGACAGGAATGAAAATGAGCATTTGAGGGATAGAAGTACAGTGTGTTCAAAAGTCTGTATTGTTGCCAGTTGTTCAGCTGATTAAACTTCTGATAAATAAAAATAGTTTGTAAAATGGATATTTCAGTGCATGCCATGATAAAGATTGTAAGTCAGCCTCATTTTCATCCTCATAAAATTTAATATGGCATCTACCGCAAATTGCAAAAAATGTCAATTTTGTGGCTAAAATATATTTGAAATATATGCTAAATATATGTTGCTAAATATATTTTTGACATAGAAAACAAATTTAGTTCATATACCAAATATACTTCATATACCAAATACATATTTTGAAATGTATTTCAGGGAAAAGAAAATACAGTAGCCTACATTAAGGCTAAATACAAATGTGGATGGTGTACTTGAGATCAAAACTAGATTTATAATGATTTAATGTTCTTTAATATTTTTATATATTGCAATACGGCATTTTATTTATTCATTCATTTATTTATGTACCTTGCTAAAGTTTACGCAAATGTGTTATTTGTTCGCATGTTTTATAGACAACAATAAAACACATTCTTCAAATGTGACATATGTAAATATGCTTTCTTGGACTGAAATATATTCATAAATGCTTTTAAATATATATATATATATATATATATATATATATTTTTTTTTTTTTTTTTTTTCAAAAATACAACAAAACAAAATGTCACAATTTTTTGGCATAAAATATATATTTTTGTAAACATATTTGGAAACATATTTTTGCAATGTGTTCCCTTTTTTTTTTTTTTTTTGGAAACACATTTCGAAATACATACAGTATCCTGACTAGTTCCCCTCATATTTATTTATTAAATAATTTTGACTAATTGGATGATGATTACCAATCAGTTTTGTTTATCTAATTTGATCTGGTTTAAATCAATTCACAGTTTTTTATCCAAATCTCCCTGCAGATTACATCTTGTCCAACAAATGACTCACAAAAGGGGAATCTCAGAACCTTGAAAATACATACGTACATATTTTTGGAATGTTACTTTGCAGTCCAAGTATTTATACTTTATCTTCATGCTGGTTTAAGATAAGGATTTAATAACAATTTTATTAAGTCTCCATTCCAGGTGAAACATTGTTGTAAATGGATTAGAATAATCAAAGATCAATTCATCTTGTGAACAGTCTGAAATCTTGATAAAACTAAGAACTCTTTCATTACTCTGTAACTTCTCTTTTTTTACCGCTCAAACCACCTCCTTATCTCTCAGTGACGTTCTCTTGCAGGGTTGGTAATCAATCACGGGGTTGGACCTCAAACATGACACGAGCATTTTAGGGCAGACTCCAGGTCAGTTCCCCCATCCTGCTGAGTTCAAGTGAAGTGTAGTTTGGCTCTGGTCAGACTGCAGGTCGTATCTGCTGTGGCGTACATGCCTGTTTGCACAAGCTGCTTGTTCTCTGGTTCTTTCTCTTACATAACCCTCCAGAGGAGGCCAAGCATCCATCAAATGGTGGAATGAGAGAAGATAAAGAAAGGGAGAGAGATGTGGGAAGGTACTTGTCACAGGTAATTACCCGTTTTGTTCAATTTGATAGGAATGTTTTGGCAGCTTAAAGCTGGTTTAGTAAAGGGCTAAGTGGCAGGGGAAGAGTAAGTAAGAGCCCTTCCTTATTGACTCACTCTCAGTGCATTAAGCTAAAGTGCCTTGGATGCTGTGAGGGAATACTAAAAACCTTGTTTTTAAGTTTGCCCTGAAGATATGCAAGGAAACAACCCCTTAAACCCAGTTTTCACTAAACATTAGCTCTGTTAGTTACACAAAAAACCATAAACCAGTTCCAATGTTAATCCATTTTAAAGGTGAAGTCTGTGATTTCTGTGACACAAAACTTATTACAAAAACTGTAACTGTTATCAAACAGGTTTCCAAAAACATCCCCTTTTTTACGTTGGTTGGAAAATTTGGCCTGCGCCCCAAATTTACACCATTGGTTGAGCCAATGTTAAGTACTACATTACTACAGTTTACATTCGCTTTAAAAGTTCGATTTCAGTCTGACTAAAACACTGATATGTCTTTGCTATGATATCAGTCTCACTAAAGCGCTCACATGGCATTTTACAATCCAAATTTTGCATATAGGAGCTTGACTGTGCAAAAACACTGCAGCTTGATTATAACTTCACATGTAAACATACTGATGTGTTTACACTTTTCAAGGGAATCAACTCATGAATGGCTTACTTGTCTTTACACGTTAAGCTGGGATAGGAGAACATATTTGAAAAAAAAAATATATATATATACTCAAATCACCTTTAAAATACAGGAGGCAACTAGCTTGAAAATGACCATGATTTATGTTCTAAGTTGTATCAGTGTTCTTAAACACAAGGACTATTCATTCAAAGCTTCTTTTATGGATATTAGATATTAGAATCTTTATTTTAGAACCAATTAACACTTTAGTATAGGGACCAATTCCTAATTTTAACCATAGTTGCTTATTAGCATGCCTATTAATAACATATTGGCTGTTTATTAATACTTATAAAGCACATATTCTGCATGACCAAATTCTACATCCCTAATCCTACACAGTGCATTAACTTAACAACTATCTTACTAACTATTAATAAGCAGCAAATTAGGAGTTTTTTGAGGCAAAAATCATAGTTAATGATTTTTTTCATAGCGAGAATTGAACTTTAAAATAAAGTGTGACCACCAATTTCACATTCAAATGAGTAGATGTGTAACACATACTGGTTTCCATTTTTGTGGGGACATTCCATTGACATAATGGTTTTTATACTGTACAAATTGTATTTTCTGTCTCTTTACCCTAACTCTACACCAAAACCTGCCCCTCACACAAAACTTTCTGCTATTTCAGATTTTCAAAACATTTCATTCTGTAAGATTTATAAGCTTGTTTCCTCATTAGGACCAAAAAAATGTCCCCACAAAGTCAAAATTTACTTGTATTACTTGACATTTGGTCCCCATACACTCTTAAATATAAAGGTGCATCACAATGCCATAGAAGAACCTTTTTGTCTAAATGATTCCATAAACATCTGAAGAACCTTTCTGTTTCACAAAAGGTTATTTGTGGCGAAAGAAGGTTCTTCAGATTATAAAAAAAAAAAGTGAGAAAGAGATGGTTCTTTAAAGAACATTTGACTGAATGGTTCTTTGTGGAACTAAAAATGGTTCTTATGGCATCGCTTTGAAGAACCTTTTAAAGCACCTTTATTTTTAAGAGTGTAACATAATAAATACCAGATACACACACACACACACACACACACACACACACACACACACTTAGACACCTGCAGAGTGACATCACTATTCATAGGTGTGCAATATAGCTGTCAGCTATGACAGAATCATTACTCAAAGGCAACAAAAGAAGCCTGTGTGTTATGTAAGGTGTGACTACCGGCCGATTAGCTCAAGCCCAGGAGGAGAGAACGAGAGAAAGAGAGTTGTCTGGCCGAGTCAGTCGCTGGCATGAGGCAGCTTTAGGTGGTTAATGATTACTAAGGAAATCTGATAGCTCACTGCTGCACCTGCTTATGTCATCAACAGCAGAAGCGGGCATTCATACTGCTCCAAATGTCCTCTATTGTCCCCACTGGCATGGAACACTGAGTAGGAACAATGAGCAGTGTGTTTATGTTTGTGGCTTGCATGCTTTCAGGAAAGAGACAGAAATATTACACAGTATTCAAGAGACAGCAGTGTCTTGGAATTAGCTTCTAATCTATCAAAGTCGCTGCATTAGTCCAAAGAGCACTTCTGGAGGTATCTGGTCCATGACCGGAGGTAACGAGAGCTCTCGACTGCAGAGTTTCTACCTATGACTAATGTGTAGACCGTCCCATTAGTCAGAGAGCGAGCATTAATCAAGACAGGGCTGTGATTC
Organism: Acrossocheilus fasciatus; assembly: GCA_036784905.1. Taxonomy (NCBI): domain Eukaryota; kingdom Metazoa; phylum Chordata; class Actinopteri; order Cypriniformes; family Cyprinidae; genus Acrossocheilus; species Acrossocheilus fasciatus. The sequence goes on from CM071950.1 coordinate 8,333,472, forward strand.
GGAAAGCCTGCAGGAATCTGAAGGTAGCTCTCTACATGAGTGCACTGGCATCCACTCTGAATGGCATGGGGCGCTTAGACGCTCATAACTTCAGCCAGAGCAAACAAACCTTGAATCAACAGAAACTCCCTACTGTCTCCTCTCCACTAGGGAGGAACTGATTTACTTCACATAATGAGGAAGCGCAGAGTGCAGGCCGTGATGTACAGTGCAGACACTCTATGTGAGGGAATTGCATCTAGCTGTTCTTCAAATGCTGGTTGTATAAGTGAGAGTGCATTCTTTCTATAAATTATCCATTATTCATGTCACACAATGAATAGCATACATGGCTTTTTTTTTTTTTCTTTTTGTCTCTGACTGATGCAAAACGGGCTTCTCCCTCAAGTTTAAAATACAATGTGTCACTAGAAAATGCAAAATAAATGAAAAGGCTGTGTAGTTGCAATGTCCCTTTGAGTATAATTGCACAAAATTTGCCATGTATCCTCAGAATATATGGATCTCTATGGAAAGAACATTAATATTAACATATCCAGTTCAATATTATTTTAGTATTATTTATATACTATTATAGTGTTTATTCAGTTTTTGATTTAGCTTTACTTTTTATATTTTCAGTTTTTAATTTTGATATTTAGTTTAAGAAATTTTGCTTGTGTCATTTTTATTACTGTTCACTTTTTTAACATTTCTATTTAGATTTAATTTGTTTTTAAGTTTTAGTAATTTTAGTAACTTATTTCAGTATCTGTTCATCATTTTTTCATCTAATATAATTTTTTTAATATATATGTATGTATGTATAGATAGATAGATAGATAGATAGATAGATAGATAGATAGATAGATAGATAGATAGATAGATAGATAGATAGATAGATAGATAGATAGATAGATAGATAGATAGATCAGTGTTTCCCCAACCATTATTTTAGGGGGCCGGCCCCCCAACAGCACCCCCGCCCCTCTTGAAGGTCAAGTTAATTTTATTTTCTCTATAGTGCCAGACCACAAAAGAAGTCATTCAGTGTTACCTTCCCTATAGAACAGGTCTATACCTTGTTCTTTTATTAAACAAACTAAATAGCCTTATGTTATTTATCTTATTTACACGAAGGCATGTCATTTCTGTCTCTAAGTTACATGGTCGCGCTCTCTGTATCGCGCGCACAGTGAAGTTCCGCCCCGGTTCACACACACACACACACACACACACAGGGCCGTTTCTAGCCATTTTTATATATACACATATGTATATATATATATATATATATATATATATATATATATATATATATATATATATATATATATATATATATATATATATATATATATATATATAAAATTAATTTTTCAGACATCAGTTTCTTGTCACATTTAAATTGGTTGTCATAGTAACGACACTAATTTGTGGAAATTCAGCTCATTGTGAGTTCCTCAAGTCTGAATGCATTAGGCCTATTTGTAAATTGACTGTTAATATAAAACTTTTTGCACAGTTTATTATCTGTTACACCATTATAGCCACTGGATGCCTGTATAAAGCTCTATGTAACAATTTCCCTAGTTGCTAAGAAATTGTCATCACACATAAATTAATTTTATTACATTTGGATTTGGATACATGTTTTTATGCCATGGTCTGTCTGAATACTCGCTTCTGATTGGCTGGCAGATGTTGATTAAATTCGTTGAACTGCACAGGTAGTTCCAGGTCAGTTTAATCACGTTCTATATTAATGCACTTCCTATAAACATTGGTAACCATAGTAACATACAGTTACAGTTGAATAGTAATACAGACGAAAATAACCATAATTTGTATTGTTCTGGTCAAATATTACAGCGCAAATATTATTAATATCATTAATATATGAATGTTGGTAAATGACCATGGCATAAACGGGATAATCAACGGCTAGCTGTGCATTAAACGATTTGAATGCACTTCCGCTGTGCGTCGGGTGGTTCTTCGCCTCCACGTCGTGCATTCAAATCGTTTAATGCACAGCTAGCCATTGATTATCCCTTACAGATATTATCAATGGCTACTTTTTGTTGTGTCAGTTATTGCATTATTATTTCAGTCAAACCTATAAAACCTTTTGTTTCCCCAAACTAGGGCTATAAAAGCCTGATCAGTGACATAAAAGTAATCAGAATGCAGCTGCTTGTTCTTTTATTACTCTTTGACATGTGAACTTCCTCTTTAAAGGTGCTGTATGTAGGATTGAACTAGGTATTGCAGTCCAAATCCAAAATATTGGAGATGTTTTTTTTCACCCGGCCCCTCCTCCTCAGATTTGACGCACAAGCAGGTTGCCAGATTAACGAAACCAACAGGAACAAGCACATGACCATGAATGAAATTAGATATGCTGTGTTTTCCGCCAACTGGCAACCCGAGGTGCCGAAATACAATTGGATAAACTGGCAGTGGGCGGGTTTCACAAACCATAACAAAAGGTGTGTTCGACTTGAAGCGGCGCTGCGCAGAATGATCAGTGTATATGACATCAAAGTACCGCGAGACCGATTCAAAAGCATAAGGATCCATCTGCTCTCTTATTGTTCTCGCGGTACTTTAATGTCATACATCAACCATTCTGCGCAGCGCCGCTTCAAGTCGAACACACCTATAGCCTGCGTCCCAATGTGCATAGTATCCATCCTAAATTCTGTGTGATATAAGTAATTTTCAATACTATTTAGGGCAGATAGGGTGGATAGTATGCACATTGGGATGCAGGGAAACACAGGCTAGGATGAGGAAAAAGTTTTAGGCCCGTGCAGGGCTCTAGCGGCAGTACGTGCGCTCATTGGCGCCCCCTCCAGCTGGTGTCGCTCTAGGCGACCGCCTAGCTTGCCTATGCCTAGAAACGGGACTGCACACACACACACACACACACACACACACAAACATAAGCGCACACACAAGTGAGCACACTTCCACTCCTATTTGTAAATATTAAGCCGCAAAACGACTATTTAAATATGACTTCTGTGTGTCTCTGTGTTAATGTATGGCGCAGACGCGCGGGTTTGTTTACTACTCATACAAAAGCCCGCGTGATGCTTGCGGCGATATTAACGTCTGTCGTCTCACTAAATGAGGACATAAATACATGAACAACATCTCCAAAACTGCTCTGAGAGTCACTTCATGAGCATTCGAGCGTTTCATTTGAGAAAAACTATCCTCATATCATATACACACAGAAATGTAAAGGTATTCACGGCAACCCGTCAAAATAAAAGTTCGGTTTCACTTGAAGACATTGGGCAGAAATATATTACTGTTGTTCAGTAGAAGGTACATAATAGGCTACTACTACTAAAACTATTAAAACCTTATCTTTAAGGAATAATCACACAATGTCTTCAGTGTTATTATCAATATTAAATCCCCTTTATTTTATATAAATTAAAGGAATGCTTTTATGTCGGAAAAAAGTGGAACATATATATATATAATATATATTATTAGCTTAATTTCAGTTACCGAAAACAACTTTTAATAGTTTCAGTTTTAACAATAACAACACTGATATATATATGATATGATATGATATGATATGATATGATATGATATGATATGATATGATATGATATGATATGATACCAAATGTTGTGTAAAACAGACTGTCCCGAAATTCAAAATGGTAGACAAATTTTATTGACAGAAATGTTTTATTATCTCTTCATTAACTCTTTATCAACTATTTTAATCTTGATGGACAGGGTTTGGAGGAGGGAGTTTCCCCAGACAGGAATGGTTAGCTGATTTGATTGACAGATGTTCATTTTTCTCAGTCTTTGAATGAAAATGGGTGACAAAAAGAACAGCAGGAGAACATCTGAAAGAAAGAGGGTGAAATCAGAATGCAGGAACAAGAAATACAAAGAGATAGAATGGAATAATGATAACAGGAAATAATGAATGGAGACTGACAAAGATGAAAATGGAAAGCACATTTCTCTTTTATATGAATAAGTAAATCATTTTAAGCTAGACCAACAGATCACATAGAAGAGGCAGAAAGTCCAAATTAACTCTCTGACACATATGATCAAATCAGTATGGTAGCAACCAAGAACAAAATAAATCATTTCCGTAGTAATCTGGGCCATGAACAAACAACTCCTATGCTGTGAGCATGTGGACAACTAGCATGATCTCATTAGCAATCATAGGTATTCATATGTAAATTTTGGTTCTAGCACATATATATTTTTGGATAGACACAAAAAGGTGCATTATTAACAGCATCTAAAACAAACATTTTACATATGAACAACTTTAGAGATGTGTAAATATTTACAAATCTTTTAAAATGCATTGAATATTGAACTCGTTGAAATAAAGAGCTGATTATAATTAACTTAATTAATGAAAAAAACTCATGTCAAAGATTTCCCTCACTTTATCCAAGACTAAACCATATAATTTCAAAATTCACTGGATGGGATTAATTTAACCTCTTAAGCATATTTTAGATTTTTTTTTTACTGATTTTGAATTTTGAATTTAAAAGTGTGCCCTACTCACATACAATGGAGTAAATTGATAAAAAAATGTATTTATGATAAACACAAATAAAAAATCTAATTTCTTAGCTTTTATTTGAAAGTCTGTTGTTTAAGATCTAGTTCATCTCCAAGCAGTGAATAGGTTATTTGCATTGCCATTAACGTGAAATAACTGAACATAAACATAGAGGAGCCTGAGAAAAATGCTCGTTTTAGAAGAAAATTTCAAGCGGCACTCAGAGGCTTTCGCATCTGAACTCTTCATATATCGATTACATTTCTTCTATGTTAGGTCCAAATATATTTAAACACTAGAAAAACCCACTCTGTGTAGCTCAGGCCATTCTTGAACATAACTGTAAAAAAGTTAATGCAACTTTCTTCCTCATTAATCAGATCATTTTGGCATGCACACATTACATAACTTAATATTAGCCATCGGCACTGAGAATGTCAGGCACAATTCATGTTCACAAAGACATGTCCTCGTGTAACACTGATGAAAGCATCGAGACAGACATCAACAAACATCTGTGGTTGTTGGCACAAGAGATTCTGAAAGTTGCTCACTTGATTACCATTTATTATCGTGTCAGGATTTATTGCTCCAAACACTCTCCCCTCTTGTTATCTCTTCAATAGTTCTGAGGTTGCCCGAGGAAGTTTAGCCATACTTTCCAAGCCGACTACAATATGATGAACAGCGTCTTTGAAATGCAGGTCAAGTTACTCACAAGCTCAGTGCTTCCTTGAGAGGGTGAATGGAAAAAACATGTGTTTATCCGAGCCGGAGAAAAACACTGTGGAATCCTCTTTCCGAATGATTCATTATAGGCCTCTGGCAGAGAGAGCCAATCAGGCCAGACCAAAGACTTTTCAAACTCCCAAGGACACACCAGAGGGTATCGTGTGGGTATAGTTGAGCAAACGCACAAACGCTCGCACATACACACACAAACACTACAGGCTAAAAAAAGCCGCTACGGTTTTTGGGCTGCCCTTGAAACTGAACAGGCATGCATAAAGTCACACAAACAGCCCAAATGACAACTTAAAAAAAGTGCTTAAAAAAGACGGAGGTTGCCGAAATGACAGCCTCCGCCAGGATTATGTTGTGTGCGAACACCAGCCCTGAGGGAAAGTGCCGGTTGCCCTGCCAACGTGTCTGCAGAAATGACAAGTGAGCTGTAAACCACAGCAGGAGGGGGCCACGCCCTTCAGCTCTCCTTCAGGGGCCCCCTTAGGGCACCGCAGTTCCCAGAATGCACCTGGCCCTCCTCACTACCATTGAGTCAAAAGCCTTTTTTTCCTCATCCTATTTCCTTCCACTCAGTCAGGTAGAGCCTAACCAATAATGGCAGCCTGGCTGTGGTATTGGCAGCGTGTGCAGGGTTCAGGGTGACTGCTGTATGAAAGTTCAGCCAAGTCGTTCTGTGGAGTCACTCAGAGGATTACTCACATCCTCTGGCCATCCCAGCCGCCCCGAGTGACAGTCCCGCTGATGGATGACTGCAGATGGAGAGATGAAAACAACTGACACGTTGGTCTCCACTTTTAAATATTAACACATTGCTTAGGAGTACTAAGACTTAGCACTGATTTCAAGATCATGACCAGTTTGGGCTCAGTTTCCAGGAGAACACACATAGATGCCCAGCTCATTACTGTTCCTGTAATAAGTTGTGTTGGATTAAAAAAAAAAAAAAATGTTGGCTAATGACTATGCTTCATATCTGGCTATTTATATCAGTCATTTGTGTTTCTGCACATTCTGTGGTGACATACTGCATGTGCATAAAGTGCATGCTAAGTCTGAATCAAAAGATGATGTTATTTATTGGCATGCATAGACATAAGAACCTCATGTAGGCTTGTATAAAGTTTCCCCAAACAAGTATTTGAACACAACTACCACATTTAAAAATATATAAAGATAATTGCATTAAATGGGTCATAAACTGAGAAACCAAAATTCCCTTGATCTTTTGACATGTAAGAGGTCATTGTATTATAAAAACATCCTGTACGTTTCAGAACTCAAAACTTTCTTGTTAGTCTAAAAACAGCTTATATTGAAGGCAGTTTGCCAAAACGACAGTTTGCGGAATATCCTACTCTATGATGTAATAGTGTGGATTAAGCACTGCCTCCACAGCTTTAGATCAACACCTTCTTCGACGTCACTGCCTGTTTAGCCCCACCCACCGATTTGTGCATGCAGTTTACGAGAGAGACGAACACACAGATCTATGCAAAAACCAAATGATAAAAATGGCTCTGAAGACAACAAGACGCTGTGCAGTGTCAAGATGTGGAAAAACAGTCTTTGCATTGCCTTCCTTCTGATCCCAATGTTAGGAAAGAGGGAATGAACTTTATTTTTAATGAAGATCCAGACCACGTCATTAAGAACTTGGTCCTTTGTTCACTTCATTTTACCGCAGATTTGTTTACAAACAAGGCACAATTCAATGTGGGATTTTCAAAAAGATTGAAACTAAAAGACGATGCTGTGCCGGCTTTATTAGATCTGACAGTAATGTCGCAACACAAGTGTGACTAACTGTTTTCATTACGTGGTCACTATTGCATTATTTCTTTGTACAGATCGCTTGATATGTATTGAGTTATTTATGTGTTTTTAAGCTAAATCACAGCAGCCTCTATGAGAAATGTATGCTGTCAAACATACACAACTAGCCAATCAGTGGGTGTTTACTTCTGAGTCTACAATCCACCATGCCTGTGCAAACACAGCATTCTGATGAGGGGGTCAAAAACAGGACAGAAAATAGCTTATTACTAAATTATGTTTTTGATGTAAAACTCTTGATAACATTATAAGCGGACCTCAGAGAACAGTACAAAAATTAAAATAAAGGCAGTCCTTGACCCCTTTAATAAAAAAAACATGCACAAACAGAAAAAAAGGTACAAAAGCTATCACTGAGGCTATACTCTTTCAAAAGGTACTATTATGTACCACTTATGTGGTAATATGTACCTTTGAGTTACTAATATGCACCCTTTAGGGGTAAGTACAAAGTTACCTTTTCAAAGGGTACTGTCCCAGTGACAGCTTTTGTACCTTTTGTTCTGAGAGTGAGTAAATACAGCACAAACACACTTTTCAATCGATAAATGTCACAAAATTTAATGAATAAATAAATAAATATATTGTTCAAAATGCTGAAAAAAACTCTGGACACTTTCTGGCTGTCAAAATTTAGAACATGTTCATTGTAGTTTATTGTAGCAGTAGTTTTTCTACACTTTTCGAAATAAAGGTTGCAAAATGTTTCTGAAGCAATGCCATAGAGATGAACCATTTTCCATAAAGAACTTTTCTGTGAACAGTACTTTTTGGTAACACTTTAGATTAGGGAACACATATTCACTATTAACTAAGAGTTTTCATTCAATGAACTCCTACTTTGCTGCTTATTAATAGTTAGTAAGGTAGTTGTTAAGTTTAGGTATTGGGTGGGGTTAAGGGATCTAGAACATGGTCATGCAGAATAACACATTAATATGTGCCTAATAAGAACTAATAAACAGCCAATATGCTAGTAATATGCAAGCTAATAAGCAACTAGTTAATAGTGAGAAATGGACCTTGAAATAAAGTGTTACTGAGATCCCCCCCCCCCCTTATTTCTCACTTTGAAGAACATTTTAATAATTAAAAGAATATTTTTTCCACTAAAGAACCTTTTGTAGTCTGAAAAGGTTCAATAAATTTTAAAAGGTTCATCGTGGAACTATGGATGGCAACAAAGAACCTTTATTTTTAAGAGAGTAGGACATCTGCATGGAGAATTGACATCATACACCCATTAAAAAATGACTTATTAAAAATAATTTAATAAATGGGGTTAGTTCTGAGAAAGGTTCTAGCAGTTATTTGCAAATGCCACTTGTTTTTTTGTTTTGTTTTGTTTGTTTTTTTTATCTTCTATCTAATCCATAGAACTTCAGGTATTTTAAAGTGTCTAAATACTGACTATGTTGAGGTAAATAGATGAGATCTGTATAATATCTTGAAAAAAGGCCCCTAGTAATCTCATGTGTGTCCCCTAGAGTGTCAGAAAAGATCTCTACAATATTTTACAGTGTGCTCACATTTCCAAAGTTGCTTAAATGTCTGAAATATTTCTCTAATTTGCATTGGAGCTAAGTATACCCACTTTAATTTAAAGGTCTATGCTGTTTCTCAACGATCGTTTAATTTGTGCCTATTTTTATTTGTCCTACGGAATTTGAGGAGAATCATCTGAGATACTTAAATTAAGCATAACTCAGTTAAGGCTCCAATGAACTCCAGAGAATTCCATTATGTACAGTTTATTTATATTTATGTGCATGATTCATCAGCTTTGCTTGTATTTTCTTGTATAGTAGTTTAATGAATAATCCATATAAACACTACTATTTTTTGTTATCGTCTGTGTTAACACCACAATACAAAAAGTAACTCCTAACCAAGAACGCCACATTTAGCATTTGAGTTAATGGTCAGTGAATGAGCAGATTCATCTGTTCCGGGCCCAAGGGATGGTCATTTTGTTTCTTCCCACAGATCTTAGTGTCCTGGAGGACAGTGTTATGTGATGGAGGACTATGACCTAACGCCGACACTCCTGACCCCAAAGTGTGCAGTCTGAGGGGAGTCTGTGAAACCCCAGTGCATGTTTGCATTCCTGAAACATTAACCGTCTTACATCTTTCAAGCCAATTTACTCACTCTTTTTTTCTTGCCATTTCATTGTGGTCACATTGTTGGTCATGTAGGTCTTCATCTTAGTTTAGTACATCTATTCCTTGCTTTCTCTTTCATTCTTCGTCATATTTCTGCTGAAGCTTTACTCCACCCTGTTCCTTCAGAAAACTTTGTTGATTTAGCATAGAGAGTGATGATGGATAAACTTATCCAGACCTCAGAAGGGTGTGCGCAACGCTTGGAAAGCCAAGAGCGTTCGTTTACACACACACACACACACACACACACACACACACACACACACAAGCACCTTCATTTTCAGCGGCCTGGACATCATTCGCAAATAATAAAGACATGGCAATGTGTCATTTCTCGACAAGCAGATGTTGCTTTGAGAAGAAGGCATGTGTTGTCTCGTCTGTAGCAGGCGGTGATGGCTGGATGAAGAATGGGAATGTTGCTTTAAGGTTTGTGGGTTCGGAGGTTATCGGAAAAGCTGTCTACACAGGCTCGCCAACAGTCCATATTGAGGTGATACCCAAACAACTTCAGATTCAGTAGCATAAGCCAAAAGAGTTTCATGTTATAGAGATTTTACAACAGAAGGAGGTGTTCTCAAGGCCCCTGTATACTCATGGCAAAGTTCTTATTCGTTCTTCGCTTAGGAGTAAAAAGAAGTTGGAAATACCCAAGCAGCAGTAACTTGTTGGCAAATTTCCTAAAGCCACCCACACTGCTGAGATTGGCGTTTAGATGTAAATATGTGAATATGAGTTGCACGCTTTCCTCTAATAACAAAATAAACACACAACAAAAATGAGAACACAGCAGTTAAGATAGCATCTGATCATAGCAATATATTTGCACCAGATCTACATTTCGACACTCCAGTCAAGTCACGTCATATCACGTTTATTTATGTAGCTCTTTATACAATAGATTGCTTTAAAGGGGTCATGAACTGACAGGCTGTGGAATGTGACACTTTATGACATATTAGTGTGGCTAAACACTGCCTCCACAGAAGGAGATCAACGCCTGCTTCTACATCGCTGCCTGTTTGGCCCCGCCCACCGATTCATGTATGTAGTAGGTAAATAACGACAGAGGCAAGCAGACCACGTCAGTAAGAACTTGGTCCTTTGTTCACTTTATTTTACCATGTATTTGTTTACAAACAAGGTACAGTTTGACGCAGAATTTTCAGAAAGATTGAAACTAAAAGATGACGCTGTGCCAAGTGCCAACTATATTGGATTCGACAGTAATGTTGCAACACACAATTTGAATAAATGTTTTAATTACGTGGTCACTATTGCATTGTCTGTTATTACAGATCGTTTAAAATGCACTGAGTATTTATGCGTTTTTAACCTAAATCACAGCAGCATCCATCTGTGAACTATTAGCCAATCATAGCAGTGGGTGTTTACTTCTGAGTCTACAATCCGCCACGCCTATTCAAAGAGAGCGTTCTGATGAGGGGGGTCAAAACAGGACAGAAAATAGCCTATTACTTATAATTTATGATTGTTTTGGTATGTATAATAATCTTGATAACATTATAAAGTGGACCTCAGAGAACAGTACAAAATAAAAAGCAAAGGCAGTTCATAACCAGTTCATAAAGCAAGCAGCTTTACAGCATTAAATTTTTAAAAATATAGCATCAGTGTCGCTTCCATATACAATTACAACTTCGATACGATTTCAGTTACAATTAAAAAAAACTTCAGTTTCTATAATAAAGCAGCTCTCCAGTGTGTTCACATTTTCACTCACGTATGACCTCGACAAACTGAACAGAAGAAATTAACCGGAGACAATTTCCATGTCAAAGAAGGTGGAGTTCCAGAGCCACACCCACCTATTACATAATCACTGCAGGCCAATGATAGTTTCACAGCATTTACCAGCTGGAGTGAACTTTCCCAGAAACTTTGCTTTGGCTTTGTTTCGTATTCGAAACAAACTTTGTTTTGGCTTGATTATGTTCGAAATGACATTACACCAATTCGCAAACAATTTAGTGAAATATATTGGGGCCTTTAAGTTCAACATGAAGTGAAGTGACTAAATCCCCCTCAACTGTGGTAAATGGGTTATAAATCTTTTATAAAACTGCAACAACCGCAGTATGATCACCAATACTCAATAAACAGTTCAAATTTATCAAAACAATAAACATTTATTCCATTACATAATATTTTGTTCTTTAGCCGAACTGTAGGCTGTTGAAAATGTGTGGTGACAGGAACAGGACCAGACATAATCTAGAATAACCAAACTAAACATACACAAGCTGTTAGCCTTTGTTCTTACAGTTTCAACTGACCTTGATAAAACTTCAGATAACAGCATTATCTGTTGATTTGATCCTGAAATGCAGAGTACTGTTTGCTGATAGAACATTTTTAAATTCGGCCTCCATTCTGCACCCTACGTTAGTAGAAGAAAATAGCCACTGGCCTTGATAGCACTCTATATTTAGGGACTATCACTTATCATGAGATGCCAAATCTGCAAGGGTGGTGGAGACACTTGGTGTGGAGAGCAGCCTTCACTCTTCTGTAAAGCGTTTGTGTGTGTGTGTGTGTGTGTGTGTGTGTGTGTGTGTGTGTGTGTGTGTGTGTGTGTGTGTGTGTGTGTGTGTGTGTGTGTGTGTCTTCTGTCATGAAATTCTCAGAAGCGCATGATAGATGTCAATGGAATTACAAGTTGGGCCGAAAAAGGCAATAAAATGACCACTGGTGGCTAAGTGACTCGTCAGCCCTTCTGCAAATTTATATCATGACCATCAAGAACGAAAGTATTCCTTTTCCAAGGCCTGTTATGCTAACGAGTCATTAGGTTGTTCTGTCTTTCCATCTTTTCCCATCTTGTATATAAAAAGAGAAGGACTCATAAAAGATATTTATTTTTAATATTTTTATTTATTTTTATTTATTTATTTTTGGCAGAGGCTACACTAAGTGCAAATAGTAATAGATTTAATATTTATTAAAATCATAATGTTCCAAGAAAGAAGTCACAATATTAAAAACCCATATTAAGCACTTTATTCCCACTATTAAATAGCCTACCTGTTAGCCACTTTTCAAATATTTTCTTTATTTCACATTTAAAATAAACTAATCTACAGGTTGATTTGCAAAAAGGGAGAAGAATGGGATGGGAAAATAGTGGATTCAAATGGTTGTGGTTGTCCCAATTACTGCCTTGGTTTATTTTGAAATTGTGTCTGGCTCAAACAGACAATGGTTGTGGTGAAGTTAGTGTAAACAGCCTTTGCCATCTAGAATGTCCACTTACTAGGGATGGGAAGATTCCCCGATTCGCTCGGTGCATTGGCAAAAAAAAATGAACGATGCGATGCATCGATTTAAAAAGTGTGCATCGGATAAAAGTTGGCATTTGTATGGCGATGCATCGTTTATAACATATTTCCATGTTTAAAAAAAACGATTTATTTATGTATAATTACTAGTGGATGTGCTACACTTTTATTGTTTAGAAAGTGACCAATAATCTGTGACCAATATTCTATATGTATATCTATAGATTGATTTCTCCTCTTGAAACTGTGTCTCAAGCGTGTTCTCTCATCACCGCTGCGCGTGAATATGATGAATCACACAATGGAGACCTGAGGAAAAGCAGGGATTAAAGTCCAAAACCTGACTTGAAATAACCTAACAAATCAATCGGGGCTAAAGCAGTTATAAACGACCATGTAAGTTCACACAATCTAACTAATTTGTGAGTGCTTATTCTTAAAAGGGTCCTTTTATGCTTTTTCACTTTTTGAATTTTAGTCAGTGTGTAGTGTGTATGTTTGGGCATAAAACGATCTACAAGAACAAATCTCAAATTCCACTCCAAAGGGAGATATTTCCTTTTTTTTTTTTTTTTTAAATCCCTTTTCAAGAACTACAACGAATGGCTCGTTTGGACTACAGCGTTGTTTTCCGGTGTTTGTGACATCACAAAGCGGCTCACTAAGTGAAAATAGCAGTATGTTTTAGTGATATGCTATTTACACAGTGCAAATAGCTTTAGATTCTATTTATTCTGTGTTAAAATAGAAGGATATTCTGCTAATTACTTATTGCAAATAGTGGTTAATTATTTGCACCTCAGCATTGTAATACATTATAAAAAATTATGTAATAACTTATTGAGTGTATTTTTTTTATTTTATTTCAAATTATTAAATGGATGCCATCTTATTGGGACAAGCCCTCCCTACACCTACCCTAACCCTAACCGATACTTTATGTTCAACTTTTTGATTATTTCCTTCATTTTTATTAAAAAATAAATGCTTTTCTGATGTGATTTGAAATTTGAAAAGAGAGAAAAAAAAGTTCACCAAAAGGTAGATTCGAACCCCGGTCGATCGTGTCAAAAGGAGCATGATACACGCTTTACCATCTGCACCACTGAATCCGACAATTGACGACCGTCTTTTGCAAATTTGACTATCCCATACATCATACGTTTGTGGGTGGAGTTAGTGTAAACAGCCTCTGCCAACAACCGGGCTGTTTGCACCGATTTTATTTTATTCCCAACAGTTAAACAGTTGCCCACAGAAAAAAACAGGGGGTGCTGCAGCACCCTCAGCACCCCCACTTCCCCCAGGCGCGCCTCTGGCCTGTGTCAATTTGAGTCTTGTTAAAGACTTAAATACCTGCTGCCAAGATGCTCCTCTGTCTGTCACGGTTTATGGAAAGTGAAACTTAAATCTACAGAGGTAGTTGGATTTGTTCACACACGTTAAAATGTTTATTTAAAGCTTCCTTCTTTTCAGATTCTTATTTACAGCATTATCTTAATAGGCTGTATATTAACTTATTGGGAGAAAACCGGTAGTTCTATGTGAAATCAAGACATTTGAGCACCCCCATATAGCCAAAATAGCATGATCATAACACCGCTGCCAATATTCGACTGTGAGATTGGGATTCGAATCAGGCTCCTCCTATCAAAGCATTGAATCGTGGACTATTCGGGGTCACCCCTAAACAGTAGGTAACAGTATATCCGTTTCTGTTCCAGGTGACATAATGACGATGGGATGCTGACATTGGACGGTCAATTTGAAGTGTGCTGAAGATGCTTCTTGCACATTGGAATTTACCAAATTGAGGGCTTGTTTTTTATTTGGTGGGTTAAACAAGGAATGTTTGAATGTGTTGGGATTTTGCGAGCCGTGCAAGACCACAGCAGCCAAGTGGTGACGACCCCCATTTCTCCCCCTCAAACAAGTGGTGTGGAGGCCAAACAAGCTGTTCTGGAGACCAGAGAGGAAGCTGATTTTAAAAGGATGCTCCATCCTCTGCAAACAGTACATATTATGTGATGTACACTGTTGTGTGCAAATGCTCTGCCTGGATAAATCCAGGTTGTTGCAGGACTGTTCTTGACTGTGTGTTTGTGATGGAAATGTTTTTAAGCTGCTGTTATTTAAATGGTTTCATCCAACCTGAAAGAAACTTAACAGCTTTCCTCTCTGCCGTTTTGTTTATTGGTACTTCTTGGGCATCAATCCAGAGACAGACACAAACTCAAAGAGGCAGAGAGGACATATCAGCCAGCAAGCCTGTACAATGATCAGGAAACTCATTGAGTTCGAATGGATGTCAATCTAGTGTGTAAGCAATGTTCCAACGCAAAAATGGACAAACCCAGCTCTGACTTTGTGTTAAGCTAGATGCAGTCATGTAGTGAGATGATCACTGAATATGTTCTACAGTGTGTCCTTGTTCGATGGAGAGAAGCATGACCTTCTGAACCTCGTTCCTGGAAAGTTTAGAAAGAATTTATTAAACAGCAAAATAAATGTGTAAAATTGATTGTTTTTGTGTTTATACTGCTAAATTGCAGTAATCTGATGGCATTAACTGCAAATTCACAGCTAAATACAGTAATTCTACAGGAGCATAATACTGCTAAATCACAGAATACAGCTGTCATTTCACAATTATTTATTGTAAAAATTATACAGTAACTTACTGTGAAAGTAATGTAACTAGTTTACAGTAATTCACTGTGAATTTACATACAGTAATTTACTGTAAAAGTAATGCAACTAGTAGCCAATAATTTACTGTGACTTTATTTTTTTACAGTGTATGTTGCATTTAATGACTGAACTGAAAGAAAGTACGTTGTTCCACAAAATGTTATGCTACAGCTAAAACAATGGGAAAGATTCACAATCGCACAGGATGTCCTTCGTGCTATTCCACAATTTATCCCTGAACCCAGTTTAGTCGAGTTCTGAATGGAATTTTCCATTAATGGGATAGTGTTTGTGTGAATGAAGCGCTTTTCCAAACTGCGCTGACTTGCCAGCCCGTCCCAAATGCAGATATTCAGCCATTATCCACTGCCAGCGGGATTCTCTCACCCACAACCGCACACGTACAGACACACAAAACACACACAACCCGTTCTATCATGCTCGTTCGCTATGGGGTCATGATATAACAGATACCTGTCAACACCTAGCAGTCATCCAGCAATCAGAGCAGAGTACTGCTGTCAGCAATAACACACACACACACACACACACACACACACACACACACATGCTTCAGCCGCACAAATACTGAAACGCATAGAGACATGCAGCAAAAAACCCACTCTACACCCCCCACATGCACATACCGACATAAGTGGTTATACAACCATGCATAATCAAGGACAGACACAACAAGCACTTTTTCCCTCACCCTTTCCTCTCTTTCACACACTCACACACACTTTAAAATCCAAACCTGTTATGTTATGGCCTTTTGTGCTTGTCAATCACCCTGTCTCCTGTTTCCCACGTCTGCCTGCTGTGGCCTGGCCCCCAGCCACCAGACTGCATGGACAGAAGTCTCTGCCGTGTCATTTCCTGTCTCACTTTAGGCCAGGATGCTGGTGAGGGTGTGTTGCTCATCTCTGTTTATCTGTAAAAGTGATCGTTCTGGTGTTAACTTCGTGTTAGTGGTTTGAAGTCATCCAGCAACTTTTGTGTTACATCCGGATGGATGGTTCCTCAAACCCTGCAGACTTTTCTAAGTGATCTGACTTATGACTTATGTTGCCTGGCGGATGATACAATGAGTGAAAAATCGAATTGATTTAAAGGGATAGTTCATCATTCTGTTCCAAACTTATGTTAGTTTATTTCTTCTGCTGAACACAAAGGAAGACATTCTGAAGAAAAAAAGATATTCTGAAGAATGTTAGTAACCAAACAGTTGATGGTAGCCATTGACTTCCATAGTATTTTTTATACTATTGGGTACCATCAAATTTTTTGGTTACCAACATTCTACAAAATACCTTCTTTTTTGTTCAACAGAATAAAGAAACCCATACAGGTTTGAAACAACTTGAGGGTAAACTATCCATTTAAGGTGTCAAATTTACCAGAATCCACGTGATCTGGAATTTTGTGTAACGGCGAAGCAGTTTCTGCATCAGGTTAACGCTTTTCATGGAAATTATCTGCACTGACCAACAAATGTTGCTTGGTTTGATGACTTCTGTGTGCTCTGTAAAAAAAAAAAAAAAAAAAAAAAAAAAAAATCTAATTTTTTTTTTCATTTTTTTCATTGACTTTTTCAAGTTGTAAATAAAACAAAGAAAATTGGAATACATTTTACCAAAAAAAAAAAAGTCATTACTTCAGAACGTAACGTTTAATTGAATGCCTCACTTGCCATGTCTTACTTGCTATATATCTATAATTATCTGTGAACTTTATAAGCAGTTTCTGAGTGAAAATTGTTTCAAAGTAAATACTACACCATTTTTTTTCCTTCAGTATTACTGATGCTTTGGCACATCACAACAGTGGTAACCTTTTCTGCCAGAGAAATTTCACTAATGCGGGCACACTTTTAGATGGACAGAGGAAATCTGTGCCATATCTAGAAGCCAGAATGTCATAGAGACGTGATTTAGGCAAATAAGAATCCATTATTAGAACACTGCAGAAAAGGCATAGTTAAAACCACTCTGTGCACCTTAGCAACCACACATCAACACCCTGGCAACCATCTCATCACCTTAACACTGTAGGCTCAGGGAAGCGTCACTCTTGTTTTCATCATGCACTGGAAAATGCCACACAAGAATATTGTGATCACGTGAACAGATGAGTCAACAGCAAGCTCACAACACATCTGCTGACAGAAAGACAATAAAAATAAACAAAGACTCAAACTCAAACCAACTCAAACTGATGTGGGGTGTGATAGACAGCAAAACATTTTGTTCTCTTCTGAATTAATTGGAGCTTTGATCATGTCCAGTTACTCACGTGACTGTGGTGGTTATCGCTTCAGATTTGCAGCATGCCTGCAGTTGCAGTGCATTCAGTGCAGTGTGTGTGTGTGTGTCTGTGGTTATTACTCATAAATCTTCCACTAGTGTGTGTTTTTAGCTGAAAGTTGATCATGCCTCTGCTTTTACACTGTTTATGCATTGTTTTACACGTGATTTCTTCAAACTTTATGATTCAAGTAAGCTTTTTTTGTGTTACTTGTAGGTCTCATTAATACTTTCCTGCAAACTTTTTCCATGACTCTTGCTGCTTCTCAAATGCTTTATGTATATATTTTATTGTAGATTTCCCCTAGACATAGATTCTCTTAAATCATAAAAATATTTTTTTTAAAAACACGAAAATATCAATTTGACGTACATTTGTAGAACTCATAACAAAGAGTAAAAACAATCCATAAACTATTTGAATATTGTTGTGTGAAAATGATTTACATCAATATTTTCAGAAATTATGGCTGTCCCTCAGTTGTTACATCATTTCCATCATACTGTACTAAAAAACTTTGCCTCATATAAGGAAGATTTTTATTGTTAGCTATTTCCAATAAAGCTGTAAAATTAACCAAAAAATTGTGAAAATATATTTCAATTGTAAATTTTGGACACATAAAATGAAATTAAAATGACAAGACGTATAGATGTTAATTCCAAAAATGTTAAAAATGTCATTTTCCCATCACATAAATCTCCTGTAATGTTTGACATTGTTAATAAACAAACTAAATAACCCAGTTAGCCCATGTGTGTATTCTTACATTCATGAATGGGAAAGTGGGTGTGATCCACAACTGGACCATTATGAACAACCTCCTGTTGCTTTTCTGGCAGCAGTGAAAACAAAGATACGTGCTCATGCACAACACCCTCAAAAGCATCACAACCCAGATAGAACATGTACATCTGCAAGATGTCTATTAAAGATCTCTTGATCTGGAAAGCATCTGCTGTCTACAAACGTCTGACAGACGTCTGTAGTATGTCAGTTTTACAAACATTCTAAATCATAAACATCTTAAAGACATCTAATAGATGTTTGACATCTAAAAGGAAATGTCCTAAAGACGTATTGCAGATCAGCAAACACTCTAAAAAATATGTCTTGTAAACGTCAAATAGACATCTCAGAGATGTACGTGTGCTATCGGCTCTAATCATGCTACAATCATATAGCATGTGTAATTAGACATTAAAGAGTATTTTGTAGATATTCTTTCTATGTGCATGTATTTGTATGTTTATGGGACATTCTTGTAGCATCATTAATATTTCATGAGCGTTCTCATAACACTGAAAGAAAACATTCTGAGATCAGCGTTCTCATTCTCAGAATAATGTAAGAAAGATTTTAGTAACTTTTAAATAATGTTCTAATTACGATAAGAACACTGGATGTTTTAACATTCTTAGAATATTAAAAATAAACGTTCAAGTAATGTTACACTGTGGGTGAAAATAAAGCTAGTAGAATGTTATAAGAAACCTTTTTGTGACCTTTAAATAACATTCTAATCATGAGAAGAAAACTGGATATGTTAGTGTCTTAGAAACAATGCTCCCACAATGTTTTATAACCTAAATTTGTGACAGAGGTTTACCAGAACAGTCACTGAAATGCAGATTACAGAGGAAATAATAGGCCCGTTATAACACACACTATTACTTTATCAGTTCATCAGTTCACAATAATGGAAATTAAGTGTGAATAAATGGGGGAAAATATGTCTTGCTGTTTACTGTAACGTGAGCTCTTAATTATTTCCTGTTTTGCACAACCTGAAATTGAGAATGTTCCATGTAGAGAAACAGTTCCATCTCACAAAGGACTGACTCAGAGTGAGTTATGAGCTCACAGGAAAATTGCTTCTATTTGTTTGTGTTTGTATCTGTTCTGAGTTGCTTCTTCATGGTTGGAGGAGCAGATAAAACTGTGTGCAGTCAGTGCAGTCTAGCCCTTGGCTAAAGATGTACTTGGCTTTGTTTTCATATGCTCTTGTCTGTCTGCTGTGACCACAAAATCTTCAAAACTTCCTCATTGTCACAGACAGTTTCTGGGAAGCTCTCAGAGGCAGTGGCAGACTGAAGCGTGTGTGTTTGTGTCCCATTAAGAAGTGGGCCAACACACTCATACATTGGGGTCAACAAATATGCAGACATCATTACATCTAAGACAAGAGGTTGAATAACTGATCAGGAAGCCATCAAACATCAGAGATATCTCAAGATGAGCTACATGCACGCATATTAGTGTTAAAATTCAGTATGGCTGGTTATAAATTTGCACAAAAAAACTCCTTGAAATTATTGCTTTTCTTTACTTTAATAACTACATACATAACTAATCAGACACAAGTAAGCAGTATCAGTATGCAGTATTTCATACTCAGCTAGTGTGTGATAAATGCTGTAAATGTGAAAAGCCTGTGAAAGTTCAATGAGGTACAAACATTGTTGTATTTATCATTGTTTATCAGTTTGATAAACCACTAGCTATTACATTTTAGTACCACATTCTAGTTTCCCACTGTATACCTGTAGCACAGCAGTTTGGTGTTAGCGTAGCACAAAGCTATCCCAGCTAACAGGGTATGTTCTAACAACATTAACTAACGTTAATAAAATGTTAGGACAAAATGTTCTTCAAGCAGTGTTTATGGAACTTTCTTATAACTTTATTAATTTGATAAACATGAGAAAATGTTCTTAGAACAACATTCGGTAACACTTTAATTTATGGTATCTTAACTAGTTGCATATTAGCATGCATATTGCTAGAATATTAGCCATTTATTAGTAGTAATTAAGCACATATTAATGCCTTATTCTACATGACCTTATTCTACATCCCTAATCCTATCCAATACCTAAACTTAACAACTACCGCACTAACTATTAATAAGCAGCAAATTAAGAATTTATTGAGGGAAAAGTCATAGTTAATAGTGAATAAGTGTTCCCTATTCTAAAGTGTTACCCAACATTCTTAAAACGTCTTTATGGTGTTATTTGTAGGCTACTTGAACATTCTAAGGAATATTTTTTTGTAACTTTTAAATAGAGTTACAATCATGACAAGAAAACGTTTTTAAAAATAAACGTTCAAATAGCGCTGGAGTGAAAATAAAGTTAGTAGAACACTGTAAGAAACGTTTTTGTAACCTTTAAGCAACGTTCTAATCAAAATGAGAAAACTCAATGTTTTAGAAACTTTTCTGTTCCCACAACTTTTTTATAACCTAAATTTGTTACCTGGGATGATAAACCTGTTGTTAATTAGGGCTTCATTACCAAAAGTTAGCAGTGGTGCTAACCCGATTTAATAATTATAAGTGTGAAATATAGCTTAAAAGGATTAGCTAAACGCAGGGCCGGTGTTCTAACAAATAATGCTACCAATCAGATTATGCTACCAAAACTGTATTTATCCTACTGTAATGGTAGGTTTAGGGTTGGGGTAGGTGTAGCCTACACATTAATAAAGCCTCACACCACATTAATATCATGCTGGAAGCAAAATCTGGTAGGTAGCATTTTTCCCAAATAGGCTAAATCCAGGATTGATGAAGCATAAGAGACTTCTTTCAAAAAAAATTTAAAATAGTAAAGTAAAATAGTAGAAGTCCCATTTAAAGTTAAATGTTGTATAAATAAAAAGGTTAGGAATCATATTTGTTTCAAGTGCTTTTTATTGTGGGTGGGGGGCCTCCAACATGATTTTTGCCTAGGGCCTCCTAATGTCTAGAACCGGCCCTGGCTTAGCGTGACAGGCTAATACTGAATTCACCATTAATACAAGCTGATGGGATTTCGTTCTTGACAAATTGTTATTTAGAAAGAAGAGGAGGCATTTACTTTAAATGTAGGACTTTTTGGTTAAAATATTTTTTTCACATTTCCATCCAGTTAGATCAGCAGTTGTGATTTGACATGGTATGTGGGTGAAAAAGGAGTCTGGCGTCTCCTCAAAAACACCTCCAAAGCGTCCTTGTGTTTGATGCAGCGACTGCATATTCAAAACTCTTCTGAGAATATACATCCACACAGGTTATCGCAGAATTAACAGGGACATGTGAATGACTGAAATTGAGAGTTGCACTGTCCGTGGGCACATCATGAAACACTATGAGTCAGAGATGAGAGGGTTAAATGTTTCATCACGAACAGCATAGGCTACGTATTGGCCAGTGACTGTCAAGTCTAGCTGTGGGAAAACTAGTCTAGGCGGCATAAAATTATGTCAAATTGACGTAATTGCCCCCCACTGTGCTTGTGTTTACCAGAAATTGCCATTTTCAGTTGTTTTGTTATTCGCTGATTTAATCCCTTCTTCTGCACCATATAACCATATAACATTGTTATAACCATATAACAATTACCTTACTAACTATTAATAAGCACCATATTAGAATATTATTAAGGCAAGAGTTGTAGTTAATAGTAAATAGTGAGAATTGGTCCCTAAACTAAAGTGTGACCTATACTTCTATTAAGTACAAATAGCCAGTCTTAATAGCAAAATCTATTTACTCTAACTCTACCACACCATTCTCTAGTTGAGTAAGGCAGAATTATAAATTAAATGAAGTCAGTAGCTGGGAAAGTAAGGACAGTGACTTTAGCTTTTGAAACAACCAACCTGCATTCAAATCCACCTCCATCCATCCCATTCTTCTCAATTTTCTCACCGCAAGAATCAGCTCAAAAAATATAGGAATAATGAGTCTAACAGGTATTTAATAATGGGAATAAAGAGTTTAACAGTATTTAATAGGTCTATAATTGAAAAAGTATCCAATGCATTCATTTATGATTTTAATAAATATTCCCTGAAAGTTATTATTGCATACTGTTTATTTTTTTTACTGTACTACAATACACTGAGGGGCAAATAGTAGGCCTATCAGCCATTATAAATAAAATCCAACACTATTTACACTTAGTGCAAAGAATAAAATAGAATTAAATAGCATCTTTCACTATTTGCATTTAGTCTAAATACCATCTAGCACCATTTGCACTTTTAGCCAAAGTATTATTTTGAAGGCTAAAAGCATTGAACATGAGTGGGACTGCGATTTCAAACTGAACCGTTCAGCTTGATCTACAATAGTGGATCTGTTTTTTTGTGAGATCTAAACCGTGTTTAAACTGATTTATGCTGAATGTTTGACATCCACTCCATGTTCTCCAAACGCTTGCACTAAACGATTCAACTAGTTACCAATCTTTCATCATACTTGTAGTGTTTCACGTCCACAGTTTATAGCCATGAGTAGATGAAAACTGTAGACTTTTTGGTCACACTTTATTTTAAGATCCAATTCTCACCATTAACAAGCCATTAACTACCAAATTTGCCTCAACAAACTCCTAATTTGCTGCTTATTAATAGTTAGTAGGTAGTTGTTAAGTTTAGATATTGGGTTGGATTAGGGATGTAGAATATGGTCATGCAGAATATGTGCTTTATAAGCAGTGATGGGAATAACGGCGTTATAAATAAACGGCGTTACTAACGGTGTTATTTTTTCAGTAACGAGTAATCAAACGAATTACTGTTTCCCCCGTTACAACGCCATTACCGTTACTGACAATAAAATGTGGCGTTACTATATTATATTATTAGAATTTAATTTTTCAGTTCATCTGTATGGATGTGTAGTGTAGCTGTATTTGACGTACCATAAACTCTAGTGTGAAGCGCACGACTCGCAGTCGCTTTCTCTCACATACACGCACGCAAACAAAGATACAGAGCAAGAGAGTCTTTCATAACATGCAGAATTGAGCGCTACATGTAAACGATAATTTTTGTTGTATTTTCCTGTCAAAATAACGGAGTTCCTTTGGAATTCTTCAGCTTTAAAGAACAGCCGGTTTCTCTGGTAGTGGGCGGAACTAATGCGCAAACAACAATCTCATTGGCTGGCGCTCACCTATTATCCTCCGTTTTGATTTCAGCAAATCAATTCGAGCGAACGCAGACAACGTGATTAACATTCATGAACCCAGCAGCTCATTAATCCCTCGTGCGTTTTATATTGATGACAAATATGCATTCATACTTGGTTATTCTAATTACTAAAGTTCTATCATCATATAATATAAAATTATCATAATATTATATTATAATGCTTGACTGATTGATACTAAGTGCCAGTAGATAAATAGTGTAGATTAATGTACAATGTTTTATAATAATAACTTATTCTTTTTAGTGTCCATTTCATTAATTTAACATATTTAATATTGGGGGCATCCAAAGTTATTTGACATTTGAACATTTTTTAAAAAGTAACGCAATAGTTACTTTCCCTGGTAATTACTTTTATAACGATGTAACTCGGTTACTAACTCAGTTACTATTGGTGAGAAGTAACTAGTAACTATAACTAATTACTTTTTTAAAGTAACGTGCCCAACACTGTTTATAAGTACTAATAAACAGCCAGTATATTTATAATATACATGCTAATAAGCATCTAGTTAGTAGTGAGAATTGGTGCCTATACTAAAGTATTACCGGGTTTTTCATATTTTCTGTTCTGATTTTGGAAAGAAATCTGCAGATAAAGACGGAAAAATATTATGACAAATCGAGAGGTTGAGAAGAGTTATGATAAGCTATAGTTACAGCATGTTAGCCATGAAGTGCAGTTCTTGTTGCTCATGTGATTTGGAAAATGTATTGATGCACTCATGATGTATTTATGATCTCATGGTTTTTCACACACAAAGTAAACAAAGGAATAACTGAATGTTTACATAATGGTGAGCAAACAGTGGTGTTTAATCATGGTTTAGTTTGTATGTGTGGCCAACAGGGGGTATTTCTGAAATGCAGACATTATGAATGCAGGACGGTTTTGACTCAGCACTGACGCTGTGTTAGGTAAGTATGAGAGATTCTACAACAGGTCAAATTAGGCCGACACTAACACGTATAACCATGAATAAACCTACGAACGGTAAGCTCAAAACTACCCAGACTACATTTGGTAGTGTGTTAGCCACTTGCTCTAGACAGCGTCTCACACTTTCACAGACTCTTACTCATACCTCTGGCCAGTCAGCCCATAATAAAAGCGATTAGAGACTTCAAAGGTCTGTGACTGAGACCATGTCCAAAGTTTCAAGGACATGAGCTACATAGTTTTAACGACACGCTTAGCCCGTATCGCACACAACCACATCCTACTGACATGCAAGCCCCCTGCCCCGGTCACAGGCGCAAAGGAGCAGAATCAGCAAATAGTGCGGTATCTCTGCTGGGGTTAGTCATGCTTGTTTGATTTACCGTCTGTGTGTGTTTGCGAGGGTGTGTGTTACTGAGACGGGCCACTGTCTTGTGACTGTGCAGTGCTGCAAAAGCAAATTGACTCTAATGCACCTGAGAATAAAGCTCTCACACATATGCAACCACACCCAACATACAGGAAGCTGATGGGTTAAGCAGTCTTACAGAAAGTGTTACGTGTTCCACTTTTACATCATCCTGTTGACATGCATAGTAATTTTCATTTTCATGTTTTGCTTGTGTGGCTGCTTACCCTGAAGCTCTGCTATTGCACAATTGTTTGCAATGTGAATTGAATACCAGTGAATATGTATACACTTAACGTGCAAAATACTTTCAATTGGATTAAGTAAACAGCAAACAGACCAGTCTGACAGTCTAGAAATATAACTTTTAGGCCTATATACCATATTACTGTCAGCTAGCAATGACAAAAAAAGACCCCAAAAATATTGTATTATCATATGCTGTTTTGAGAATGACAAGTCATTTAGTTTAAACATTTACCATAGTAATGTCATGTTGTGGGACATATGTCCTTTGAAACATGAATATGAAAATCATTAGGGCTTTTCACACTGTGCTTAACCCCAGATTATATTTGCTCAAAACCCTATTTAGTTTAAACTGGCTGTTCAAAGGTATGGTCACATTTATCGTTGCAGGCAAAATCCAGCAATTTAAATAGGTATCCAAACAGCTGGAAATTTCTCGTAAGGACAAAAGATTTCCACATGCAGATTCAGCACTGGGTTCATGTTGGTCACACAAATTTGCCACGTTGACCAACATTACTACTGTAATGACAGTAGACAGTGGAATTTTTTTGCCTGTAATATTTCTCTACTGTGATTGCACCTTAAATTCTGATTAAGTGAACAGTGTTTGGAAACAAAACAAGGAAAAAAAAAAAAAACGTGCTACATCAAGTTTCCCGGCAACAGTAAAACACTATACATGCAAAATGGAAATATGGGGTCTCATGATGCACTCTTAATTTGTTGAAAAAGGAAAGACGTGATACAGCTATCAAATGTATCCATGTAGGTCATGTTTGCATAGAAAAACCAATAAAAGAATTGTTTCTCTGGAGCTCAGCTCACCTCTGGGCTGTTCAGTTTAGAGGAGTACAGTTAGATCAACAGAAAAAGCGAGCATGCTCAACAGCAGTGGGTCAGCAGGCATACCAACAATGACAAATATTATTGTAATGAGAAATGTACTACTTCGCATAAACCATACTCTATAAATCCATTTGTAAACCCATTCCCATTGTATTTTACTTCAAGCTACATTTTATTATTATATTTTATGGTTACCGTTTGTTTACCTTGTAGTTTTTTCCTGTCTCTTATCTCTCTTTTTATTTTCTGTATTGTCTACTGCTTAAATGCTTACAGTCATAGATAGATAGATAGATAGATAGATAGATAGACAGATAGATAGATAGATAGATAGATAGATAGATAGATAGATAGATAGATAGATAGATAGATAGATAGATAGATAGATAGATAGGGTGTGCTGTCATACAACATTTTACTAATCATAAACTTTGATTTATGGACATCTGTCACTTAAGTGAGTCACTTAAGTGACGTCAAAAAAAGACACAAACAAGAGAAGGGACTTGCCCCAATTAGACATAAAACAGCCATAAACACACCTCTACAGTCAGCTATAAATCACTTGAGACAGGCCTCTCTCACTGTTTGTGCTCTGCAGTTTGTTGTCTCATGCTGTTTGTCTCTTGAGTCCTCTACAGTTGCAGAAGATGGAGCGTACTGTGTGTATGTGAAGGTGTGGTGTGTGTATCTGCGCTAATTGATGTGTGAAGAATTTCAAAGTGGACGAGACAAACTGCCTCAACACACACTCAAGCACACAGGAACCAACTAACTTCACAAAGATAATCAAGTCGCTTGGCAACTTGACAGCCTACATAAAACTTCAAGAGATAACAGAGTTACAGAGTGAAAACCTCTTTCACAATGAACTTTTCATTTCTGATGAGCTGCAGTGCTTTAATCATTATCAAATTCCTGTGACCGGAGGATGATACATCATCCCTCTCCTCAGTGTGACAGAACACGTATTTTTTTGCCCTTTTTCTTTCTTTGAATTGTATGATTATGATGTATACTCGGAAACAAGATCAAGATCCAGTTGTTTTGTCCATCCTCTGCTGAATTCACTGTGACTAGAGTGTCTTTTTCTTATTAAAAGGGGTTCTATTATGCTCTTTTACAAAGTTTTGTTTTTGTTTTGGGGTGTACTAGAACATGCTCTCATGCTTGGTGGTTCGAAAATCGCATTATGTTTCACATAATTTACATTATTACAATACCTTTCTCCCCAGCCTGGCACAAACGACTCGATTAGTTCCGGGTTTGATGAAGGCCGTCTTCCGAAAAACGAAATGTGTTGTGATTGGTTAGCTGTCCCAGTGTGTTGTGATTGGTGAATAGTTTAGACGGCGTTTCAGTACTGCCCCACCACTTGCCAAAGCAGCAAGTTCCATCTGCTCCGGTATAGTTAAGGATGGCGTCAATATTGCCATATCAATTTGAGCCGGATTCAGACCCCAAGAATATTGAACAAGAGGATCGCGTAGAACCTTTGCACGCATGGATATTGCAAGACATATTAGAGTGGTAACATTATTGTTTTTTTCTTCTTCGTCGTTGTCTTGTCTGATGCACTCAACCAAGCTTTCTAACCACGACCTCGCCCCTTCAAACAAACCTGGTAACCCTTTAGATTAGGGAACACATATTCGTTGTTAACTAACAATTTTCCCTCAATAAACTATTTATGTCTAGGTATTGGGTAGGGTTAAGGAATATAGAATAAGAAATCAATATGTGATTTACAACTACTAATGAACAGCCAATGCGCTAGTAATATGCATGCTAATAAGCAGCTAGTTAATAGTGAATAGTGTTGCCTAATCTGAAATGCTAACACAAACCCCTAAGTACTCAACATTACACATTGTTTGTGTTACAGCCATGATGAGGTGTTCTATTACTTTTCTGGGTGTTCAGACGAGTGATTCCTGCTTTATAGATGATAAAACAATGAAGATTCCATACAGTTACATTGAAGGAGGGACCTGAGCCTCCCGTATGAGCTCTCTGTGCGTCAGAACGCATGCATTAACCACTACGCCACAGCCCCGACAGCCCAGACCTGATTATTTCTCCATATGAAGGTGGAGTTGGGGTGGTGGAGTGATGACAGAAGATAATTACTAGTATGACGAGGATTAGAAGATTTACACTTAAATTTACTTTTTTTAGTTTTGAACTTCAAATTTGAAAAAAGGTTCAAGCTATCAAATTATGATATTTCAGGGAAAATGTTAAGGGACCAATTATCACCATTAACTAATTGTTCATTAGCATGCTTATTACTAGCATATTGACTGTTTATTAGCACTTATAAAGCACATATTAACACCTTATTCTGCATGACCATATTTTAGACCCCTTAACACTACACCATACCTAAACATAATGACTACATTACTAACTATTAATAAGCAGCAAATTAGGAATTTATTGAGGCAAAACATGTAGTTAATAGTGAAAATTGTTCACTAAACTAAAGTGTGATCAAGAGTTATTAATACTGATGACATTGACATCCAATTGTGGTGTGGTTTGTTTATGAGCTCTGTTTAGCTTTTTATTATGCCAACTGTAATCAGGCTATAAAATTCATAAAAGTTATGTTTATTTGTTAAGATCTTGATGGACAAACCGTGTAAGAATCATAAACTTTTGCTGATCACAGAGCATATTTTCTGCAATAATGCCAATGGGAATATTATTTGGAGGAAACCAAGGTCATGTTAAATTCCAGGTTGGCCTACAAAAATATAACATCACTGCAGCACTCTATATATTATATTATTTGCTCTCTCTTTTTTTTTAATAGATAGGTTTGTAAAGGAAAAGCAGCCGACAAGTGTTCAGCACAAATGTGAAGTTTTTCAATACAATTAAAAAAAAATCTTGCTTGAACCTCATGACATTTTTTGAGAGAATGTTAATAAAGAATGAGTAGGTGTTTTATAAAACTGTGATTGAAAATAATTTCCTCCACACCGAACCCTGCTGTAACTGTGCCATTGAGTCTGTAAGGGTGATTCAGCGTTTTACTGGCATATGTGTGGGATAGTTTATTACAGCTCACAGACATACAATAATTCTGGAGGCTAATGATTAACTGTGAAAACAGCTGAGAACAAGCCTCATATCTTACTCTGATGAGCTCCGTACATCAGATCAACACATGCTGTCTGACGTAAGACAATCATCTCAATGACTAAACTTTTTCCCCATTTTATACTCATTACAGTCCGTGTCCTTTCCTTTCCAGTGTTCACATTCACATTCAAAATGCACCTTCATTTAGGGAATAATGCGGCATTTTATTCTGGTGCTGTGATATTTGCCAAAGCAAAACATTTACCAGCATTTAAAGACAGGATGTGTGTGTGTGCGTCTCATCCAAGGGCATTTCCAAGGGTAATGCCCAGACAAATAAGTCAATTAAGGCCGACCTCTGTCCTAAATGATTCACGATTCCCAATGAGGTAAAGGCTTTTATAGTCTCTTATACTATCATGCCACTAAATAGGACAATAAAAGACCTTCTGAGACACAAGACACATGACCGGGGAACATTCCAAGTCCTTCCTAATGTCCAATATCCTTAGTGCATGATACGTGAGGGGTTTTGGTTCAGTATGTGTATATAGACACAAGATGATTGTAAAAGGTCTACTCCCACATACTGAGGTGTCAGATGTTAGGTACAGTCTGTTCCAGGCCTGAAAGGAGGAAACCCATGGAGGAAACATGACCCAAAACACCTAAACGCTCACAATGAAGAAACAAACAAGGAAAACAACCCAGTAAAACCAAACACTATTGAGGAATAAGAGAGTGAATAATGAAAAGCAATGGGGAAAACAAAAGATGTGGAGAGAAAGAGAGAATGATATATCAAAACAGAGTGTGCTACCTACGTAGGCAGCATCATAGGTATCATAGGTGCATTCTCGAATTCCAAAAAGTAGGGAGCATTGTTGTGCTTTTGGACAATTTTAAGGTAACATCCTCTGCATTGAAGAAATCCCCATGATGCATTGTGACAAGCTTAAATATCCATCCAAACATGCAACTCTGTTTAAACAAGTCTGAATACATTTTATCACTTATAGCTTCTGGAGAGAAATAGCGCAGACACTGAACAAAGATAAAACTTTCTAGTGCGAATGTGTCAAGCACCTTTGTTCCTGCACACTATCAAGTGGAATACTTTGAAAGGCTGTGCTTCAACTGTAAGCATACGCTAAGCGTTAGCTTCAAAACTGAAGTATCCCTTGAGCTTTAATTCATTCAAGACAGAAAAGTAAAAAAAAAGCTGAATTAGTTCAAACTAAATCCAAAGGACTACTTTAGTCAGTATTTGTGTTCAATGTATTTTTACGCTCTTTCGAGTATCGCAGCTTTGGCATAGCTAATGCCTAATAGTATTGAAATCAAATGAGTCTAGTCTCTCATGCATTACACATGAGGAGCGCTATTAATATTAATATTTGATTTTTTTTTACTAGTGGGTGCAGAACACTATAGTTCATTTATGTAAGAGAGGATAGCAAAATAAAGTGCACTGTGACATATACATTAGCCAAAAATTCTTCATACAGTGGACTACCTGTAAAATTGATAAAAAATTTGGGACCAAAATTTATTTAGACGCTTTTTTTTTTTTTTTTTAATTGCTAATGTGGCCATTTTACACCACAGACTGAACAAAATTAAGCATTGCTTGGTAATTGGTTGAGCTTGATTTTTTTTTTTTTTTTTTAATTCAAATACGTTCAACATCACCACACAATAACAACAACAACAACAACAAAACATACAACAACGTACAAAAACCAATATACAACACACATGATGTCAGCCTTGCGATTTATATAATCAATAGTACACAAATTGTATAAACCAAGGAATATAAAGCCCTGCCCTCCGGAAATGTTCTGAATACACACCCATCCATTCCATTACCATGTGATCTAATAATAAATTCAACCAATGATTAATATTTAATAATTGCTTAGTTTTCCAGTGTTGGAGAATAGTTTTTTTTAGCTAGAATTAGAGCAGTGCAAACCAATTTTACATAATGTGGTGGATCTTCCATCTCCAAGCATAGTCCTAATGAACCAAACGAAGGAGTTAAAGGTATTTCTATATCAAGTACCATGTGCAATTTCTCTATAACCCCAGACCAAAAGTTCTGACCATAAAGAGTGAAGGTACGTAGATTACATTGAACACAGATGGGTGAGTTGATAAAACCCATTTTATGTTTTTTATATTGTGTAATATGTACTCTGTGCAAAATCTTATATTGAATAAGTTGTAAATTGGAATTATTAATCATAGAAAAAGTATTTTTACAAATTTATGTCCATATGATTTTTTTTTTTCAAAATCATATGAAAAAGATAGATCCGAGTCCCATTTTTCAATAGGTAGATCAAATTATCTATTCTAAGTAATAATTTATATAATTTAGATAGCATTTGTTTTTGTTTTTTGTTGTTGTTGTTGTTGTTTTTTTGATGGTGTAAGTGTTCTGATCTGAGTTACAAATACAGAAGGTTGAAGCGTATTGTGTTTAATATTTACTTTACTTCTGATTACTTACTTTATATGTAAATAGTGGATAAATTCTCCCTTGGAAATGGCATATTTGTATGTTAAATCGTTAAAGGAAATAAACGTATTATCGCAAAATAAATGATGTGAATGAGTTATGCCATATTGACTCCATTTACTAAAGAAAAAAAAAAACAGGATTCTTGTTAAAATAAAAATCGGGATTGTACGAAATAGGAGAATGTATACATGGGTCCACTGAAGAATTAGTTATATTTTTTATTTTCCACCAATTTTAAAGTTGAAGAAATTAATTTATTCTTAAAACAGTTATGTTTTTTAATTGATGTTCCAATAAACCTGTTTTTTTTTTTGTTTTGTTTTTTTTGTAAAGTTGACAAACTAATTCTAACTTTCTTATTTTTTCCAATAAATACCAGATATAACTGAATTTAAAGATTGGAACCATTTAAAAGAAGGCTCGAATGGAATCATGGAAAATGAATAATTAATCTGAGGGAGGATTTTCATTTTGACAGTTGCTATTCGCCCTATTAAAGAAAGAGGCAAATTGTTCCAACGTTTCAAATCATTACTAATTTTCATTAATGCCGGAAAATAATTTAACTGAACAGTTGCTGAAAGATTTAAAGAAATTATTACAGCTTGATATTATGTACTTCAATTTAACAGCTGAATCATTTTTGGTTGACTTAATCATTTACATACATTCCTGTCAAAGTAATCTGACATTATCAAGATGAATTTCTGATACAGTTATTGTCATATTTTATACCGCTTTCTTTTAAACATAGCGAATAAACTGTGATAATGTGAGAAATGTTGAAGGTGTCTGAATAAATTTTGTTTGACTGTATGTTCTCATAACGTGAAGAGATCAACATTCTTTGAATTTCCTTATGATATGTGTCCTTGATGAACGTTCTAAAAAAGCCTAACCTTTAAATAATGTTCTAATCATAACAAAAAAAAATGACTTTTAACATTATTAGAATATTAAAAATAACTATCTAAATATTGTTCTATATTGGGTGAAAATAAAGTTAGTAGAATGCTGTAAGAATTTTTCTGACCTTTAAATAACAAGAAAATTGGACGTTTCAATGTTTTAGAAACATTTCCTAAATGTGTTAAATTGTTTACTTTTAAGGGTCCATTTGAGTCCAGATGTTGCCTATATAGGCAGCTCGCTAGGTGTTGGAATAGAGCCAGTAAGACTTGTCTTTGTGCATAAACAGGATGAATCCATGCAGGAGTACAGCCAAGGTCTCTATCTTCTTTCTGGCCCTATACTACATACTTCCTGCACGGAGCTCACAGCGACCAAAATAAGACCCAAGAACAATTGTTGGCTCCAGTTGGTGCCTGAGTCCAGAAAAGGGTTTGATTTGCCATGCATCGTCGGGATCTGGACACGTGCATTCGGGGAAGGTCTTCCATCAGGACTGGGAGCCCTCGACGTGTGTGACGACACACTCCAGCAGCAGGTTCGAGTTCAGCTGTTGTTTACATCCCTCCATTGAACATTGTGTGATGAGGAGTTACACACAAGCTGTTCTCCGAAGCTCGTGGTACAGGAACAGAACAGCGGGATTCAGATTGTCCATGTTTTGCAACATCCTCTGCATGACAACGGTGCTCATTTTAACCCCTTACTTTCTGAGACAACATGCAAAATGAGGATCAAAAAAAAGGCCAAAGCTTTGAATCAACAGAAACCCAGTAACTTTATTATTATTATTAATATTATTATTTAATTTCTTTGTCATTTATCACGAGGATGAAGGTTTTTGCCTCCAAATATGGACATTTTAATGTGATCTGATTATATAGAAAATAAAATTTCTGAGATATGCTGCTGTTCAAAGAAATTAATACCAATAATGAATTTTATTCAGCTTGGACACATTAAATTGATCAAAAATAAGAGAGGAGAAAGGATTCCTATTTCAAATAAATGCGTACTTTCTAGAATTATAATATAATATAATATAATATAATATAATATAATATAATATAATATAATATAATATAATATAATATAATATAATATAATATAATATAATATAATATAATATAATATATGCTACCAGCCAAATAAATATAGCCTTGGTGACTATAAGAGACCTATTTCAAAAACATAAAAAAATCTAACTGACCCCACGGTGTTGAGTGACAGTGTGTTTTTAGATTTAAGCTGGCAAATATTTGTATAATATTTCATAAATTACCAACATTAAGTTCTCTAAGCATTTTCTGGTTTTACAAGCACAAGGCTAATAATGTTAAATGAAGCTGTAAAAATGTCAAACCTGTTGCCTTTTAAAGATGTATGTCCTATAATATAACAAACTGTACTAATCAGCCCACTGGTAGATAAACAATGTAAGTTGACAAAAAAGGAATGGAGTGGGAACTGAAGGATGTAAACAACAGAGAAACGGTTCAATCTAGACTGAGGTGAGAGACTAATGGTGTCTGAATGATTTACACTCATTAGATTAGTTGGCAAGTTTCCAGACTCTGGAAAGCTGGTGTCTGAACTGACCGTGTCAGTGTGTGTATTAACAGTGGAATTATTCTTAAATAGCAGACATGGCACATGAATTACAGAACGTGGCATTTCAACACATTTTAAAGCAGAGGAAATGTTACTCATAGAAACTCATAGAAAAATGAGACTTGTCATTCAGAACAACATGTGCTGGAATGCACAGCAATCCTGCACTCCATCCAGCTTTCAAGTGCATTTCCAAGTCCAGTCTGTGCATATGAGACTGTGTGTTTATCATAGTGAGGAATGTACACTATTTGGTAAGTCAAATGCTGGCTTCACCGTCAGGATGTGGACAAACACGGTCTGGTTAATGGGTTCATCCATTGATTTCACACAGAACAAAAGTGCCAATAGCCTCGCTAGCATTCCTGTGTTCCTCAGTGTCGCTCTTCATCAGGATAAACCTCAGAGAACACTGTTTAAGAATATGCCCCAGTCATAGCTCGCTTTAAAATCACTAAATTTCACATAAAGAAAATAATGTTAAAATGCAAAATACACTACCGTTCAAAAGATTGGGGTCGGTGGAGACTCGTATGCTCTCCAAGCTGAATTTATTTGTCAAAATACAGTAAAAACAATAATATTGTAATAATTAGCAGTCATTATTCCAGTCTTCTGTCACATGATCCTTCAGAAATCATTCTAATATGATGATTTGCCACTCAAGAAACATGTTGAAAACAATTGTGCTGTTTCATTTTTTTATTATTATTATTAATTAATTTATTCATTTATTTATTGTAGAAATCACGATACATTTTCTTCCTTTGATGGCTAGAAATTTCAATAAAAATATGAGTTTTAATTTAAAAAAATAAAATAAAAATCCCACTGATCCCAAACTTTTGAATGGTATTATATTACATTGTATTGTATTTTATTATACACTGAAACAGTTTTATGACAGAATATATATATATATATATATATATATATATATATATATATATATATATATATATATATATATATATATATATATATATATATATATATATTAAATCAGTATAAGTTAATGTAAAATTAGTTTTATTTACTTAAAATGAATAAATAAATAACCAAGCTATTCAATTGTAAGAAAAGGCCTAAAAACAAATTCATTTGAAAATAATTTATATTTATAAAAAATAAATAAAAAAGCAAATGTAAAAGCAGGTTGGTTACAAAGCATTTTTGCTGCATGACTATTGAAAACTATTCAAAACCACTTATTCATATGTGGTGTCAAACGAAACCTGTTTGAGAATGAAAGCATATAAAAGCCTACATCATTTACGAGTACAGTTCATGCTTATTGTGCAATATGTGTTATGCTTCCTGTTCATGTAAGTAGCCTAGAAACATCTGTCTCATCCACCCCAGCTGTCCACGTATAGAATGTAGGTCAGTGTGTGATGACAGCTCAGCACTACTGACACAAATATTGACAGGAGGAAATGACAGAAAATAGGTTGAAGGAGGTGGGCAAGCGACAACTCACACGACAGGTATTGTCAGCTATCGGAAAACCCTCGGAAACTCGGGCTTAAAGAAACCTCTGGCTTTCCCACTCATAATTATGACATTATGGTGGTATTCATGTGCGTTCAACCCGGAAATGCGATCTTTCTGACATTACTAGAACACACCAATTCTTCTGCTAAGCTGAGCTATAAGCAATATGTCACATGGTGCCTCAGATTCTTTATGAATATCAGCTTTATGAATATGACTTTCTATCTCTGCTATGTGACAGGAATTCAAGTCCAGGGAGTCTCGCCAAACACTCTGCCAGTCGTGAAATACCCCATATATTTTTCCTGAAATGAAACCGGAGGCATTTTCATAAACAGTTTATCCAGCACCTCACTCATAAACACCACATTTGCAATAAAAGCGGACAGGAACGAGAAGGTAAAGCCTTAAAATGGAAGTCATCTGAGACATGGCAGCAGCCCTGTGCTTGGCCCAGGGTCACCGAGTAATAAACAGTTATGAAAACAGTTATCGCCAGGCTGAAGGGGTCTGTACGGGGGGAGAAATCTCCACATTTCATTTCCGCTCAGCGCTCTGGTTTCACTCTTAACTAAACCACTGCAGGAGAACAGAGGCTTTAGGTGAGGTGGGTTTCAAGTATTATTACTTCTAGATATGTGATTCAAGTTTAAATTGTATTACTCATGCTCCAAACATCCTTCCAGACCTGTAGGATCTCGTTTAGCTGAACGATCTCCAAAAAGGCCAAAAAGCACCACTGAAGTACAGTGTTATTTTAGCAGTATTTAAATAGTACTATAGTTTTATTAATGTTTTGAATTATCTTTTATTTTTATATTTTTAGGGTTTTAGTCATTTATGCTTTTGTCATTTCTATTAGTTTTCTTTTTAAGTTTTTTTTTTTTTTGTGATTCACTTTAAGTTCAACTTTTCTGTTTTCATTTAGTTGCTAATTCATGTTTAATTATCTTTTATGTTTACTTTTTTCATCTAATCTTTATATTTATATTTAATTTTATTTCATTATTTTTCAATTAACTAACATTTTGGGACCAATTCCCACTATTAACTATGTATTTTGCCTCAATTAACTCCTAATTTGCTGCTTATTAATTAATAGATAGTTGATGTATGGTCATGCAGAATAAGATATTAATGTGTGCTTTATAAGCGTTAATAATATCCTAATAAAATGCATGCTAATAAGCATATAGTCAAGGGTGCACATAAGTTTTTCAGCCTGTTTCTCATATGAGAACCTGGAGATTTGGTTTGGTCCTCACACGGGCCATGGCATGTAGTGTGACCCATAAAATATAACTATAAAATAATTAATTAATAATAGTGATAATAAATAATAATATTATTGCACTTTATTTCGTTTATATATATATATATATATATATATATATATATATATATATATATATATATATATATATATATATATATATATATATATATATATATATATATAATAAATTAAATAATCAAGTGTGATAATACTATTTTATTTTCAAATAAAAAGGCAATATTACATACAAATGCAATTATTTTATAGTAAACTTAAAAATAAAATGTTAATATTTTTATTATTATTTTTGTTATGATCATTATTTTAATTTTCATCATTTTCAAACGTAAAATCAGCAAGCTTTTATTTTGGCGGGTTGCCGGCAAGTAAGTATTATGCGCTTCCGGGTTTAGCGCTGCTGATGGAATTGCGTCAGTCAATGAAATGTCACAGACAGTTTTGCTTTGAAGACGGCAGCGGTAGCCTAGGTTATGCTTTCAGTTTGAATAGAAATCTTATACAGTATAGTTTGTCGATCAAAAGTGGTAATTGTGCATTAACAGCTGTCAGCCATGTCCTTACGCAAATGCGCTGTCAGAACTTATTTACACAGCGCATTTTTCATTTTGGTCGCGCATGCGGACCTGCGGACAAACTTATGTGCACCCCTGCATATAGTTAATAGTGAGAATTGGACACTAAATTGTTACCAAATTTTAATAGTTACAGTTAATTCAATTAAATTCTAGTTTATTTGTATAGCGCTAGTTAACAATACCAACCCTGCTGAAGCATCATAAAACTAGTTTATTAGACTCATGTGATATATTTCAAGCTTCTAAAGACATACAATAGCTTTGTGTGAGAAAGAGATCAAAACGTAATAAATGACCAATCTTCCCCTCGGCTATTGCTGAAATATTAGAAACTCCGATACAGCCGTCTGTGGACCAGCACAAATTTCAATTTTTAATTTGTAAAATTTTGAATTTCACAATAGCATTTTCTGTATCCATTTCTGTAACTTCAGACTGACCAGGCCTTCGAAATCTTTACACAACATTCTTCAAAAGTTCTGCTTTTGTGTTACATCGAATTTGGAACAACATGAGTGTGAGGAAAATGAAGATATTTTTTTACTTTTGAGTGAACTGTCTCTTTAAGATGTATGTATGTATGTATGTATGTATATATTATTTTTTAAAACACATTTAAGAGTCATATCACTTTCAAGATCACTTTTTTTTTTTAATTCATACATTTTTTTTAATATGTAGGCTATAAGACTTTCCAGGTGAACTGTCCTTATCACCTGTCTCAGTTTTACAGCCACAAACAAACAGCCCAATCTCAGTATCTGCTCTTGAGAAGACTTTAACCAGCTCTAAAAGCATAAAACACAGTGATTACAGATTCCCCTAAAACCAAATACACTGGCGTGTAACAGCTTGTTGCAACATTTCGCCTCATTAAGGGCTGCAGGCTTTTTAATTAGGTTATCTGAAAAGGGATTTAGGATCTTACGCAAGTTCCCTTATTAGGTTAAAACCTAACTGACCGTGATATTTGCATGACTTCCAGATCTGTGGACTCAGGTCAGTGGGCTTCCTAACCTCACAATTGAAAATAGACACGGCACAAGTGCGGCAGTCATGTTGCTTAAACGCTAGTTGTGTAAGTGACTAATTCTAGTTAACGATTAAACTTTATTTTCTGGTTTTGTGTGGAGTTTATTGGTTAAACAAAGGAGCTGCGTTCTAAAAAAGCCTGTCAAGGTCAGGTGAGTGTTTCGATCCACTTTTCTGTGTACCACACACTATTTGGACTCTATCACGAAAAGCCTTTTAAAAAAGCGATTGGGCACAGATATGTATAATCATTGTTTACTTATTTACTTTCTAGTAAGTGAGCGAGAGAAACAGACGTTTGTGTGTTTTAGTGTGTGTGCACTGTTGGCAGACGTAGAAGGATCTCTTTGCTCGGCCTGAGGAGTGAGGAGGATGCTTACAAACACACACACATGGCAGAGAGCTCCCTCAGTCCCGCTCCATGAATGACCTGCCTCAGTCTCCGCATAAAGACGATCTATGAGACAGATCGCCTGGCCTGCCGGGTCACGTGACCTGTGAAGGAGTCATTGATGACAGTGCTACAGGATAGAGTTCTGCTCAATGGCATGAGCTACAGTACCAGGGGAAAACCAGGGAGGGAAATGAACAGCCACTGCTATTTAAAAGTGGGTTACTTGGACGCTACGCCACACATAACAGTGATAAATCAACACTAGACATAGTTAGCATAGCATAGCTTTGCGCACACCCACACTGTCAATTTTTAGGTGACCCACATCCCTGCCTGTATATGCTTTCCTGAAGGCGTTGTATGGCATTTTGTGGAACAGCATGCAGGAAATGTCCCGTTATCTGACAGATATCAATCAAATTGGTGTACTGAGATGACACGCCTTTATATGTGACAGTATAAAATCTGTAAACAGCACTATAAAAACAAAAAAGTTGAGCCAACTTAAAATTTTAAGGCAACCAGCTTCAGCAGATTTTTGAGTTTGCTCAACTTATTTTTGTGGGAGATTCTCACATTTTTGTTGTATAAACTTAAAACGACAAGTTGAGAAAACTCAAAAATCTGTTGAAGCTGGTTGCCTTAAAATTTTAAATTGGCTCAACTTTTTTCTTTTTTTTTACAGTGAGGTACGCTATTACTTATCTTATTGTGAAATATTCATTCATGTTTATGTTTCATATTTAAATGTTTCATATATCTTTTTATATTTAACATTTTTTTAAATATGCTAACTTCTGGTGAAAACAACAAATGTCTCTCTGGTGACGTATGCTGGACTACTATAATTATTTAGTCCACTTAAACCCCACCCTATATATATATATATATATATATATGAAGAGCTCAGATACAAAAGCCTCTAAATGCCATTTGAAATTTTCTTCTAAAATGAGCATTTTTATCAGACTCCTATGTGCAGGTTCAGTAATTTCACTTTAATGGCAATGAATAGGTTCTTTTCATTGCCATTATAGTAAAATAACTGAACATAAACGTAGGAGCCTGAGACAAATTCTCATTTTACAAGAAAATTTCAGGGACTTGCATCTGAACTCCTCATATATATATATATATATATATATATATATATATATATATATATATATATATATATATATATATATATATATATATAGTATACAAGATATGCATACAAAACATTCTTGGCAGCATTTTTAGAGACTATCTAGTATGTTTGTACCTTTACTTTGGATCCTCTCTTAAAGCCTGCCGATGGTTAAGGCCTGTTCACACCAAGACGAATATTTGAAAACCATTTAAACTTGAATGAACAGATGTTAATGCATCTCTTGAGACGAACACAAACATTTGCTTGCTGTCAGTGTGATAGATTACTTGTTCTAAGTTAAAATATGCCTTCTTTCCCCGTTATATACTAGGCAAAAAACTGAGTGAAAAAGAGTCCTAAATTCACAGTATGCATAAAACAGTAGGCTAAAAGTTGAGAAGTGCACATCCAATGGAGACTTTACTACGTCATGAGGCCACAGGAGAGGATCTGTGAATGACAGTGAAGTGACACAATTGTCACATCGCAAGGCCAACATGGCAGATTGGCTGTTTGTCTGGATTTAATTCGTACAACACACATTCAAACTATATAGAACATAGTCTTTTAACAGTCGCAAAGTAACTTCTTCGTATTCAAATGTAGTACCATCTCTCTTGTCTCTATCCTGTTATATTTCTTGTTATTTGATAAACACCATCGCAAGCACAAAAAAAGTTGTATTTATGCTTCACCACCTAGTATCAGAAAGTGAATCTGTCATTTTTTCCCATTGGTCTAAACAGACAAATTTGAATGAATTTTTGGGCCAAGCATTTGCGTTGATGTGAACAGGCCTTTAACCTCAATTACTGAATGCAATGAACCGACTGCCGACATGTTTACTTGAGCTATTTTTAAACACAGTAATGAATGCATGCTGTTTACAGTATGAAATCGCTATGTTCTGTTTATGTCGTATTAAGATATGGACCTGTTATGCTATGGCTGCATGTTTAATAAATCCAAATAGCAGAGATATAAGGCTGACAGTGACTGTGTGTGCTTTCCATGTGTGTCCGAGGGCATGTGTACGATAGCCGGATTAGTTACAGGCAGTTTCTGTGTCAGTACATGAGGTGTGTGTGCGGACTGGCAGATAGAAGTTTATTTGTGGCGTGTTTGAGTAGGCGTGAGTATGAGCGTGTAGTGTGCATGGAGATAGGACATGGTTTATTTAAAGACATTCTTCCAATAGGATCCCTTTCGTGGTGTAACTCTCTTTGGCTCAGGGTCTGTTTAAGGGTGCGATCTTGGCTCTCAAGGGCAATATCGGGGAGAGGGCCTTCAAAAGCATCGGGCATTTTTTTTAGAACTGAATAGTCGTTGCACAACAACTTGTAGATGTACTTGTAGATGCACAGTATGCACATGAACCATTAAGCAACCATCTTGCTTACGAATAAAGCACCAATTGTTGTTTTCCATACAATTTTGGGACTGAGACCTGAAGCTCTGAAACGAAAAGACACAATCATAATTATTATGATTCATGCGCAATATTTAAAGGCTTCTAAAGTCATATGATAGCTTTCCGTGAGGAGTAGCATGAAAATTAGATTATTCACTGATAATCTAAAATGACCTATTAACTGCTACGACTGATCTTTGAGTCAGAGCGTTAGAACACTTAAGACCTGTTTTGTGAACTGGATTAACTGATTAATTGAAAATACCAGTAATACTGTAGATTAGGGAACAATACTCACAGTTTTCCTTCAGTGAACTCTTAATTTGCTGCTTATTGATAGTTAGTAAAATAGCTGTTGTAGTAGTTATGTTTAGGTATGGGGTAGGGTTCAGGGATCTAGAATATGGTCTTGCAGAATATTAATGTGTGTTTTATGAGTACTAATAAACAGCCAATATGCATGCTACTTAATAACAGCTTGTTAATAGTGTTCCCTAAAGGGTATTACCTAAAGGTCCCACTTAATATTAGGTGCCTTAACTACTGTGTACTTACATCAAAAAAGTACAATGTACTTACTGTGTTCATATTGTATTGCAAAACACTTTTGCTGCTATTGAGGTGGGATACGGGTAATGCTATGGTGGTATGGGTAGGTTGAAGGGATGGGTCAACAGTATAATGCAGGTATTTCTAAAAATATAAGTACAATGTAAAACACGTATGTACACAATAAGTGCATTGTATCAAATGATTAATTTAAATGTAAGCACATAGTAGGTAAGGACACCTAAAATAAACTGGGACCACCTAAATTCCTAACTCAAAATATCAATTTGTTCACAAATCAGAGAGCTCTGCTTCTCTCATTAACTGCCAACTTTAATTTAGTGATTTCTTAAAGGAAAACCACCGTTTTTCCATATTCTAATATGTTCTTCCCTCAACTTAGATGAGTTCATACGTACCTCTCCCGTCTCAGTGCGTGCACTTAATCGCTCTAGCGCACGGCGCAACTATGCTAGCGTTTAGCTTAGCACCATTCATTCCTTAGGATCCAAACAGGGATGAATTTAGAAGCCACCAAACACTTTCATGTTTTCCGTTTTTAAAGACCGTTACATGAGTTAAGTACAGTGACACAAAATAAAAC
This sequence comes from Acrossocheilus fasciatus, assembly GCA_036784905.1. Lineage (NCBI taxonomy): Eukaryota > Metazoa > Chordata > Actinopteri > Cypriniformes > Cyprinidae > Acrossocheilus > Acrossocheilus fasciatus. The sequence goes on from CM071950.1 coordinate 8,376,122, forward strand.
GTGACGATTTTCTAAGCGGATAAAAAATGAGAACTATAATGTATGGCGGAAGAGCACTTCGCAGCACTTCGACCACGGTGCAGTAATATCATCATGAGCCGAGGTCGAAGTGCTGCGAAGTGCTCCTGAAGAATGAATGGTGCTAAGCTAAACGCTAGCATAGTTGCACTGTGCGCTAGAGCGATTAAGTGCACGCACTGAGACGGGAGAGGCACGTATGAACTCGTCTAAGTTGAGGGAAGAACATATTAGAATATGGAAAAACGGTGGCGTTTTCCTTTAAATACTATTAATAAGCAGCATATTAGGAATTTATTGAGGAAAAAGTCGTAGTTAATAGTGAATAAGTGTTCCCTATTCTAAAGTGTTACCGAAAGTCATATACACCTATGGCTTGAGGGTGAGTAAATAACAGGCTAATTTTCATTTTTGGGTGAACTAACCCTTTAACAACAACCTTAATAACTATTAATAAGCAGTAATTGCGAATTTACTGAGGCAAAAGGAATTGTTAAGAGTTAATAGTGAGAAAAGGACATTAAAACAAAGTGGCCAATGATTTTTAAGCATCAATCTCAAAAACAAATAAGATATTAGAAGACTTTGAAGAATCTGTGTGGGGAAAGAAAGAGAGAAAAAAGGAAAAAGAGAGGGATAATAAACATCCTGATGTGCACAAACACTCATTTCCAGCACTCATTTCCCTCAGAGACCTTATCAACGCGGCCTTTGTCTGAAAAGCGGTCGATATGAAATCTCAACATGACCAAGCACACCACCTTCACAGCACCTTCCGCTTCGGTGTCCTCCACCCTACTTTCCCCTCAGACTCAACTTCACCTAATATCCGTAAAGAGCTCACCTCTGACCTCTTTAACTTCCCACATATACACTTTGAAACCTGAAGACCTTGTCCTTCTTTCTCACAAATGTTGCGCTTTTTGCCAGCTGCAAACCAATGTCACCAGTAACACAGCAGATAACGACCAAGCTCACGTGCTTTCAGCGTAGCTACAGTATTGGTACAGTATAAACATTTTGGATGATTATGTGCAATTACTTTGTGGTCCATAAACACATATTCATACACACATAGACGCTCCTCCGTCATAAACCAACAGATCTCAAGGGTTTCTGTTGGGGAGCCGAACAAAATGTTTACTCAGTAATAACGCAAATGAGTACAGTTATCCACGTCACACTGCCAAGAAATTGCTGGAGTGTGTGTGCCAATGAAACGTCTTCAAATAAGGCTTCCACTTACAAGTGTAAGCTGCTCGATTTTACGATCCACTGAATTTGTGTATGTACAGAGCAAAGAGTGGGAGTGTGTGTTTACTTGCAAACTATTAGACCACCACACTGAAGCATGTTTTCCACATTTCTGCCCATACAATTTACTGTTTTGATATTGTAAATAGTTTACATAAGTGAATGTTACTCAATTCAGATTTGCACTGATCACCTGGCCGTACAGAATCTTAATCTTTTTTTTTCTGTCCTAATTTTGGGACAAAATCTGCTGGATTCTCTTGAATGGACATGTTATCTTTTAAACAGTGTAAAATGTGTTTAGCTGAGAGTACTATCCTTGTGAAAAGTACACATTAGCATACTTTTAAAAGTACTTATTATAGAAATAATATACTAAAAATATATACGTAAGTGCAAACTGAATGTAATGTTTTCAGACACTTAAATGCATGTTAATTGCAATTAAATGAAAATGTATTATAGTTTAAGGGCTTAAATAGATATTTATATCTAATTTCATAATCACTTTGAAATATGGTTAAAGTGTATGCCAAGCGTATTGTCAAGCATTTATGCTAAACTATAATATACCTTAATATAATTTCTATTGAAACTTGTATGTCATGTATTTAAATATATGTGTAATATCACATCTATAATGAGTAAATTGCAATTAAGTGCATTGAAAATTACTTCTTAAAACTGTACTTAAAGGGATAGTTCACCCAAAAATGAAAATTCTGTCATGATTTAGTTTTTGTTTTTTCCTCTGCTAAACACAAAAGAAGATATTTTGAAGGATGTTGGTAGCAGTTGACGGCAGCCTGTTAACTGTTTGGTTACCGACATTCTTCAAAATATCTTCTTTTGTGCTAAACAAAAGAAAGAAGCACATACAGTTTTGGAAGGACATGCGGGTGAGTAAATCATTTGAGGGAACTTTCCCTTTAAGTGTGTTAAGAAACATATTTGTGAAAGTCTACTCTCGTTAAGTACACATAATATTAATGAACTAAAAATACACTCATATTATCTGCAAGTACAGTTTTTATGTACTTTTAAGATTTGAAATATACTACAAGTGCACATTCAAGATGACTATGCGCACTTCTTTTTCACAAGTGTAAATTCTTGATATTTAATAAACAATCTTGCCAGGGATATGTGAAAACTTTGTGCATGACAAATGTTCCAATTTCTGTCTGACAATCTCCAAAACCTAATCAAATCATAAATGTAGTATTTAAAAACAACACATTAATAATGAAATTGTAACGATATAACTGTGACTATGCTAACACCTAAATGATTCATACGGCCTGTGATTCATACATGAATGTGTTTCTCAGGATCACAACACACATTTGTCACATCTTTTATTACAGCTTGAGTACTTCCTTATCACAAAGCTGAGCTCCACCTAGTCTAACAAAACAACTATACAATACATGCATTGTAATACTTCACAGCTACCGCACACGGTCCATAGGGCAAAGCAGGTTCAACCTATTAGTTTCTGTGTGAGAATGAAGTACTATAAGTTAAGTAAATACTCGTATCTTTCGTACTGTTCATTTGAAGCACAAATAAAAAGTTCATTGCCTCAAAACAAAAAATCAGAACTGCGTATTTGGTCTATTTTGGAGCTACATTCACATTTGTCCAGGGTCTGTTTGTCTCGACCTCAGCAGGAACATCTTGACCGGCAAATGTAAACTCAAGACAATGACAAAGACAATGAGGAGTCATGGGGAAGCCTGGCCAAACAACAAGGGAGATATCCGGTTTAGAGGGGAATTACTGGATCAAGCTCAAGTGGATGTTTTTTTGGAGTAAATGTGATTTTAAGTCATCAACATGCTTTAGAAACAGTGTCCCAAAACGTATTTGTAAATTCAGTAAATGCCACTGAATTAAATATCAAAGCAAGTGGCAAGAGCAAACAAATACGGATGACTTTTCATCAGTTGGTGTTTTGATGATTTTTAGCCGATGTATAAAGTCGCTTCTCCTCAAGTTCACACAGGTGTCCAGCAGAATATTTTTTTTCAGTTTTTTTTTTTTTTTTGGCATTTAAAATCATCATTCATTCATTCATTCATTCATGATCAAAAACAGCAATATTGTAAAATATTAGTATCATTTTAAAGAACTTGTCTATTTGAAAATGCAATTTATTCCTGTGATGACGAAGTTGAAATTTCAGCATCATAACTGAAGTTTTCAGTGTCACATGACCCTTCAGAAATCATTCTAATATGATGATTTGCTGCTCAAGAAACATTTCTGATTATTATCAATGTTGAAAAAAAAGGTGTGCTGCATTATATTGTTTTGAAATACACTGCATTTATTAACATTATTAAGAATTTTATTCAGCATGGACACATTAAATTGGTAAAACGTGACAAAACGATTTACAAAAAAAAGGGTTACAAAAAGATTTCTATTTCCAAACAAAAGCTGTTCTTTTGAACTTTCTATTCCTCAATGAAAAAAAAATCATATTAGAATGATTTCTGAAGATACTGAAGTGTGGAGTAATGATGCTGAACAATTCAGCTTTCATCACAGGAATAAATTACGTTTTGAAATATATAAACAAATTGTAATAATATTTTGCAAAAATACTGTTTTTACAGTATTTCAAATAAATACAGCTTTGGTGAGCAAAAGAGATTACTTTAAAAAGCATCAGAAAAAAAAAAGTAATTATTTTTAACCAATAGTGTACATTAATACATTTTTTATTGTGGCTTCAGTATCCAAACTCTCTTTGATGTCTCTATATGAGTTTTCGGTAACACTTTAGAATAGGGAACACTAATTCACTATTAACTACGACTTATCCCTCAATAAACTCCTAATTTGCTGTTTATTAATAGTTAGTGCGGTAGTTGTTAAGTTTAGCTGTTGGTAGGATTAGGGATGTTGAATAAGGTCATGTAGAATAAGGCATTAATATGTGCTTAATTACTACTAATAAATGGCTAATATTCCAGTAATATGCATGCTAATAAGCAACTAATTAAGAGACCCTAAAATAAAGTGTTACCGAGTTTTCTATACATTTTTGGCATGAATAACCTAGTTCTTCTTCCTCCCTTGATCTCAGGCTTATTTAGATCAGTCCATTCTTAAAGTGAGAAACATAACTGATAAAGCTACACCCATGATTTAATCCCAGTTCAGGGAGCAATCTGAATAATTATCCAGTACAAAGGAGCCGGCGAGCACACACACACACACACACACACACACACACACACACACACACACACACACACACACACACACACACACACACACACACACACACACACACACACACCACACACACAAAACATAAAAGTTATTATTCTGTTTTTTCTATCTATTAACCCTAAACCTACCCCTCAAAAAAAAATCATTCTGTATGATTTATAAGCTCATGGGGACCAAACAAAAAGGACAAGGATTTTGCACATTGCCATCTTTGTGAGGACATTTTGTCCCCATAATGTACAGTATACCTGAATCACACACACACTCATCCTCATCATCCATTATTAGCAACAGTAACATGTAAACACAACTCAGATGTGCAGATCAACCTGTTTCTCTTATCTTCCAGTATCAGGAAACTGAGCAGTGACTGACTCAAGCAGGGTCAACACACTCTACTGGACTTATCCTGCCCTATGGATATTGTCATCGCCGGTCCACCGTCTGTCGGCCTCAGCGACCTCCCGCACATCACGAGTAAATATTTGCAATTTAGTGAAATAGTTAAGAGTTAGGGCCAAGCTGCATCTCTCATGCAGAGCCTTAAAAATGTGCCTTTAAAAGTCTTTTTTCTTCATAAGGGGATTTTCTGGACACTGATTTACACCTCAAAACCAGGGACTCAACTAAAGCATGAAATGAAAGCTTGTGCGTGATTACTGTGCAATCGCACATATTTTAAATCAACTTGTAGTTTTCTATCTATTTATCTATCTATCTATCTATCTATTGCAAACAGACAGATAGACAGATTATCCTATTTAAATCAATGTGATAAACAGGTTAGTAATCTAAAAAGTCATCAAAAAGTAATCCGATTATATTGCCTACAATACATAATGTAATGGATTATGTTACTGACTAGAATTTTTGTCATGTAATTTGGAATGAGTAATGGATTATAATTGGTGAGTAATCTACTCAGCACTGTATGGATGGATGGATAGACGGATAGATAACACTAAAACTTTAAATATAGAATATACGTAAGCCCCTTTATTTACTGGATATGACAGCAGTTTCATGAATCTGCCACCCCCTCCTTCCCCAACAATTCCTGTTAAACACAGTGCAGCACAAATAGAAACTTTCAGAAGGTCTGACTGACGATACCAATAAAGATGACAAAACCAGCAGGAGAGAGGCTGGAAATGGGAGGTGGCGAGGAACCGGGTCTTTCCTGCCATAATCAGAAGTCAGAGCATTTCCTGTCATTGTAGGAGCTCCAGGGCCATTTACCACACTGACACACAAACATGCACACTCGAGTGTTTGCATTCACACGTATAAGACACGGCGTACAGATTTACAACGCATTCCTGATCCTGACGGACAAATGTTACCGCACAAAAGAAATGCATCACGGCCCATTTGGCACTGATCTGCTCGCCGTGGGTCTTGATAAATACTCCATCATAAATAGAGTGGGGCTATATAAATATTTGCCCGCTGTTATCATTCTTCCTTATTTTATATATGACTTCAATGGTGGTGATAGCTTTTATCAAATAGGCACTGCAGTGCTTTAAAACGCTGGCAAAAACAAACAGCTTTGAATGACTAAACCGAGTCAAGGTTGCCTGAATGCCCTGCAGTATCAGTTGTACACAACAGGCACAAGTCTGAGCCACATGTGAATCATGGTCATTTATGAATGGTGAGCAATATGTGAATGGCAGCGTGCTAAACGTTCTCATCCTTTCTTGAGTGAACGCTCATTTTCTTCTGTTTATTTTAGGGAAGGCTGTGTTATGCAAGTGCTATCAAATAACCAATGCAAGCGAACTGTCATGAATCATGTATTGTTTGAAATATGCATTTATATGCACCAAGCAAGTTTTGACACTGCATACAGATGAGTTCAGTCTTAGTCAGCCATAGAAAACAAAACTACCAGGTTGGGGCAACCCCTATAACGCCTCACAGGCAGCTAAGCATGCAGACAGAATGCAGACCACTGCGGTCAGACTCAACCTCAGCATGCAGAAGCCTTCAGGGTTCATGGGAGTCGAGAGAGAGATTGTTTTCAGTGAAAAACTACAAGAATAGAAAAGGTGGCTTGTGTGTGTGTGTGTGACTTTAAGAGCTAATGCATAAGTATGTTGCAAAACAGCTCCAGGTTTTTTTATTATTATTTTTTTTTTTCAATGAAAACCACATGGACTACATTCCAACGTTTGTTTGTTTTTTTTCCAAAATTATTTTATTGGGAGAACTACAAAAATGTACAGTACAAAGTTAACAGTCTCACACGCAATTTGTAGTGAACTGACTCCCCGAAAAACAATGTTACAAATCCTGTTCTTTTTGTCTTTTTTATTACATTCAAAAAGCTTTACTTCTGATAAAGTAGTCAAAAAAGGTACATAGTGCGAATCCCCTGTACCTACTATGTACAAACTAAATGTGTTCAAACTCTTCCCCGTCCAGCAAGTTTGGAAGATTCAGACCATTACCATATCATAGGAAAGCAAGAGAACAAACAAAAAGGCAAAACAATGCAAGGAATAGGGAGTAATAGAAAAAATACAACTCAGATTGTTGCTCTAAGTCTCTATTTCTCTCCTTTGATAAGTGGTAACAACCTTCCAAGAAGTTTAAATTACAAACTACATTCATTTCCTTTTGTTGTAAAACAATAACATGTATGAAAATACTTTATTTGGTTAATCATAAGGCAATGTAAGATGGTGAATCCCCACAGGCACTAGGCAGTAATACTGGGGCTCTGGTCTGCTACATTCTCACGCACGTGGCTGCCGTGCATTGTATAGATATATACGTATAAAAAAAATAAAAAATACTTTTTGGTTAATCGATTTACTTGGGATCTTTGAAATCTGATTTCTATGCAAATTTAAGGCTAGTACATGTTCGGACGGTCCTCTGTCAACCACAGTTTATACATTCTACAGACAAACCTAAAGGGACGCGTCTGACGATTCTCCAAAATGACAAAAAACAAACAAAAAAAACCCTTCTGAAAAGTAACATCCCAACAAACAGCAAAATCACACAAACTGTTTTTTTAATGAACGTAAACAAGGAAACAAAATTAATGAAATAAATATCACATACAATCTCTTAAATTAAGATTTTTTTTTTTTTACTCATTTACAATAAAATAAAGTGAAGTTACAAAAAGAGACCAAACAAAAATATATATTACTGTGAAAAGAACATACACTCCACTTTATGTAGATTAATAATGGCGATCATAATTTAAACATAATAAAAGAATATAGATCTATTGCTTCATCATACTCGATAAATACAGTATGGACACAATTAACAATGTAGCCTATACTTTTCACAAGATAAAATAAATAAGTTAAATAGTTCATAGCCAGTTAAGCACCGCTATGTAATCACTCATATCAGCTAAAAAAAAAAAAAAAAAAAATAGATATATTTAACCATCAGCAGTGATTTCCCAACAAGCCAAACGAGAGAGCTTCAAACTGCACAAACCAACCAAACCACTGGGTGGCGCCGCGAAACTGGATAAACTTTTGGAATGGATGTACATACTTTGAAAACTAGTATACTTTTCGTCAAGGCATATTCTTGGCAAGGATGAAGGAAAATCTGAAACCGCTCTGTCTTTCACGTTCACAAGTCTTTTGTACAAAAATCTGGAAAGTAGTTGGTCCAAAAAGACCAAGAAAATGCAACAAACTGCACCGGTGGAATGCCTTCAAAGCAGTTCAAACAGACTAATGCCATGTCGAGCGTCTGACAAAAACAAATCCATCTCCCTCGATATTAAAAAGTCTATTGCTCAACTACATATCTCTAACGGGAGACTCCTCCGCTATCGAGTCCACTACAACAACAACAACAAGCGGATTAATCATCGGAAATCGACAGCCTGCTGAAGATTGGCAAACGCCTTCCGCCGTCCAGACTGGGAGACTCGGAGCCGCTGAGACTTCCGGAGGAGCTGAGGGAGCCGCTGGCGTAGCTCTCCCGGTCAGAGATGCTGTCAGGCGGGCTGGGGGGCGAGTCGAACACCGGCGACTCTGACAGGCGCTGGAGGGACTGCAAGTGGCCGAGGCCGTCGCCCATGTTGACCTGAAGGTTTGCGTAATAACCGTTGTGCGTGTGCACGGCCAGCGGCGCGAGCAGGGCTTTGAGGTCTTGGCCGGTGAAAGAGAAGGCACTGTTTCCGAGGCACCTAGCGTCTTCGTAGAAGCTCGCGGCGCAGGAGGAGCCGCTGGAGGGAGGCGGAGTGCGCGACGTGGGGCTCTCGAGGAGGGGCGAGTCGAGTCCGTGGTGGTGGTGGTGGCTGGAGAAACCCGAGAAGCTGAGGCTGTGGTGGAGTTTCGGTCGGTGCTGGTGCTGCTGCTGCTGTCCGTAGCCGCTCACCGGCTCGCACCGAGCGGGCTTGGCGGACTCTCCCTGCACGCTGTTGGCGTTGCTCGGCGCCGGTCTGCGCTCGTCGGCGTTGTGGATGAAGTGGCACCGCGGACCGTATGGGCAGAAGCCGATGGTGTGGAAAGTGCGACAGGGCTCGGTTTTGTACTTGGGGTGGCGAGACAGGCTTCTCAGCTCGTGGTAGCCGTGCGCAAACTGGCACTTCTCGCCGTACTTGCATGCGCCGTTTTCCTCGAAGGGCCTGCAGAGCTCCGTCTTGTAGCGGGTGGAGTTGATCTGCGAGCCCGGCTTCTGCTGCAGCTGCTGGGCGCTCTCGCTGTAGGCGCGGTCGCGGAACTTGTTCTCCTTGTTCATGATGGCATTCTCCTTCATGCTGCTGCTGTAGGAGCTGGCGGGGTACTTGTTGCCGTTTGTCATGGACTCCATGTTGCTGGTGGAGTTTCGACGGAAGAATCCTGACGCGTACGAGTTGCAGTTATTGGTGCTGCTGCTGGAGGTTGTTACCGGGGCCCCGACTGCTTTCTTATCCAGCATGCTGTTAATATGAATGGCGTTCATGTTGAGGCTCTTCTCCTGCTGTGCAGAGAGGAGGAAAGAGGAGAAACACAGTTATAATCAATGCAAAGTAACGTTAGTTGCAAAACTATTTATGCACTCTTTTCGGCCATGCATTAACTTTGTAAAGTCCCAGCAAATAAAAGCAGCACGCTTGTTTGTTAAATCAGCAAAGTACCTTGTACAGCATGTCGATGTCGTAGAAAGCGGACAGGATGGTCGCAGACATTTCTGTTTCTTCAGAAGAAGACAGTCGCAGATGATCTCTCATTTGAGAACCGACCTGGAGCCTTTGGATGCGAAGGCGTTTAGTTTGCCACTGGCTTAGAGTTTGTGCAAAAGATACGGAACAAAAAAGGCTAGTCTCAGATGTGCTCTGAAACTCGGAGAAGGAAGGCTGAGTTCCTCGTTGCGTGCTTGTGTTGTCAGTCTTCTCCCACCGCGCAGTGCCGAGCCAGAACAGTAAAGAGTCTGCTTTACTCTCCCGCACATATAAGCTTGAGGACAGCGCGTAAAGAGGAGGAGGAGGAACTTACTGCGAAAGTTGCCTCAAAGTTACGCCCTGCTTTTCAAGTGTCGCCGGGTTTGTGGATCTGATTGGTCGCTTTCTGCACCCCTCCTGCGGCGCGCGCACTCACTCACGGCACCTCTCCAACACTGAACAACTTACAAGATGAACTCAGCGCAATCAACATATACTTCTAAAACAAGAAAAGTCAATAAATACTTCAAAATAATATAGAAATACTAATACATTATATTTTCACGCATTTAGGTTTCAGGACAACTTCTATCAAAGGTGTTGATCCACTGACTAGCGCGCGCACCTGTGTCTGTGTGTGTGTATATATATATATATATATATACACACACACACACATACATATAAATCATAAGTTATATCATGCAGACACGCACGGTATTGACGCTTGGCGTGCACGAGATTCATGCGGCTCGAGGCTGGTCGCTCTGATATCAGGAAATGTTTAGTGGGTGAGTGCGATTGCATAATCGAGACCGAGAGGCCAAACTTTGAAGTTGTGCCAGATCTGATACACATAGTGAGAAACTTTGACACTTATCTGCATGTTACGTTTTCCTCTGCCTATCTCTCTCTGAATAAATAAAAGTGCATTTTAGCCTGGAATTTTTATTTTTATTTTTTAACAAAAAAAACATTTCATTATTTATTATTATTATTATTTGCATTAATTTAGAAAATACAGACATACGAAACCTAAAAGTTTCAACAAGCTGCAACAGAGTAAAAATCAAATCCTTCAAGCAACTCAAACTCTAATAAAAACGATACAATACTGCCCCCTAACGGTCTCAATGCCTATCGTCGAAAAAAGGGCTTGAGCGCCACCTTCAGGCAAAAAATATTGAAAGGCCGAAAATATATTTCACTTCACATTCCCTTTTTTTTTTTCCTCTTTCAGTTCCCATTGCATATCTCAGCAGTACTCTTGTATTACAGTTCCTTTTTTATGGTTTCAGTGAAGCACATTTATACATGAAAAAAAAACACACATAAAAACTCCTGATCCTGGTGAGGAGAACAGTATGTATTATTTTACCCACCCTGTGTGTGTGTGTGTGTGTGTGTGTGTGTGTGTGTGTGTGTGGAACAGGCTGCTGACATTCCAAAACATTACATCATTTTACAGTAAAAGGGGAACATTGCTACTACAGCCCCTGAAGGCAGCCCAGCTGTCTACTTAGCAAACGGACACCAGACTGTTTTGCTCAGATTGCATAACATACACAGGAGGAGCAACCAAACAATTTCTTTAACTAAAAACACTTAAGCTATGCATTAAAAATACAACCGCTTGCTCAAATACCACAAGGTGTGATATTGAAAACACAGCTGAGGAGAATAAAACCTCTCACATTCCCAGTATCGCAAACACACATTACTGTACAAAAGTAATCCCACAGTTAAATGAACGTAATAAAATTTATTTGAATTAAAAAAGCATGTGGTCACGCCTGCATGCAATTCAGCTCTTAAACAGGAAAACCACTCTGAGATTAAAATAGGTTCGTAATGCATGACCCCTTTCACTTTCTCTCTTTCACAGTCATCTAAGAAGAAGATCTAAGTGTATCTAGAAGATTCTGAGCGAGTGACGTTCTCTCTTTCAGCAGCGATATCTTGGCATACTCGATGGTGGCTGAAAACTGGGGCAGTGCAGGGAGGGCTTTCATCGAAATCTGAGCCGCCAGGGCAGTGCTCTTTGCGATGGCTGATGGTCGGTCCAGTTCTGCGGCGCTCACATCAGGTGAATGTGTCACTCTTAGGAGGGCAGAGAGATGTCCGTGCAACATCCGTGCCCATAACAAAGGCTCTGCCCACAGGTTAAGATCTCCCTTCTCAAAGAGGAACTCCTCATCCTGGAAAAAGAAGAACCTACATATTTAAACTAGATTTTCTGAAGACAAAGTGAGCAGGGCACTGACAATGGAGACAACTGGTGCTTCCAGGGAATTGCTATGCAGTGTTTTGAGTGATTTTTTAGTTCTTTGATATGCAGTAGGGTGTTCTGGGGGATTTCTAATAAGTGAATGCTTCGTGGCCTATTTTAATAGACAGGTCATATAAAGTGCAAAAGTTGGGTTCTGGAACTAAACATCCAATTTATAGATTTTAAACTGTAACATATTCACCTTTAAAGACAGAATCACTTTCAGCAATGAGGTTGTAATGCTTTTGTTGAAGCCGTCAGTCTCTTATTTCAACTTATTTTTAAAATAATCATATTGAATAGCGGAAGTCCTGGTGGAAAAACTACATTACCCATGATTCTGCAGAAAAATCTCCACCAATCAGAGAATTGCAGCAAGCAATTCACAAAAGAATACTTTAGCATCCATTATGACATACTTGAGTCAATCTCCATATGCTCTAAAACTACTTCAATATTTGTATATTAAAGCATAGTTTGCAATAAACAAAATATATTGTTTATATTATGTCATTTGCAGTGCTTTATGGGATTGTAGTCCTTTCCTCATTGAACCTGTTAAGAATCTAATTTTTAAATACATTTTTTTAGCTTCAAATCAAAGTTTGTAATGTTTTGATTCACCTTGTAACTGGTTGGTTTGGTTCATAGCTTACAACTTTTCAACAAATACTTTTTTTTTTAATTCCTACAGGATAAATAAATGGGGAAATATTTCCAGAATCAAGGCTGCTAAACAATATAGGTCCATCAATGTAAGTCAATTTTATCATCCGTTATGTGAAACAAACATTTCACAGTTTTGAAAAGTAATAGCACACCTCTCCACAATAAGTTGCCAAACATTTGTGGCAAAATCCAAATCAGTGATGCATTTAAAAAAAAGTTACACAAGAAAAAAGCAAAAGTGGTCCTTACCAAGTCCAGTGACTCTTCACTCCTTGTATCCAATTGTTCATCTCCCAGGAGCCACTGTATCAGGTTCACCATTCCAGCAGCCACCTGGCCCCACATCTGGAGCAGCTGGCACAAAAGACCCACCCCCATCTCCAGGGCAACCGGAGGAGAGACGGCACCCGTGGAAACACCTAGAAATGAAGCAGAACATAGAGAAGTCTGACAAATATTCCCTGATGTAACAGAATTCAGCGAAACGAATTCTGATTCTGGAACACATGTATGGAAAGTTTAAAAAGATCAATTTAATGAGCCACGTCAATCTTAGTCTGGTTTCTTTCGTCTCCAAGGCATTACTGGGTTCAGGCAATGGAGGTGGTGCTTTGCCACAATGCAATCTGCTCCCAATCTGAGACTTGCCAGAGCGTTGGATGTAAAGCAACAGCCTGAGATTGATGCCTCGCTCTCTTTTTGTTCTCTAGACAGCATGTTTCCATCTTCGCCTGGCATGGAACCCATTTGAGAGAAACAAAACTATAACTCAGAAGCAAAACGCGCACAATGGAAACCACAACGTGCCACATGCACGCGTGCAGGCATTCGAGACGGGTCGTTTTTGACTCAACGGTCGGGAAGTTGGGTCTAAGAATAGATTTAGACGCGAGATAAGGGAAGTGAGAAAAGATCCAAGTACGTGTAAGAAGACACAACAACACTGATGTCCATTTCAGGACCTCCCTTTGGCTTTAATGACCCTAGTTGTTCATGCATCAAAGCAGTAACGTGAGAGACCTGGTGCACTTTGTTTTGAACTCTGTTTTCCCTCCATCACCCCCCTTCCTAAGCAGAATCCGACATGCAAATTACAAAGGCGACTTCAAAAGTCACCAGGACTTGCCAGTCAAAACCAAAAGAGAGCGAACAAGAGCAAAGCAACACCTTAAAGGCTGCCCACCCATTCACCCCTCCCCCAAAAGGAACTCTGGGAAAGCAACCTCTACACAGATCGGCTTTCCAAGGCAAACTTGAGTAGAAGGCCACAGGCAGACACTAGAAGAACGTGGAAATATGTCAGTTGTGTAGACTCAGATGGTGACACGGTCCTTTCTCTGTGTGATGTGTTGGGACGCCCCATCTCTTGCTTTACCGGAGTCTGATGTCAGAGGTGCTTTTCATCCCCATGGGCTTTGGTGCTGGACGCCATCCAAGGCCGAACAAATAACCGGCACCCAGACATTAAGAAATAATAGGAAACTCAAGCTCTTTCCATTCCCTTTTTTTGTGGTTTAGCACTTCAATAACAGGATTTCTCAATCTCTTCAGTGCTTACTCAACAGGATGTTCTGTTCGCATCTGCGAGAGCGAGTGTTTTCGGTGTTGTTTTTAAGAAGACACTTTGATGTGTTTCAGAACATTCATATAACATAATCGCATCTGTATAAACTCCAATTTAAAGGTTGAAAATGTACGCTTTCATTAAAACAATTGTACTTTTGGGGGTACAACAGCTTGTCACTTGTGCAGTACCCTTAAAGAGACAACTTTGTACCTTTTTTATGCATAAAACGAACATATTTCTTCTCTAAGGTACTATTATGGGTAGATAAGGTGCAAAGTTGTCCTTTTACCACTTCTGTATTTTCATTATGTTCCTAACGGTGTTTGCAGCAGTGTGTTTAAGGCCTTTCTGCTCTTAACAGGACAGTTTACCCAAAAACTAAAATTCTGTCACCATTGACTCAGCCTCATGTTCTTCAAACCATGTTTTTTCTTCTGTGGATATTTTGAAGAATGCTGGTAACCAAACTGTTTTGGTGACCAGTGGCTTCTATTATATGGACATAAACACACTAGCTGGGTTTCCATCCAAAGTTGTGAATTTAAAAAATTGTGCGCAAAATTGGAATAAATCGCATAAAACATTTGCGAATAATCCCATCTCGTTTCCATCCAACGAGTCAAAAAGAATAAAATCGCCACTTCCTGATAAACTGGCACTATATATCACTAAGAAAAGTAGGAGAAGCCACTGAATATAATAATTTTCATATATGATAAATTACTTGCGCCTCAGAGCAAGCAGACGAAATAAAAAAAACGCAGTCATTGCTTTCGGAGGTGGATGCTGCTGTTTGGGAACGCTGTCGTGTAAGACAGTTCTGCGAGGCAATTATACAGAAATACTTTGATGATAGACAGAACATTTCAGATGCTGTGGAACGAGATCGGTCTGCTGGTTAGTCAGGTTTTGCCGTCCCATAGCGCAAAGTCACATAACTTTTTTGATGTGCATGGAGGAATTTATTCGGCATGAAGTTATCATCTCCCATTATTCACATTAACCCTTTTTCGCACAAGTCAAAAACCACCTCAAGCGAGCGACAAACTTTTTAGCGAATTATGATGGCGTTTCCATCACTCGTTTCTTATTCGATACTTCAAAATGCACATAAAAACAGGGTGATGGAAACATAGCTACTGAGACATTCCTCAAAATGTATTCTTTTATGCCCCACAGAAGAACAAAAAGTCACACAGGTTTGGAACAAGTATGTGATAACAGAATTTTGGCTCGACTATCCCCTTTAAGTTAAAGTGAAGCTTCTAGATCTTGGCTGTAGATGTGACAGCAGAAATGTTTGTGAGGTGTTTCGGGGCACTTTGCCCAGCCGGTTTGTGTCTAGGCGCACACAGTTGTGCAGAGATTCCAGAAGGAAGAGGAGGGCAGCTTCATTCCCGTAATCGATCTGTGGGAGTCGTGGGACTGGAACTAATTAAAAAACTTTCTGAATAATGAGCGCAAGAAGAGCTTTAGTGTGTGGCAAATCTGGGATGTGAGCGAGCGCAGCTGGGCGAGTGTCGGGTGTCGGGCGTAAGGGAAGGAGGGGTGGTGGGCGAGCAGGAAGATGGGATGGATGAATGAGACGACCTTTCCAAATCCTTATTTATCATGATGCAACAGGGGTCTCATCGCGGCTTTGACCACTTTATCCCAATAAGCTAGAAGACTAAACATACCTAAAAATGGAAATTCTGTCATCATTTACTCACTCTCATGTTGTTCCAAACCTGTATGACATACTTTCTTCAGTGGGACACAAAATAATACTTTCTGAAGGATATCTTGGCTGCTTTTCTTAGTATAATGAAAGTGAATGGGGATGGGTTCTGTCTAGCTCCAGAAGAACAAAAAAGCACCATAAAAGTATTCACATGACGGCAAGTCTTCAGAGGCCCTATGATAACCTTTTCATACAGGTTTGAAAAGAAATACATACAGAAATTTAAATTCTGTATACACACACAGTCTTACTTATCAAGGTAAATCAAACGTTAAATCGAAGGCACAGAGCTTGCATGTAGCGAGAGATTTCAGCGCATGTGGGAATGACCACATGTGCATCATTGCACGCTCTCTCACATACATGCACATTTGGACACATACCCATAACAAGGTGCAAGAAGTCTGCGGGCAGGAAGTGTTGGTGTGGGCGAGAGTGGTATCAAGGTGCGAAAACACACACACTTTTACAGCTCTAACTTCCTTCAGAGATCTATGAGAACCAAGGAACTAGAGGAGACCCAAATACAAATACTCGTACACACGCAAGCATTCTCACACGCACAAACTACATAGACTGACAATCCGATAAATATAAATATCAACTTCTTTTGTAATATTAATTCCATTATATTAAAAAAAAAAAAAATAGTTTTTCATTTATGTAATAATAATAGAACATTTTTACAAAATTACACAAAAATTATATTATTGCACCATTATATTTGTGCAATTTTTGTGATCGATTATTTTGAATTATACTGTTGCGGTGTAATGCCTTTTTTTTGTCAAAAGCAGAAGCTAAAACATATATCAGTTGACAAAAAAACCTTGATCTCTGTCAGCTCCTATCGGGAGAGCAAGAGACCATTAACTGCATGCCTTAAACCTATATTTGATTTTCAGTGCAGCTTACTTTTATGATCATGGTGCTGGATATTCAGCAGGCCAGCAGAATCAGGTGAAACGCTGGAGTCGGATATCATCTGACACATTTATGCCAAAACTAAGACGTCTGCTAGAGTTCTTTAGTGTCCCTTACATCAGCCTAACCTGTCTAACGGGAGTGTTACAGTATCACCCAGGTGTCTGCTGGTTAAAAAGTCTGGCACACGGTCACATGACCCTAAGGCTGATGGGAAAAAGACTCTGTAACGTATGTGGTACCTCAGAATCCTTAGAATTCTTCCTGTGTCAATAGACAGTGGCTGCCCATTTTTTCAGAGGCCTTGGTTCAGGAAGCATTTATCCTATTCATTTTTCTTTCTTGGGATTTATAAAATTCAGTAAAGGCCAAAAAGCTCTCGAGTTGTATTACAGCTTTATAAACTTGGTGACACTTTATTTTAAGGTCCAATTTTCACTATTAACTAGTTGCTTATTAGCATGCATATTACTAGCATATAGGCTGTGTATTAGTACTTATTAGACATGTATTAATGCCTTATTCTGCATGACTAAGTTCTAGATCCTTTATCCCGACCAATATAATTAAAAATCAGTTTCTTTATAGAGAAAACAGGATTTTAGTTCCAGAACATGCTCTATGTACAAGCTAAAATGAATGACAGGGCCAATATGCCTAAACTATTAGTGCCAAAGAGCTCTGCTTTAATGATTGAGCACCTTTGAGCTACACTATGGGTTTAACGGATGGATGATCCACGGATCAGTTCAGACCTCATCTTGTAATCCATTACATGAATGACTGCAGGGCATCTACTGCTAAAGACATTACACGCACAACACTAGAGTTGGACATTAGCTGACTGGTGAGAACATCCTCAAAACGAAACCAGACGCGCCAAGAACAATACCAACCGGAGTAATGCGAGCAACAAATGTTTAAGGTTTTTCGAAAGGGTTGAATTGATGTTGTACTTGGACATAACACGGGGGAAAAAGCTTTGCAATTTACATGTAATAACAGTAATAATGCTTTATATTTAAATATGGCAAGTAAAAACACAATTTGGTAGTGGAACAAGAAGGAGCATTATTATGGTGATTCACATTATGACGACAACAATAATACACCAAGACAACATAATTAATGGTTCTTGATTTAGGGATTCGAACAACCCTTTAACCCTAAGCAATAAACTATGCGTCCCACACCGTTTGAACTTCTGACATGAGTAATGCCTCAAATCACGCGTTTTGGTGACTAGAGGTTATTTCTAAGAGATCAGAATGTGATTTTTGCCTGGCAGAGGAAAAATGGGCAAAAAAAATCCCTTTAATGCTGTAGACTTGCATGTTACAGTTTTTTGTTGTTGTTGTTTTTTTTTTTTTTTACTTGGGTCAGTAAACAACACCTTAGCAACTACTCATCGCCAAATATTTACACTTGTTCAAGGCTACGTCTCTGTAACCGAGGCAAACCAGTCCTTAAAAAAAAAAAAAACCTGGCAAACACAAGTGAAAAGCGCGGAGTATTTCGGGGACAGTAATTACATTTGAAATGCTTGAACACTCCCGAGTTCCCCCGTGAGAATATGGTCCTATTCCGTCTTAATGCTGTTATCAGATGTACCTCTCACCCTCCTAAAAGCCTTGTCAAGTGATGCCAGAGGTTCTGATTTCCAACCTAATTTGTATTGAGATAGCGGAGGAATAAAAGTGTCTAATTGAATTCGGTTTCGTGTACTGCACAAAGACTTCACTGTCACGGCGAAAAGAAAGAGGGCCAAGTACAAAGCCAGAAATGTGATTACAGTGCATGGGAGATCATGTTAGGGTTACTTCATATATATCTGAACTGCTTCATCTTTCTCAGAGTCAAGTTTCTTTCTAAAACTAGAAGTCTGCTGAAATAAACAAGTCCCATAAATAAATAAGTCCCAATAAACTATTTTTTCACCATCGACATTTCAGGATAAAATTTACATATACATTACAGTTCAAAAGTTCAAAATAATTTAATGTTTTTGAAAATAGTCCATCATGTTCACCAAGGCTGCATTTATTTGATCAAAAATACAGTAAAATCCATAATATTGTGAGATATTACAATTTAAAATAACTTTTTTTTCTATTCGAAAATATTTTAAAATGTAATTTATTCCTGTGATCACATGACAGAAATCATTTTAATTTGCTGATTTGCATATATTTGCAAACATTTCCTATTATCAATATTGAAAAAACTGTTTTTTTTTGTTTTGTTTTGTTTTGTTTTTTGAATTTTTGGAAAACTTCTGCAACAATGTAAGAGTTTATACTGTCACATCTGATCAATTGAAGTGCCCTTAAAACTAATTGACCCCTTGACCTTTCAACAGTAGTGCATTATTTTTTTCTAAAATTAATTGCACCAAATTAACATGTTAAATCAACAGGCCTAAATATAATATATAATATTATACACAAAGTTATACACTTGTGCGGAGTGACAAATTAATTTTTAAAGTACAAATATGCCATTGTCGTTTGGGATCATTTGCAGCTGGCCATTCACTAAACACAAAACAAACCCAATATTTTGTGATAATGACTGGCCGATGAAAGTTGAGAGAAAATAATTACCACCTAATGTAATAATTATACAAAAACATTTTCAGAATGCAGTGATTGACCAATCAGAGTCAAGTATTCCAGCCAGCCATGTATATGAGATCATAAAAACTGCATGCATAACAATTTTACGTCTCATTTAGATCAATTGCAGCAGCTGTCACTGCTTGAAACTTCATGACAGCTACTCAAAACCAGTAACCAGTAATTGTGGGTTGGTGACAAGAGAAGGCACAAAGGGACAAGACTTTCTCAGACTCTTCCCCCCACCCTGCTCTTGTTTTTCTTGCCCATGTGAAGCAGGATTATCAGCGTGTCAGAGAATGTGGTAATGATGTGGTTTTGATGTGACTGATTTATGGGACAGAGGTGCTGCTCCTCTCTGCACCGCTGACTCACACACCTCCATTTCAAAGGCGCAGGGCTGCCGTTCACCGCCTGTCCTCCACACCTCTCATCTGTCGCTCAGTCAGGCGAGCTCGTAAACAACACTGACCTGACCTCCCCCCATCCCTCAGAAACACTCTTTAAAACACCTCCCCTTCCAGCAATCTTCATCTGATCTCCTGAGTGAGTGTTGTTCGGTGTATCTGTCCAGTGTAGGCCATGTCTCCACTGATTTAAAGCAATGTTCTGGGTTCAATACAAGCACAGAAATTACACCTACAAATTTTTCCTTAGAAAAATCAGCACAGTAATGCATTCACAATGGAAGTGTTTTAAAATATGCAGCTTGCATTTTCTTTGAAGTTCTCCTATTGATTCGAAGTTGCAAAATCTGTTTTGTTAGAGCTGTAAAAGATGGCTAAATCATTCTTTACGTGGTGAAACTACTTTGAGGAACTTTTGGTGTGTTACAGATGTCAGTCCTGTAAATGAGTGAGCGTGCGCGTATTCTTGGTTTTACATGGCCATAACACTGAAATATTGAATATTTCTTTGCACAGACAGGTTAGCAAGTGACTTTACCACGCTAGTTTCATGCAAACATTTACAAGTTCAAGTTTTGTGGCTATATTTCATTAGCATACTGGTTTCAGCTTAACACACATAAAATGTTTGTTTGCAAATACATACATAAATGAATAAATCTGAAACAAAAAACAACGTTACGTGCCGTAACATTGAATACCATAGACTTGGGATTCCCAATTATCATAATTATTTTTTTTAACGATAGGCTGTCAAAAGAGCTTCACTTGCACTGAACCCAGAGTGTTCTTTTAATGTGTGTGTGAGTGTGTGTGTGTACCTGTGTTGTGTAAATGGGCTGGAATGTAGCAGGTGAAGTCAGCTGCTCCGTCTCTGACATCCTGATCTTCATCCTGTAATAATGTAAACAGGCTCTTCCATAGTGCCACAGTGTGTGTGATACCTGGAAAACACACACACACACACACACACACACACACACACACACACACACACACACACACACACACACACACACACACACACACAGTAAGCTTTAGTTCAGATTCCTGCATACGTGTTCTTGTCCACAGACGTCCACTCACCCAGAGGCAGGGCTGGAGCTGTCAGTAAGGTGGGGACGGCCTTCACCAGCACCTCTGCTGACGTGAGTTTGACTTCTGCAGGTTGATCCTCAGCGCAGCCCTGCATGACCAGCGCCCCCCATCTGCTCAGAGAGACCACTGCAGCCTCACTGAGATCCTGCTGTAAGACACACACACACACACACACACTACTGAAAGAACATCAGACCCTTAGGGAAAAAAATACTGTGGTGATATCATGATACAGTGATGCATAAGATAGTAATGCCTTGATATATACAATGTATGTTTGTATTATATTATGACTATTATTAGATACTTCAATGTATGTTATTATTGTTATTGTACAACAGCTTGTGATTCAGAAAGTGATTAATCTAATCATAACTGGCACAATCCATTTTGTAATATTAGTTTTACTGTTTTGAGTCTTTTTTTTTTTGCATTGATGCCAAACTTGTCAATCACTTGCTTATGAATTCATTAATTTGTTGTTCGTGTAATGCAAAGTATTGGTTTGCATCCAAGTTCCAAATTAATAGTAGAAAATTTAAATGAAAGACAATTTCTCTTTGAATTAAATAATTTAGCTCACATTATTATCCAAATGTTACAACATTTAAAACACAAACCATATTTTATTGAATTTCCAGCAAAAATAACTTTCTAATAAAACTAAAAATATATTATTGTGATAATTGTGTATTGACAAAACACTACTGTTCAAAAACAAAAATACACTAAAACATGCATTAATATTGTGAAATATTATTACAATTTTATTTATTTATTTTTGTATAAAATGTATTTTACTCCTGTGATACAAAGCTGAATTGTCAGCATCATTACTCCAGTCTTCAGTGACATCAGACATCAGAAATCATTCTAATATATGCTGATTTCATGCTCAAAAACATTTCTTATTATTAATGTTGAAAAGAGTGCTGGGTAATATTGTTGTAGAAAAATGTGATTTTTTTTTTCTTTTCAGGAATCTTTGATGAATATAAAGTTTTTAAGAACAGCGTTTATTTAACATTAAAATAAAAAGATTTTTTTGTAACAATGTATCTATACTGACACCTGAAATGAAAGAATCTTTGCACCACAGTCACTGAAATCACATTGTTAACTAAGAAATGATCTTGGAAGCAATAAAGCTCATTCCCCCTCCCCCTCATCACACCTAACGGCTAATCGCCTAACGACCATTCACAACCATTTCAGTGAACTACAAACAATGTTAACAACTCTTAAAAACTTGCGTGAAATCAAACAGGTTAATCTTTCCGGAGCCTGTGGTTAAGCTAAAGCACATATGCTCTTTTTTTCCCAGGGATTTTCATATTTGTAGTGAGATGTGGCGGAATGTTAAGCCTCTATAAGGTTAAGTATCTGTAATCTGCTCCAGTCTAGATAGAGAGTGATAGAGTGTGCAGTTTAACTTGCTTAAGTCTGTCTGGAAACTTCCAACACAATGCTTCACTCTTTCCCTTCCTCGGTCTCTTGTTTCTTTTCTTTTTCCTTACCTGCGGCGCTGACTCGGCCAGGTGCAGCACCAGCGATGATGTTAGGGAGAGAGCGGCACAGTAGAGCTCCACACTGAAACACACACAAGAACATCTGCATACTTCAGTTTATTACCAAAAACTGGGAAAATGAGGGTGATGCAACAAAAATACATCACATATTGCCATAATTCATGTTGATGTTTTCCACATTAACTGATTTTTCCAAGGTAATTCAACAGAAGACAAGATGACAATAATTATATTTTTTATTTTTTATTTTAACAGGGTTGTCATGTAAATTCATTGACTGGCTAACAACTCATTTTCTTGCAAAGTCTTTTGAAACAATATACACCACTGATCAAAAGTTTGGGGTCAGGGTTTTTTTTATAATACTTTTATTCAGCGAGGATGTGTTAAATTGACAAAGTGATAGTAAAGAGTTATATTGTTAGAAAAGATTTCTATTTTGAATAAATTCTGTCCTTTTTAGCTTTTTGTAAAGAAGTGTTTCCACCAGTGATAATAAATCAGCATATTAGAACATTTCTTAAGGATCCTGTGACTCTGAAGACTGGAGTAACGATGCTGAAAATTCAGCTTTATGTCACAGGAATAAATTATATTTTAGAGTATATTAAAATAGAAAACTGTTACTTTAAATTGCAATAATATTTCACAATATTAAGTTTTTTTTGATCGAATAAATGCACCCTTGGTGAGCAGAAGAGACTTCTTTAAAAAACATTAAAAATCCTACTGAACCCAAACTTTTGCACGGCAACGTATACATACAGATTTGTTTTTGCAAGTGAGGTTTAAATCAAGGGGGAAAAATAACATTTAATGTTAATATAAAATATCTACAGTTATGACATGAGTGACACAAAACCCACCTAGAAAACATGGATAAAATGAATTTAAAAAGCATAGAATAAGGAAATGAATGAATAAATAAATAAATAAGCAAATAAAGTCTAATCTAGCGTTATAAGGTCCTTACAATTACATTATTAATATATTATATATATATATATATATATATATATATATATATATATATATATATATATAGAGCTTGGCAAACTACGTCACGCCGCATCGGATTCCGCCATTTTTTAGGTCACGCTCAGGAGCACACAGCTTGAACAAATGCAAATCACCACAGAAAAAGCCGACCGTTTTACGTTCATATTTTTTGAAAAACATCTTACATACGCTTAGAATAAAACAGACTAATATGTAGATCTCTTTAAATAATAAAAAAATTGCTCTGTCGTTTGTCTGAGAGGCTGCAAATATTCATTACTAATCAGTCTCCTTCACTACTACAGTGGTACTGATATATGCTAACTGCTAAAACACTTAGGACAATTGACCATGGTTTTACTATAGTAAACGTGTAGCGACCGTGTTTTTGGTGTATGTATTACCATTCTTATAACCACAATCTTATTAAATACCATGGATAAACTATGGTTAGAGTAGCAAAACCATGTCTAATTTTGTAAGGGGAGAATACACAACAGCTAGATCTCAAACAGTGGATCATTTTATATCATCATATTGCCTGGTAAAACTGCTCAGTGTTAAGAGTTAAGCCATTATAAAGGTAACACAACTTACTAGAAGCTGCTTTGAAACGATGTGTATTGTGGATGCTATGCAAATAAATACATTGACTTGACCGAACCAAGTTGAAGATTCCTGGTAGCGATGCCGAACAACGATGAGAGCGATTAAATAGATGAAGGAAACTTAATCCATACAAAAAGTCGCCAGGTATTAACGAGCTGCCGCAAATAACATTTCCATATATGATTTCTATTAGTGGTGTGAGGATTTACAGTTTAATGCAAATCACTGTATCTATAATATATTAAATCTACAGAGATGAATTATAAAGCCACATTTTATTTTAGATATTTACCATACCGATTTTCAGTTTAATTTTCATCTGAGTTTAGTAGTGAATGTAGACATATTTAATGTTTATGATTTAACTTAGATCGCGTTGTAATGATCAATTACCACAGCCTTTATCATCAATGTCTGCAGGTAAAACCTCTGCTTTTTCGGCTTTCTAACGCGGAGAAAGCACGTTTTTCACACCGGCTGTGCAAAGGGATATGACAGTTGATGATACAGTAAGCCTTAACCACTGCAACGCGATCTTAAGTAGAATAATATAAACATTAAATAATATAAAACGTCTACATTCACTACCACTCAGTCTCCGCTGTATCTCCCGTGACCTAAATTCCCAGAATGCATTGCCGCTGTGACGACACATTCCCAGACTCTATTAGTGGTGGGCCGTTATCGGCGTTAACGTGAGACTCTTATCGGGCGATAAAAAAAAATATCGCCGTTAATCTATTCTCAAAGTTGCGTTGGGAGCTGGGTCTATACTACGCAAGCTATGATGACTTTCACCTTGATATTTTAGCGCGGATGTATACCTAGCCGAACTGCACAGTAGGGGGCGAGAACGAGTCTTCGAACCTGTGTGTATGCCTAATGTGAAATTACCACATCAAGCCTTATGTTATTTATCTTATTTACATGACGGCAAATTATTTCTGTCTCTACGTTACATGGTCGCGCTCTCTGTATCGCGCTCACAGCGGAGTTCCGCCCCGGTTCGCACACACACACACACACACACACACACACACACACGTAAGCGCACACACAAGTGAGCACTCTCCCACTCCTATTTGTAAATCTTAAGCCGCAAAACGTCTATTTAAATATGACTTCTGTGTGTCTCTGTGTTAATGTATGGCGCAGACGCGCGGGTTTGTTCACTACTCATACAAAAGCCCGCGTGACGCTTGCGGCAATATTAACGTCTGTCGTCTCACTAAATGAGGACATAAATACATGAACAACATCTCCAGAACTGCTCTGAGAGTCACTTCATGACCATTCGAGCGTTTCATTTGAGAAAAACTATCCTTAGGGCAACCCGTCAAAATAAAAGTTCGGTTTCACTTGAAGACATTGGGCAGCTACTACTACTAAAACTATTAAAACCTTATCTTTAAGGAATAATCATACAATGTCTTCAATGTTATTATCAATATTAAATCCCCTTTATTTTTATGTCCCCCCCAAAAGCGGTAATTAGTCCTATAATCTTCATAGGATGATTCCACACCGCAAATAATACAATTTATGTATTAAATTACATAATTTAATTTAATTAGCCTATTAATTACCACTACACCACGAATTACCACCATATTATGGTTGCTTCTTGATGACTGCTAGTTGTGAACTTATTCTGATACTTGGCAGAATTCAAATGAGCCATTTTAATCTAGATTAATTCCAAGATTACAGTGAGATTAATCTAGATTAAAAAAATTAATCTATGCCCACCACTAATATTATATATTATATATATATATATATATATATATATATATATATATATATATATATATATTTATTAATAGATTTAAACAATTATACTGATTTATTTTCTCAACACTGTAAAAATCATTACAATTATTACAAAGATAATTGGAGCATGTTTTACAAGTAAATTTAAAAATATATATATTTTTTTGTTTGTGTGTTTTTAATTAATTTAATTCAATGTCACTTGCCATTTCTTTTTAATTAACTGAAATTTATTAGCATTTTAGTAGCATTTTTAAGCCAATTAATTATTCACAAAAATCATATTTACTATGGAAATTTCCAGGATTTTATTATTATTATTATTATTATTATTATTATTATTATTTAAAGCTATCCAGAACTTTCACGCTGTCCGATCATAAACTGACGACACACTGACACACACTTGAAAACGACCCCCAGGCCGAGTCCAGAGGAGCTGTTTTACAAACTCGATCTCAGAACAGGTGTAATCCAGCATATGTTGTCCAACAGAACACGGCTACCAAAATACACTCAGCAAATGTGCCATTACACAACACAGCAAGTGTCCAAGCGCGTTACACAATCGCAGACACACACAGCTAACCGTAAGTACTACGGTGTTGCTTAATCACAGGGGGACTGCTACAAAAGACGCGTATCATGTCACACTGTACAAACAGCAATACGCCGCAAAGCGTTTCACAACACTGAACTTAAAGAGGGGAGATTGAAAGCGTATGAGCGTCGCAGGGAGCAGGAGTCTTTGTAATGTAATACCGACGGCCTGTGTTCGCTGCACACTGGGATGTGAAGGTGTCTGTTGTTCTGAGGCCCCTACAGGCACCCAGGAGCCAAAAACAACAGTCCAACTGCACCTGCTGCCACATAAACACACATTAAGACATGCACACAACCTCCTAGCATGTACATACCCACAAATTATAGGGAATAACCCTATGTAAAGGTATACGAACACTCTCGCAATTGAAAGCACAGGTAGCTGAGACCCTTTAATGTGTAAATCAATCTCCCTCCCGCTCTGCCGTAGGTATGAAAGGGTGATTGATGTACACGGGCCGGCTGGCGACCACAGGTATGTGTGGTTTCTTTTGTAGTCGGAGCCCACATCTGAAGTCATTACGCTTCTTGCTAACAGCGCTAGCCGCTCAACAGAGTACCTCTCGCCTCCCCAGAGGGATCTCCACCACCTCAAACCGCTGCCTCAACAATGAGGTTTGTTGGGGTCCAAAGCTGCTGAGAGCATGCTATGTTTTTAAGGTGCTGGTGCAAACTAGTATGCGATATTAATCTTTTAAATCTGGTGTGCACAACTGGATGCGAATGGAAAATAAACGTTCATCATGTCTGGTGAATTTTCAAGGGCGAAATCCAGTTCTTTTCAATTGGGCAAATCAAGCTGCTGGGAATTTTGAAAGATTTATCCATGCAGATTTTGTAACGGGTTCAAGCTGGTCACACGGATTCGCCACGTTGTTAAACGGAAAGCTGCTTGGTTTGAAAGTGACTTCTGTGTAAGCTGTGCTTTCTGTATCTGCACTACTGTCTATCTTTTTTTTAGCCGGTGAAATTTCACCAAAATGTGTCTAATGTGAAGGTTCCCCGTCTGCCATTGTTTGGACTAATGGTCAAATGTCACAGCTTAATAACAGCAAATGAGATATACATACAAAAGATACAGTAAATTATGGTAGACATATGGTAAACTATTTCTAAAATATTATTTGAGATTTGGTCTTGTTTAGATTTCCATCATTATCCTTGGAACAGAACAGGCCTAGGACCTCGCATAACTTTTGATAGTTCACCCGCTTCTGGTTTTGACGTCTCAAAGTCAATGTTTTTTGGAATGGGTTTTTGGTTAAATGCTTGAAATATGGTTAGTGGGTCAACACAAGCACAAGATTTTTTTACGCTTTATTCTGACGACACAAAATACAACGTGTCTTGGGACTATACAGGTTGTTTGGGACAGTAAATATTATCATGGCAAACTGTAAATCTACTCAACTTGTCCTCCTTCACAGCTTCATGTTTATAAATTGCGGTTTTGGGAACTATTCTATTTTAACTCAAACTTTTCCATTTGCAGATTTTAAATAAATATTAAGAAGAAAAATTCAGAGAAAAATGTATCGGTATCTATTGATATATAAAAAGTTGTTATATTGAAAAATAAAAATAAAAAAATAAAACAACTTTAAAAGGCAATTTTCGATTTTTGCACCCTCAGATTGCAGATTTTCAAAGAGTTGCATCTCAGCCTAATATTCAAACCATACATCAATGGAAAGCTTATTTATTCAGCTTTCAGTTGATGTATAAATCTCAATTTTAAAAAAAATGTACCCTTATGACTGGTTTTATGGTCCAGGGTCACAAATTGGTTTATTTGCCATTTTTTAAAATCTCTTTCGTTTCATTAAAAGGACTTTGTCTGGGAATTACTCGTTACGTTCTCAGTCAAAGTATAATCTTTGTATGATGGCTTTAGTATTGTATGTTGTAACTTTGTTGTTTACTCGGTTGCCTATCCTGGCCAGGATACTCCTGTAAAAGAGACTTTTAAATCTCAGTCTTTTTCCTGGTTGAATAAAGGTAATATATACAAGAATGTTTCTGGAAGCTTATTGGTGGTGACATTCAACTCATGCAACCGTGGTGTAGTTTGTTTATAGTGTACACTTTTTTACTTTTGCCGATTGTATTTATGCTTCAAAATTAATAAATTGTGTTCATTTATGAAGATTATCATGACGAAACAAAACGTGAAAGAATCAGAAACTTTTGTTGGTCCCAAAACTCATATAGTTTCATCTGTATGGCTCACCTGTGTGTAGAGGTTTCCAGCAGTGTGAGGAGATGCTCAAGAACCTCCAGACAGCTCAAAGACGTCATCCCATCTCTCCAGGGCAGCAGGGAAGCGAGCGGGAGGACAGCGAGAACCTGTAAAACCTGTGAAACACCAAAACAAAGAGAGACTTTAGTCAGGCTAGATGTCATATTTTCAGTGTCGCATCGTGAGCGCGATCAAAGGGTTTCCAACAGTACATCTATCCTTGTTTTCATTCACGTCAAAATAAATATGGCATCTACCCTGACTAATCATACACAAGGAGCACGAGACAGAAAATGTGCTGAAGTCTGTCCGGGAAGTTTTGTGAATATTTTCAATGCTTTCATTTGCCAGCCACACCTCTCAACCCATATTCCTTTCATCCATATGAACATTCCCTTATTCCACCCTCCCGTCTGTCAGTAACATTCCTCCCTCCCCATCCATCCATCTATCCCTCCATCCCCCTGCACATAAAACACATCTGGTTCAGCTCTGGCCCTCGGGTTTCCCCTCAGCAGAGCGAGGGAGTTAACGGAAGACTTGTTTTTCCTTCTCCTCAGACCCCCACCGTCTTTCCTTTCCTTTCCCGTGACAGGCCAGGTACCTTACAACGGTTTGTTGACATTATTTAGGCTTGTTTGGTTGATTTTTATTTCTTGGAGTGCCCAAGAGCCTTAAATAAGGGCATTTAAATCATCTTTTTAATAGCCATTTCAGTCTTTTATACTACAGTGCATTATATTATATTCAAGCAGATGACGAAACCGATGTGGATTTAGTTTTAAGACTAAAATGAATATTTTCAGAATGGATTTAGGCACTAGGCTTTAGTGCAATTGCAGTTCGATGCATATTTTGCTATTTGAGCCCACAGAGGAAATTAACCTAACTTTCCTCATCACTTCCCAGAATGCTTTGGTGGAACAGTAGACTTACCATGGAAACCAGACCATATCGAGAGTCTAGAGCCTAACAGCAGCACTTTAAACATTAACAGTTGGCCAATAAAACAGCTTTTAAGAACGCACACTCCCAGTCAGCCAAAATCACTGCAACAGACACATAGAAAAACACGCATCTCCAGACACAAACACACACGTCCTTCCAGAAAAGCCAATTCCCGTCAGCTTGAACGTTTCTTAATGATTGAAACGGCAAAACAGCAGGGTAATTGATGGTTGGTTGAGTGTTTATGAGGAATTGAAACGCGACCCCTTTTTCTAAACAGGAAATCGCCTGCCATTTCACTTTGCAGGGCTTAAGCTCTGAGCTGAAACTGCGTTTGTGTGTATTGAGTCTGTGAATGGAAATTAAATGACATTCAGCCGGTTTCATTCAGAGACACAGCTGTGAGTAGCTCTTGTCCAGCAGGTTTTTACAGTGTAGATGTTTATTCAGCTAATCAGAGAGAATCCCCTTATGAAGGCATGTGTCATTTAGACGACTGAATTCACTAATCTCAGGACCGGATCTGTGATCAGGGTTACGGTGAATTTCAACCTGGTGAAATCCAAGGTTTTTGACTGCTAACCTGCATTAAGAGACCTGCAAAGATTATTTCTCCTAGTACTCATATAGTCCAAAGTAATATCATTGATTCACATTTCTGTTTTTGTCATTTTTTTTATTTTTATGACAATTTTTTTTTCCTACTAATTTTTTTTCTGTAGTGTTTGTTGTAAGGTTTGGGGAGGTGAGGGATTGTAGAGTTTTGCACTGCATTTTGTGAAGTTTTCCATGTGATTGTTTTTGTATTGTGTTTTGTTAAGCTTTAAATGATATCTTTTAAATCTTTTTTGTGATGTTTTGTAAACATAGTTCAAGTTTTTCAACATTTGACATTTTGTAACTGCACTGCATGCGTGAAGTTGTGTCAAGTTTTCTGAAGCTTTTGTTTATGTTTTTGTAAAGCTTAGCTAAGTGTCTGAAATTGTGATGCAAATGATTTTTTGAAGTTTTGTTAAGGTTTTCTAGAGTGTTTAAATAGTGTCACAATTTTAAAACAGTTTTTTGTGTGTGTGTGTTTTTTGTATAAATATTTTTAGTGTTTGTTGTAAGGCTTCTGGGGTTTTGTGGAGCATTTGTGTCAAGTTTAACGTTTTGTAAACTTTTGCACTGTATTTTGTGAAGTTGTGTCAAGTTTTCACAGTTATTTGTAAAGTTGTAACATTTTTTTGACGCTGTTAAACTTTTTGTAGTGTGCTTTTGTTTTTGTAGAGTTTTACATTTTGTAAAGTTATGTTAAATAGTTTTTTGTAAAATTTTTCAGAGTGATATTTTGTAAAGTTTTGTGAATCTATGTAAATTTTTTGGAATTTTTGTCTCATGTTTTGTAAGGCTTAGAAGAGTATTTAAAGTTGAAGTAATGCAAGTCATTTTGTGAAGTTGTTATTGAGGTTTTGTTTTTGTAAAGCGTTTAAAGTATTTAAAGTTGCAGCTTTTGCAAGTTTTGTTAAGTTGTTTTTGTGTTGTATTTTTATTTTAATTTTTTTCAGGTTTATAAAGTTGTGCACAGTATTCTGAAGCAAAAAAGCGTGATTTCCTCACCTTGGCTTGACACCCAGGGTAAGTCTCACGAAGGGCCAGGGAGGTTAGGCTGGACACACTGAGGTCAAAGGGCAAGGGTCCCTGAGCACGACGCTGAGACTCTTCCTCTGTCTTCTGAAGTCTCCCGAGGAGCTGATCCAGAGCAAACAGCCGAACTTCATAGTACGGGCACCGCAGCAGTCGCTCCAGAAGGTCTCTCTGAAATCCAGCAGACTCTGGACAATCCCACAGGTGAGGTGATTCCACACAGACGCTGACGGCTATGCGAGCCAGACTCTGCAGATACTGTGTGGCTCCAGGGACTGAGAGGTTCATGTCATGGGGCCCCTGAGGAGCCACAAGTTCAGAGGCCATAAGAATCTGCAGAGTTTCTTCACGCAGTTTCCTCAGCTGTGACTCTAGAGCAGAAAAAAAAACAAATGCACCCCAAGTCACAAAATAATTCTAAAATGAAAGCACAATTGATATTAGGTGACATATCAAAGTGTACGAAGCAATGAGAGAACTACTTTAATTGGTGTATATCAGTGAAAGATGATCACGCTTTGAACTTTCGCTACTAAATATTGATTCAGCTTCACTATGACATCACTGCTGAAAAGCATCCCAGAAATTACAAGAGCTTGAGAGCCTCCTTTTTTACTTATTTAATTATTTTAAAAGACAATATTCTTCTGAAAGCTAAAATAAAGTCCACTTCTCCAACCAAGGACCCATTCAAACTCCCACAATGCAACTCAATCCAGCCCAGCACACGATTCAACAAGGAGTGGACCAGAGGGCGGGGCCATGCTGCATTCCCCAAGAGACGGGCCCGGTTACCCTGACACCCGAGCATCAAAAGAGCTCTCGTACGCTTCTCTGAGCACGCTCAGATTGACCTAAAGCAGCTAGCATGCGCCGCACTCTAATTTATCCAAGCGTGAGAGGGGATTCTGAATGTGTGTGTACTTGCATGTCACTTTAGGGCACGGACATTGCTCAACACCTGTTTCAATGACGTGAATTTTTGACATGTTCACACAGACCCTGACCATTATTATAAGATGGGGGTGATGGGAAGGTATGTTTAAAATCAGGGTGGAGATGTTGACAAACATTTCAGTGATGAGAACTGGAATATCTAATCTAATGTGGAAAATACCTCTTCACCAGAACCCTGACACAGACATCGCCAACACAACGTCAACCCAAGAAACAGACAGCGAGCTATTTAAAGAGTCATTTATCATAAATACAGATCACTTCCACATGCTTTTGTTCATGTTTTCTTGCTACACTCAAGACACAGGCACAAACATCTGCAGAGTTGCTTAAACATTCCATTAAAAGTCTTACATGTACACATATATTTGTCTTATGCTCACCAAGGCTGCTATTATTTTTGATCAACAATGTAATGTTGCAAAAATAATTACAATTTAAAATAGCCATTTTGTATTTTAATATATTTT
Organism: Acrossocheilus fasciatus; assembly: GCA_036784905.1. NCBI lineage: Eukaryota > Metazoa > Chordata > Actinopteri > Cypriniformes > Cyprinidae > Acrossocheilus > Acrossocheilus fasciatus. Next base: position 8,408,799 of record CM071950.1, read on the forward strand.
AAATATTATTTATTCCTGTGATGCAAAGCTGAATTTACAGTATCATTACTCCAGTCTTCAGTGTCGCATGATCCTTCAGAAATCAATGTAATATGCTGATTTGCTGCTCAAGAAGCATTTAATGTTATCAATTTTTTTTTTAAACAGTTGTGCTGCTTCATATTTTGTAGAAAGTGATACTTTTTTAGTGCTGTCAAACGATTAATCGCGATTAATCGCATCCGAAATAAAAGCTTGTTTGTTGTTTACATAATATGTGTGTGTGTACGGTGTATATTTATTATGTATATATAAATACACACACACATATACAGTATATATTATGAAAATATTTACATGTATATTCATATAATTTATATTATATATAAATATTTAATATATAAACATAACATTTCTCTTAAATATACAGTCATGGCCAAAAATATTGGCACCCTTGCAATTCTGTCACTTCTCTCAGAAAATTGTTCCAATTGCAAATGTTTTGGTATTCACATGCGTATTGTTACTGTTTGCACTGCAACAACACACAAAAAAAGAAGAAAAGTCAAACTTGATCAAATTTCACACAGAACTCAAAAATGCACTGGACAAAATTATTGGCACCTTGTCAAAACTGTAAGAAATAATTGCTTTTCAAGCATGTGATGCTCCTGTAATTTGTATGTAGACACACCTGTGGAAAGTAACAGGTCTGGGCAGTATAGTAATCACACTTGCAACCAGTTAAAATGGAGAAAAGTTGACTCAACCTTTGTGTTGTGTGTCACACAGAGCATGGAGAAAAGAAAGAAGTGTAAAGAGTTGTCTGTGGATTTGAGAGAAAAAAATTGTGGAAAAACATGGACAATCTCAAGGCTACAAGTCCATCTCCAGAGATCTTAATGTTCCTGTGTCCACTGTGTGCAATATCATCAAGAGGTTTACAGCCCCTGGCACTGTAGCTGACCTCCCTGGACGTGGACGGAAGAGCAAAATTAATGAAAAATTACAATGAAGGATTGTTCAAATGGTGGATAAAGAACCCCGATTAACTTCCAAACAAATTCAAGCTGATCTGCAGACACAGGGTACAACAGTATCAGCTTGCACTGTCCGTCGCCATCTGAATGAGAAGGGACGCTATGGTAGGAGACCCTACGGTAGGAGACCCAGGAGGACACCACTGCTGACACAAAGGCATAAAAGAGCAAGACTGGAGTTTGACAAAACTTATGTGACAAAACCACAATCCTTCTGGGAGAATGTACTGCGGACAGATGAGACAAAAGTAGAGCTTTTTGGTAAAGGACATCATGGCACTGTTTACAGAAAAAGAAATGAGGCCTTCAAAGTAAAGAACACAGTCCCTACAGTCAAACATGGTGGAGGTTCAAAGATGTTTTGGGGTTGCTTTGCTGCTTCTGGCACTGGATGCCTTGACTGTGTGAACGGTATCATAAAATCTGATGATTACCAAAGAACGTAGTGTCCAGTGTCAGAAAACTGCGTCTCCACCAGAGGTCATGGGTCTTCCAGCAGGACCATGACCCAAAACACACTTCAAAAAGCACTCAAAAATGGTTACAAACAAAGCGCTGGAGAGTTCAGAAATGGCCAGCAATGAGTCCAGATCTGAATCCCATGGAACACCTGTGGAGAGATCTCAAAACAGCAGTTGGGAGAAGGCATCCTTCAAATCTGAATGACCTGGAGCAGTTTGCAAAGAAGAGTGATCCAAAATTCCAGCATCGAGGTGTAAGAAACTCATTCATGGTTACAGGAAGCGATTGATTTCAGTTATTTTTTCCAAAGGGGGTGCTACCAAATATTAAGTTAAGGGTGCCAATAATTTTGTCCAGTGCATTTTTGGGGTTCTGTGTGGAACTGTATCAGATTTTACTTTTCTTCTCTGTTTTTTTTTTTTTTTTGTGTGTTGTTCCAATGCAAAAAAAAAAATAAATAAATAAAATAAACATGTGAGTACCAAAACATTTGCTACTGCAACAATTTTCTGAGAGAAGGGTTGCATTTTCTGACAGAATTTCAAGGGTGCCAATATTTTTGGCCATGACTGTATATGTGCATGTGTGTGTATTAATATATACATAATAAATATAAACAGTACGCAGTATATCTATACATATACACCTTTATTTTGGATGCAATTAATCAATTAATCGTTTGACAGCACTACTTTTTTCAAAATAGCATTTCCATAAATAAATAAACAAATAAATAAAAGGTTTTTTTGTCCCCCATTCACAATAGAACAAGTATTATGGATGTCTGCTAGAAGTTTAAAACCATACAGAAAAAAGTACTTTAACAAACCCTTTCCCTCAATATAGAAGGAACAGTTTCACAGAACGGCTCTCCTACAGGTTCCAATAAATAAACCAAGAATGCCGCAGTTAGTCAGAGCAAGAGAAAAGTGAAATGAAGTAAAAACGAAACTGTAGTGGGTCATAAGAGGAGTGATGGTAACCATTCTCAAGTCTTTAAACTCAAGCCAAGTACTCATTACCACAAAACAACACACTGGGAGAAAAACATCATTAACAGAGGGAGGGAGACGAGAACTAGTCAGTCATGAGACAGACTTCGGTTAACTATTCTGATTTATTTCTCTTTTAAACTCTCTCTATCGCTGTTTTCCTCCAACATACAAAGAGGCAGAAACACAGAAGAGGGAAAGAAAGAGGAAATGAGAGTAAACAGGGAGTGCGGGGGAGAGAAAGAATGATTCGCTATGGCATTTATTAATATATTTGGCCCTCTGAGATGGAGGAGCACGGTTACGATTAATCTCGGAAATGAAAGGCATTTCTCAGCAGGACAGACCGTGGCAGACAATGTGTGTGTGAATTTGGAGACAGTAGTTCTGGGGATGTGCTGGAATCTTTATGAAAACCTAAACAGTCCAGTGAGACATTCAGAGCGTTACACACAAACACAGCCGTCGTCCCAGCTTGACTCAGAGAAAGCTGTGGTTTCATCAATGCCACGACCACCAAGTCTCAATGACCAAACTTTGCTCTCTCATAAAAATAGCAATATTACAGTGACTGGCAATAGAAAATAAAGCCCAGGGCAGTGAAATCAAACACTGGCAAAACACTCACAACCTGGAAAGGCAGTTTTCTTTTGAACCTCTCAGCAAAAAATAAAAAATAAAAAGGAGAAATGAAAACAGCAAAAAGAGAGAAATTTAAAGGGATATTTAACCCAAAAATGTCAACTGTCATTACGTCACCCTCACGCTGTTCCAAACACTGTTTTAACATCTTCCCTTAGATGTTTTGAAGAATATTCATGTAAATTTTGGCTTATCGTACAAACTCAAATTCATTTGCATAATATTTTTCAGTTTTCAGAGTACACATATTACACATTGTATGGCTTCAAAAGACTTACACTTACACCGCTTTCACAATATTTTGTCTTTGCTGAGATGTGAACATTTTAACAAACTTTGTTCAACAACAAAGTAACTCAAAATTAGTGTTGTCAAACGATTAATCGCGATTAATTGCATCCAAAATAAAAGTTGTGTACATAATGTGTGTGTGTACTGTGTATATTTAAATACACACATGCATGCAGGCATATATATATATATATATATATATTTTTTTTTTTTTTAAGAAAAATATGTTATGTTTGTATATTAAATATATTTGTATGTAATATAAATTATATAAATATAAATATATACATGCAAATATTTTCAAAATATTTACTGTATGTGTATATTTATTATGTATATATATAAATACACAGTACACACACATATATTATGTAAACAAAAACTTTTATTTTGGATGCAATTAATTGTTTGACAGCTCTAGTAAAAATATAGTAAATACATAATATATTTAGATAAAAGCTACTCTCTAAAGTTATTTTATTCTAGTTGACAAGCTATAAACACTGAATCTCTTTCCTGAGGTAAATGTTATGATACGTGACATGGTATAGAAGCTGTTTTACTGACGTCACAGTTGAAACACTGACTGAGTTGCACATGACACATTGCAATAAACAATGTTTCTTTCAACACACCTTCTGATGTTCATTCTTGTTTATGTTATGAAAGAAATAGTAAAAAAGGAAGAGATGATCACTGCTACTTAAACTGAGGCTGCTACAATATTTGTAACACCACATTAACAAGCATCAAAACCACAAATATTTTTTGAATTTTGACAGAATTTAAAAATTTGAATTAGAATTTTTGCCAGAATTTGAAAGCTGAGTTTCTTCTAAAACGCTTTTCAATGATTTTCACATAGAATAGGCTAAAAGACTGATTTTGACATTTAAGAACCCATATCAGTTTATCTAAATGTACATTAATTAAAGTCAACTAACTGATATTTGCCACACACACACACACCCCTAGTAAACCATGAGGTAATTTTGACTCCCTTTATTTATTCATAACACTTTCTCACTTTATATAAGATGGAACACTCAATAATTCTGTGAAATACAGTATTCCGGCCCAAGCACCTTTACGACACGCTAGCAGTTAAAGTACATGTGCGATCTTTTTGTTTCTAAGTGTTCAGCTAGAGTTTATGGTGCAGGGAAACAGTGGGCCGTCTGTACTCACTACAGTAGTAAACACACACCGATACACACATGCGGCAACGTGCACGAACACATGGATTTTACATCATGCCCTGCCATCATTACCCAAACTGTGAAAAACAAAACCCAGACGAGGGAGGAACGTGCAGAGCAGATGTGAGCATGCAAATGCGTTCCCACAGTGGGCGACCCCTACACTGCCAACCACCTACTGCCGAGTGTGTATGCGCGGTATCCACGATTAATTCACCTGAGAGAGAGAAATATGGGGAATACAGTACCGCTTGTGCCAAAATGATGGTTTGAAAGGCCATCAGAGAGAGAAAGTGAGAGAATGTGTGTGGTGGTGTATGTTAAGGGAGCATTTCTCAGGCGGTACAGTGTTTGATCCACACAGGCTCATAAACCCATACGTCTCATGCCCAGCTAAAGCATCGCCAGTAAAAACACCATCACAAACTCTGCTCAGAATCTCAGAGCCAAACTACTTAGAGCTCTCGGCCTCACACCCACCCACCCCCACACACACACACACACACACACACACACACACACACACACACACACACTTGTCCTGTTCCAGTGAGGAGTACATCAGAATGGGAATACATGCAAGAACTGCCCAGAAAATTTCAACTCCTACTTAATAGTTCCAAGACGAATGAAAAAGCAGATTGTTAAGGTCCTTCTGACCAGCTTCAAGTGTTACTGACAAATTAAAATGTTCATTTCTTCACTGAGGTTACTAACACCTGTGAAGAGTGTGCTTTAGGAAAGAGAGAGTGACTGGCTGAGTGAGAAAGATATAAACAGACAGAAAAAGAAATAAAACGTATGGAAGGATGAATCACACATACTATCCTAAAATAAGAAATATTGGTTACACTTTATTTTACAGTGTCCTAGTTAGTGTGAAATTACTGAGTGATATTATTAATTAACAACATTTAGGCAAGGCAAGTTTGTTTATGTAGCAGATTTCATACACAGTGGTGATTCAAAGTGCTTTACATAAAAGGAAGTAAAATAGTCATTACAAAAAATAATTAAATCACAACAATAAAAACAAGGAATTTTAAAAACAAACACTCTCAAGCTTTGTTCAAACTATTCCACTACTTCACCCCCTTCTTACTTTGACCATCATAAACCAAACAAATAGAGCTCAGAGGTCCTACTTTCAGCTGATTAACCAACACACTTGTCTTTCTTTGCCCACATTCTCTTTACCATCACAGCACTTACTTTAGCCTTCTGTTTAAACTTTTAAAATGATATAAAAATTTTATTTAAAATGAATTTAAAACATTTAAGAGTAGAAATTGATTATACATAAAATAAAGTGCAATCAGTTCGGACATAGCACAGTGTTCATTCAACAAATGCACAGCTAAACAGATGAGTTTTGAGTCTGGATTTAAAAGTGGCTAATGTTTTAGCACGTCTGATCTCTTCTGGAAGCTGGTTCCAAATGCGGGTGTCATAAGAGCTAAAAGCGGACTCCCCTTGTTTTGTGTGAACCCTTGGTATTTCTAACTGACTCGATCCTAATGATCTGAGTGGTCTGTTAGGTTTATATTCAGTGAGCATAGGCCATTGAGTGATTTATAAACGAGTAAAAGTACTTTTTAAAGTAACATTTACTTTGTTTACAATTGTTAGAATTATGGTTTGTTTTAGGGCTGGTTGCTTATAATTAGTATAAATGTAACAACAGTAAATTATATATGTAACGTAAACATGGGTACTGTAAAATATATTTTTTAAAAGTATTACCAAAATATTTTGCTTAACGAAAATTAAGATGATTTTAGAGCCATTACGATTTGTGTTACTTCATTTTTTTTTATTTAAACAATTTAACATTTTTTTTTATTTTATTTTTTTTTTTTTTTTATACAAAGTTTTATTTATGTTTAGTAAAACTTTTTTGTACCTCCCATTATTTTCAATGGTGATGCTCTTACAGTAATTTTTTTTTTTTAAGTTTATTAATTTATTCTTTTTTTTTTTATCTAAACATTTCTTTGCCTTACAGTAGTTAAAATGACTTTTTTTGCATTACGTTGCTTACCTGACATTAAAATAATTTCAAAATACACAAAATCTCTGTCTCATTCTAAAGAAATTTTTTTATTTTCTTAATGCAAAATATTATATCCTTTCATTTTTCTTTCAGGTGTAAACCTGGACATGTTCAGATTTTATGACATGAAAAGGATTGTTTTTAAAAGAAAAGTTCCAATCAATCAGACAACAAATAAATAAAATATTCCATAACCATAACTCACCCACCCTCATGTTACTCCAGAACCATGACTTACTTTCTTTTATGTAACACAAAAGGAGATGTTGGATAGAAATATGTTCCCATGCAATGAAAGCAAACATTGACCAGGGTCAGTCACGCTGCAAAAGGACAAAAAAGCACCATAAAATTGTCCATGTGCTGGTGAGCTATATTTCAAGTCTTCTGAAGTCCTACATTTGGTCTGATGTCAATAAAGCAAAACAGCATTGTTTCTTGTACATCATATGACTTGAGAAAACTTGGAATATAGAAACAGAAATATAATATTGTATAAATATAATATTTTATAGTTTATTCTCTGTCATTTTTAACTTGACAACCCCTTTTTATCATATCCTTTCACTTTATGACAAAGTGTGAACATTTGGCCTAACATCTCTTTTTGTGTTACCCGGCAGAAAGTAAGCCATACAACTTTGACACACTTTAACAAAGTTTGCTGGCAATTTTAATTTAGGGTGATTCCTTAAACTGAGGGAGGAAAACACTGCAAAAAGCCAGACAGAGTGTGAAATACTGAGATAGAGCAAGTGAAATTTATGTTAAGAGAAATGAAAGGAAAGGTAGACAGAGATTAAGAGGGTGTTAAGACTGAGAGTACAGGGCAGAGTGTATAAATAAATCTCTGAACAGCACAATGTGTGTGTGTGTGTGTGTGTGTGTGTGTGTGTGTGTGTGTGTGTATTTGTGTGTGTGTGTGCGGCCACCGTTGTTATGTAAGTGATGGCAGGCGGGTGGGACTGTAAGAATATGCTTGTTTTAAAGTGATAAACACCGCCACCATGCCCACATGTGTGCGACACATGGGGCCCGCAAACATGCAGGGGCCTCCTCGTTTAACTGGGTCACACGGGCACAATTGTACCATCTGTCAGAGACAGTTTTTCTTATATCAAAAGACCCACAGGCCTCCAACACACTCAAAATAACACGCACTCAAAGCAGACACCATATTTCCTTGGGATAAAAAACTAGACTGGAAGTTAGAGATTCTGAAACAAGCACATAATACTGGTGTTTATTTCACTACAGATGGTGCTTTGAGTTCTTACCTGATACAGGAACAGGAAGACAACCACAAAGACAGCCCAGCAGGTCTAGAAAGGCACCACGAGTTACCAGACATGGATTCTGCCTGTCAGTTTGTATGTGTGAGAGAGAGAGAGACAGAGATATTATGTTAACGATAACTATACATCATAGTATTTCATTGCATTTACTCAATGAGTTGTGTATAGAAAGTACACATTTTATTTTTCAAGTGTGGCGAATGCAAAGCGTGAGAAAAAAAAACTGAAATTGAAATTTGAATGGAAAGAAATAGACAATGTAGAAATTCAGTGCAATTTATATAAAATTATTAGAGATGCACCAGTAATTGGCTGTCAAAGTTAATGCAATAACAAATGAATGCAATCTCAGTTAAAAACAAAACAAATAGTGCATTTAACGCAAGTTCTATTTGTTCCTATGAATAAATCGTAGTCAAAAGACAGGTTGCCAGGTCCACATTTTTATTTTTTCATCAAACATATGTAGCAAGCATCTCATCCAATAACAGCAAATAACTTTGTGCTTGTTTACTTCTGCAAAATTACAGAAAATAATTATTTATTTATTTAGTATCTGTGTCAAAACACTTTTTGGGTCACTGTTTTATAAGTCAGAGTAACTGATTTTTATTCTGCAGTTAAGAACAGTAAACAGAGTCCACAGTGATTGTGGATGCTGAGGATAAAGCATCACATGTGCTGCCCATGGGCACAAAGAGAATTCTGGGCCCTGTATCTCAGACCAACTGCAGGGGTAACATTTGTGGGAGAGGGTGGATGTGTGTGTGGACAGAGACAGGAGTGGGTATGTGGAAGAGTAAATCAATTACGTGTGTGTGTGTGTGTGTGTGTGTGTGTGTGTATGTGTGTGTGTGTGTGTATATGTGTGTGCGCGTGTGTGTGTGTGTGACCACAGCGCAGCAAACGCTCATGGACATGGGCGAGAACAAGAGGGCCAGTGTTCAGGGCTGACGTCAGTATTTCATCACTGAGATATTAATAACACAAACGCTCTCCCTCTCTTTGAATGTCTGGCTTCATCTTTTTGTGTCACTCTGTTGCTCTTTAAACACATAATATTACTCAGAGTTCAACCAATTACAAAGCTAAGGATTATGGGGAAATTTGGTCAGATGTTTGGTAACTCTGTCATTTCATCTTTATTCCTCCACCTTTAGATCTTCTTTCATTCCTCTGGAATTTTTCCATCTTTCTCAATCTTCCCAAAATCTCTTCAAAGTATATATTTGGAATGACGCACTACAGTATGCAGTATGTATACTATGCACAGTGTGAACATTATCTCTATGCACGGAACACTTAAATTACCCATTACATTTGCCGAATTGCGCAATATACAAAAAGAGCACAGTATCCCAAAATGCAAAGCACTCAACTTGACATTCGCTTTCCAGTAATAGTGATGAATCAGAAACTGCATCATTCATCTCCTTCTTGACTCATTTGACAGGGCTGTTAAATGTCAGTCGTTTCAGTCAAATAACTACCATTAATTATTTAGGACCAGTGTTATTTAATTATGATTGAGATACAAGTTTTTATATATACACATTTGGATTAAGTTTTCATTTTCATTTTCATTTTAGTTAAAGTTGCAATATGGTCGTGTGTTTTTGACAGTTATTTTTGCAACTTTTTAATGCATATTTTTTTTCATTCATTTTTATTTGTATTTTATATTTATTTATTTAATGTATGTATGCATGTATGTACGTACAGTTAGCATTTACTGTGTGTACTTTATGGTTTTACTATAAAACCCTGACTGGGACACCACTTAATGAATGAAATATGCAATATAGCACTGTCATGGGACAATGTAGCATACAATTGTTTGAAACATTTATCATTGCATGCTGTTTCATATACTTTTCTAATAGGCAGAATACACTATATCTTGCTCAGCATGCATAATATTCTATTCTGAATGCACTGACATGTTCCATCTTCATAAACTTTCCCAAATCTCCCTCTCTGTCTCTCTCTCTCCCTCTAATTAGAGCATTTGTTATAAAGCATCAGTATGGATGAGTGAGAGAGGTCAAAGGGCACGCAGCCGTGTCATTCGTCCTGCAGCGCTGCTGTCCGTGTGCTGGGTCACTGAGCAGAGAGCAGCCTTTGACACAGGAGCTCAGAACACAAGAGAGCTCAAACCAGTAAGCTGGTGTGTGAACAGAGCAGCCATCTTATTTTGCAAAATAATAATATTTGCAAATGCCTAACCAAAAATGACGCTGGTATGCACACTATATTTGCTGATATATATGCAAATAATGACAGCAGTGGTTAGTGTGTCAGAATGACAGTATCTACCTTGTGGCAAGCCACAGCCGTGGAAAAAGTGCACTGGAGAGGTCACAGTCCTGCTCATTTGCTGACTGGGGTCTGTGTGTGTCCGCCAGGTAGGATCGTAACAGCGACAGCACCTGTGAAGTAGACGACACACCTTTACTATGAGAATAAGCAGGAGAGAAAGAAATAGAGAGATCAGAGATTGATATGAGTACATAGAAGTATACAGAGAGATCAGTGCAATCACACTGCTAATACTAAAACAATCAGGTTTTCGACAGATCAGAGACAGAAAACAAAGTCTTTGTACTCATCACAATTTTGCAATTATTCTTGCCAAGTACTTTGTTATTTAGTTTTTTTCCCTTTAATTGTGATCATAGATATCAGAGAAAACAGAAAGAGTTCAACATTTAGAGATCAGAGAAAAGTCAGATAAACAAGAGAGGGATCACAGAGACATTAAAGAGAGAAATAAGGATAAATAACAGAGATCAGACCAAATAGATAAATCAGACAGAGATCAGACAGAGACATCAGATATCATAGAGAGAGATCAGATGCATAAATCAGAGCTCGGACAAATAAATAATAGAGGCATCAGATAGAGACATTAAATATAGAAATCAGGATCAGATAGATAAATCAAAGAGAGATCAGACATCAGACAAAGATCAAAGAGAGAATTCAAGACATCGATCATAGAGTCGAGTCAGAGATCAGAGATAAATTAGAGAGATAAATCACAGAGAGATAAGATAGAGACAACAAAGAAAGGAATCAGACAGATAAATAACAGAGATCAGACAGATAACTCCGAGATGTCCATCTGATCTATCAAAGAGATACTAGAAAAAAATAAATAAGAGAGGGATCAGATATAGATTTTAAAAACAGAAATCAGATAGACAAATCAGAGAGAGATCAGACATCATATAAAGATCAAGAGATCTTTATATGAGAGATCAGACAGAGACATCAGATTGATATCAAAGAGAGATATCAGATATACAAATCAGAGATCGGACATATAAATTGAAGAGGGATCAGATAGAGACATTAAAGAGAGAAATCAGATCAGACAGATAAATTAAAGAGAGGGATCAGACAGAGATCAGACACAGCAGTCGGAAAGACACCAGACAGAGAAATTAGAAAGACAGATCAGATGCTTCATTAGTTCATCTGTCTTAATCAAAAAGAGAGAGAAATTAGAGATTGGGAAGAGAAATCAGGGTCTTAAGCTTATTTTACATATCCTTGCATATAATAGTCTATAGAGAGAAATAAAATGAAATAAATGGATAATAGACAACTCTATGCATGGCAAGGTTAAAGAGTGTACAACGGGCTGAAATAGTCTCTTTACTGGGTTATAGCCGCAATGTGGAAGCCACTCATTATGCCTCAGGCAGGAGAGGCACAGGGCAAAACAAGTTTGACCATGAAATACTAGGCCTGGTCTTCCAGCTGCGGACACCCCCGACACTAGCGGCCCACACCCTGTATCCCACACATCTAGCCCAGGCCTGCTCGCGCCGTCGGGTGGGAAGGCCCATGAGGGCCGGCCTCTTCTGCTCTCTCGGAGGAAAGTGCGTGTATTTATAGTGACGAGCTACACAACTTGTGACTGACCACAAACCAATGGCAGTGGCTAAAGGCAAAAATAAACACCCCGCAGAGGTCCATAATTCAGAAGAGCGTACAGAGAGCCGTGCACACATTTAGCACATACATAGAACACGCACAAACAAACACCAGCACACGGCCTGAATACAGTGCTAGATGCTGACCTTTGACACACTAAGACTTTTGGATCGGCCATTAAATAACGAGGAAATGTTTTAAAAGTCAACCTGTGGGTGGATGCTTTCATGAGTAGATTTGGAAAGTCTGGACACAATCTGAATCCAATTAAGCTCATTTGTCTCATCAGTTTGACTTTTTTTTTTTTTTCTACAGACTTTTCCTTAAAGCAGAAACAAAGTGGGTGTTTCAAGGCTTATTGAAGCGGTCACTAAACCCAGACCTTTGGCAGCAATGCACAACAAAGAGGAAAGGCACAAAAAAAACAAAAAACAAAAGAAATACTTACAACACATCCTAACCAGGCATGATGAGACAAGTTTCTCGTGACAAAGAGTTTGCTTAATAGTGAAAACAAAAATCAGGCAAGTAATACAAATTAGTACATATTTAAAATGTATACTATGCAGTTATACAAAGTGGGATTTTAGACCAATGAAATTTCACTGTGGCTATCCGGCTATCTGGCACAAAAAAAAAAGTAAGGAAAATTAAAGGGGTCATATGATGTGATTTCAAGTTTTCCTTTCTCTTTGGAGTGTTACAAGCTGTTCATGCATAGATAAGATCTCTGAAGTTGCAAAGACTAAAGTCTCAAAACCAAAGAGATATTCTTTATAAAAGTTAAGACTCGACCACGCCCTCCTAAAATGGCTCAAACACGCCCCCACATGTCTGCGTCACGGTGTGGGTAGATTTGCAAAACATTGCCCAAACGTATACGCAAAGAAAGAGGGCAGGACTTTTATTCTCGCTGTAGTGTTGTTGCTGCCGCCGGCGTCATGTCGTGGAGACGCTGTGTTTCGTTGTGAAAGCGAAACTACTTTGTTTGGGCTTCCAAAAGAGGACACAACTAGAAATCAGTGCTTAAGTTGTATTTACAACACTGTTCCAGAACAGTTCAACCCAAATATTCAGATGTGTGCAGCGCATTTTATGGAAGACTATTTCCTGAACCTGGGAGAAGCCTGCCAGCTGTGCTCAAAGACTGTTTCTATAAAGTGGGGCAATTCCAACTTTACAAGGACAGTGTGGTGCTTCTGACTCACAGCCTGTAAGTATGTTTTCATATTTAAAGAATTTGCCACTGACTAATCAAACGCAAGTTTTGAGCTGTGCAGAGTAGTGCTTGTTGTTTGTCGTTTCTCCGATCACAAATGCAGACATGGTAATATTTACGCGGCGCGATGCAACGCGACAGTATAAGTCATTGTAATCAGTAATTTTGTCACCACTGGATGCAAATGCCTTGTTTGTAATGGGTTTTATTGTTTTTGTGTCGTCGTGCCAGGAAACGGCATCACAATACGGTAACACACTGGATAGCCAGCCAATCAGAGCACACCTCGCTTCTCAGAAAGATGAGCTTTGTAAAAAATCGGCGCATTTCAGAAAGGCGGGGCATAGAGGAGCAACAATAACATACAGTATGTGGAAAATAATGTGTTTTTTCAATCTTAAACCGCATAAACACATTACACCAAATACACAAAATAAATGTCCTTTTTAGCAACGTCATATGACCTCTTTAATATAATAATTTGCAGATATATCCACTATGATGTAGTCAGACAAATACATTCTTTCTTGATACTAAGACAAGAAAAAAAAGCACCATTACACAAACACCCTGTCTTGTGTCTATATTCATAAACACTTAATCTGGCTGTTGTCAATTACAGAATTAAAAATCTGTTCTCCATTTACAAAACAAAACAAAACAAATAAATTAGCAGAAGAAAAACAAACAAACCAACAACAGCAAAAAAAAAAAAAAACAGGATTAAAGTAAAAAAAATAATAATAATATTACACATACACACAAAACAAAAAACTAAAGTAAAATAAAGTTGATCTTAAAAGACCTTTCCTTAAATAAATAAAGGACTGCTCTCACTTAAATAAATAAATAAAATAAAACACAAAACAAACAGAAAATACATTCACACAGTCATAAGTTGAAGCATCACACACTACTTTACCTCAAAGGTGTGTGCACTAGTGCGCGTGTGCAAGACCCCCACTGAGTGGAGTATGTCTGCTGATCTGATTTACTGTTTTCAAAACACACAGTGGATTAATTTCCCTCTGGGACCTGGATGTTACCCAGGACTTTTAAAAAGAAGCTGTTGCATTATGGGTAAGCAGCAGTGGTGGAGAGTGCTCGGAGCAGGGGCCGAGGCGTCAGGTTAGGTTAGTGCTGCTCAATCTGTTTCCCTCGTTAGCCGGCTCCTAAAGGGAACCAGTGAGTTGTGTCAACAGGGATTTTTAGGTGAACTCAGCAGGGTTCAAGCGTTTTACTCAGCAAAGCTGGTTTTGTAATCAAAATGGCACTCTGAAACGCTGTGCTGACACACTACTTCTCATCTCATCCTGGTATCAGAACTCCGTAATGCAAATCGAGGGTTGTGGGTGTTGTGTTAAGGAAGGTGTACATACAGTAAAGCTATTTTTATATATCTCCGATTCAAACAAAGAACAAAAAGGCTTTAATTCAAGCCTGATACAACAACATCTGCAACCTGTTTTCCTTCCACCCCCGCTTTTTCTGTTTTTTGGATTTCGCTTTCTCTTGCCATATCTGTTTAAACAAAAACACACTGTATCATTTGCTTAAGGTCAGTAATGTCCAAAGGAATGTTAGAATGATAAATTGTGCACTACAGAGATGATTAACACCTCAAATTATGTTGTTTTTTCGAAACATTTTTTTTTTCCTAAACAGTGATTGAACATTTTTTTTGGCAGATGAAATCCAGAGGCATATCTAGTGGGGCTGGGTTTTGACACAAATTTCATGATTTGATTTGATTCTCATTCACGAGCTTGCGATTCAATTTGATTGGATTCAATATAGATTATTTTGGATATATATCAGGTACAGTACATTTTTTTAAGGAAAAAAATCTCTCAATTAATGCTGTAAAATATACATGAGAGTCAGCTGGTACTACATTACAATAATATTGAAGGTTAAAATTAACTGATTTGTATACAAACACTTAAAGTTCTTATAATAATAAAGTTACAATTACATCATAATATTTCTACTCCAATTCATTTCTTAAAATATAAACATTTAAATGGTGGCTGTCATAAAAATGGATTCATTCAAACATAAATTAAACATTGAAGAACAGTAAAAATTTTAATGAATATGTTATATGGTGCATATATTTAGCAAAAAGCTCCACTCTAGAGTTTGTTTTTCTAGCTGACTAACGAGTTTATGGTCATCGAATATGCTTGTTTCTGAGGTAAATGTGACGTTACGTGACATTGTGTACAAGCTGTTATACTGACATCTTTACATGGTTGAAACACTGATTGAGCAATTACATGAGACAGAATACGAATTAACATACCTTAGGATGTTTAATCATGTTTATTTCGTGCTGAAACTTGTATTAAAACGGAGTAGATGATCAGTTCACGTGCGCTTCATGCTGCCGCTTCTCTTGAACTGAATTGCCACAGCGATCTGTCACTCCACATTAAACAGACCAAAACGGCATATATTGTTTGAATATTGTAATAAAACAGAACGAATTTGAAATCTGAGACTTCATTTCATATCAAAAGTAACAAAGCTTTTTGCAATTTACTGGATTAGAGTTCAATAGAGTTCATCATTGGAATGTTACGTTCTTTAACTGAAAACAGGCTAGATTAATCGATTCTTGGAATTTAAAGTGTCCCTATTATGGATTTTTGAAAAGTACCTGAGTGAATGAAAACAGCCTGCAAAGTTTTAAATCTGAAAGTGCACCGTGTATAAAGTTAACGTCTCTCAAAAGAAAGAGTTGACTCTGAATCATTGAAATGAGTCGTTTTTAAAACGAATCCCAAGCTGTTGACGTCAACATGAAACATTAGCATATTGCCCGCCCACTTGTTGGTCTTTTCGGGTTGGTCTGAATGAAAATGCAAATTTATTCTTTGCCACTAGGTGCCACTTTTGAAGTGGTAAAATAGCGGTTTCCCCGGCAACGCTGTACACAAAGGAACACTGTGCTTACAAACGCTGCTTTATCAGGTATTACAGGTGAGATGAAATGAAAATGAGACCGATCGGACCAATCACTGTAGATTAGCGTCACGCAAAGGAGGGATTTGGAAAAATTAATCGTTGAGTGAATCGTTTGGGAGTCGTTGAGCAAGTAGGTAAAAATAAATGCATATTATAAGAAAATTAAAGTGTTTTTTGGCCTTGCATGCATGACAACCTGTTGTTGGGGACTCCCAAAACCAAAATATGAACCTTTCATCACCCATAATAGGGGCACTTTAAGAATCAATATAATTTCATAAAAATGAGAATCGATTAAAATCGAGAAATCCAGAATTTTTTTTTTTACCCAGCCCTAATATCTAGAAAATATGAATAGAAAACTGGGCATAGGGTTTTTTGACTTAAGCCAGTATGAAACCACCTGGTAAAAATCCTAAACACCCTAGAAGCCACTAAGAACATTATAGAAATAGTACTTCAATTCGTGACTGGAGGTCAGAAATCGCTCAGGTTTCATTAAAAAATATCTTCATTTGTGTTTCAAACATAAACACAATTGCTTGTTTATATAAAAAAAATGTAAACATTAATGCTTGTGGGTTTGGAACGACATAAGGGTTAGTAAATAATGATGAAATTTTCCTTTTTTTGGTGGAACTGTTTCTTTAAGAATTTTGGAACAGAGATGTAAAAACAAAGCCATGCATTGGCAGTGCAATCTTTATCTATCTCTTAGCTGATGCTGCGATCCACACGTACACCACTCCTGCATGCAACTCAGGTATTCACATCAGATAGCAGCATGACGTTATCTCCAGCTGATCTGAACATACTTCACACCATCAGCTCCCCACACACACACAGACAGACAAGATTATGTGTCATAAGTCTGTTATCTGTTCCCAATCTGGTTGTACACACAAACATCCATCATTTCCATATTCAAAGAGTCTAGAGAGCCACTGTGACACAGGTATTTCACAGGCAGGTATTTCACATAAAGACTTGAAGAATTTCTCTCATTTCTAAATAAAATGCTGCAAAAGACCGTTATCTGCCACCATTTGTCACCAGAGAACCACCCACACAACATCCCTCACGTGGATCTCAGCGATTCCCCACCACAGTCTAACTCCCTCCACATCTGCAGGAGCTTTGAGCAGATATATGACTGCCATGACAGGAAAGAACACCAAATCCATCTCTTTCCTTACCCGAGCACATCTTCATCCCAGCACTCTACAGTTATGTCCGTCTCGCACCCCCACATGCTAGCAAACTATTCCAGTTTCATGTCCAGAAACCTGCTTCAGTGTCAAAATTACAACATCTCTCTGTCGCTATCTACAATTATCTGAGCTTCTAGGTTTTATATTGATGCTTGTTGAGCTCTTGAATTTCCCTTTGGAGTTCAATTATGTGTGCATGTCACATTCCTTAATGCAGTTCCATCTGCTTTCCCCAATCACTTGCTCAGTGTACCACTGATACCTATATTTAAACATACCCTGCATGTTTTTTACACTTAATTTTTTTTCAAACAGGAATGAGTCTTCAGGTATCAGCTTCTTTCAGAGAATAGCACAATGGAATAACACATGTAAAGGTTTCTGCAAATACTTCACACTATTGTACAGACCTTACATGTCATGTAACACGTTAAGTTAATGGATTGCTGAAGAGATAATGTGACTAGGGGGGATTTACACACCTGAAGCAGTGTGCCATGGATGTGGTTTTGTTGGAGTCCTGGTCCAGGTTCTTGAGGCAGCTCCTCCAGGAGAGTCTGGATGGTGGAGGGAACTTGGGTCACCAGGACAAATGGAACCAGGGCTCTCGCTGCCATTTCACGTGTGCGGTACACTGCAGAGCGACCACACCTACAAGACAACCACAGGACAAGGGACAACAGGTTCACAAGTATATTTCAGCCACTTCATGATCTCTTCAACTCAAGAGTAACTGCATTGAGAAGTATTTTTGGAATTAAACTCTCTTCTTGAGATTATAGCTGTGCACATTTAACCAACTTCATGAGGTGCATCCTGGAAAACTTTAAAACAACACACGAGTTGTCATGCATTGCAAACAGTAAAAACTTTATACAGTAAAAAAAAACAAAAAAACTGAAATATTATTACAATTTGAAATAACTGTTCTCAGTATTTCTATGGAAGCCTGTTTCCGTCACTGAATAAAAATCAGAAAAAGACAATTGCAACTTTTTATCCCACAATTCAGAATTGTGATATAAACTCGGAATTCTGGGATACAAACTCACAATTCTGACTTTTTTTCCCCTCAGAATTGCATGATACAAACTAGCAATTGCAGGCTATAAAGTCAGAATTGTGAGATATAAACTGGTCTGAGTCTGAGAAAAAAAAAAAAAAGTCAGAATTGCGAGTTATATAGAAATTCTGCCTTTATAGAACACAACTGTAAGTCAAGTCAGAATTGTGAGATAAATTGGAAAGTGAGAAAAAAAGTCAATTGCGTTCTAGAAAATTCTGACTATTTATTGCAGTTGCAAGTTTATATCTCACAATTGTGACTCATAACTGCACGTTTATATTGCAATTCTGACTTTATAACACAACTGCTCAAATGTTACTTATTACTGCTCAAGACACATTTCTTATTATTATCAAAGTTGAACACAGTTGTGCTGCTTAATATTTATGTGGAAACCATTATACTTTCAGGATTTTAAGAGTTTAAAAGAACAGTCTTTGCTGTCATTCTGATAAATTCAACGTGTCCTTGCTGAACCAAAGTATTAATTTCTTTCCAAAAAAGAAAACCCTACTGACCCCAAACATTTGAGCAGTAGTGTACATGTACTGATTTTTTCTTTTTTTTGGAAAGAAATGGATGCATGGGCAAATTCATAGCTGCCTACAAAATTAATATCAAACATTTCAAAAGAAGCCTTTACATAAAAATAATTAAAGATCATGAGAAACAAATTAATCCAAGTGCCTTCAAACTTTTACCGGTACTATAATTTTATGTACACACATTTATATTTTATGTCAAACATAATTTTATAGATTCCTGGAAGGTTCACTGAACTCTTTTGGACTGGTAGTAGGTTCGGGGTTGGGTTCTTGGTGATTTCATTTTCAGAGCAGCCCCCTGATGACTGAGACGACTGCTTTACAAGCACTAAATCAAAGAAGCCTCTCCAAAGTTTTGGAAACTCCCCCAAGAATCTCCAGAGACATGAAATAGGGAATATCCATCCATCAAAAAGAAGGGAATTGGAAAAAAGAAAAACGATGTAGCCATCATGTTTCTAGATAAATTAATGGAAGTTCGACAGATGAACAGATAAAAACAAAAAATAATCCATAGCTAGACTTGCAAAGCTGTGATTGGGATCTGCTGACAGCAGATGGAAGCGAGTATGGAGGTATGAGCTCGAGTTAACATTCGCATTCTTTACCAAACCTAACCGCAGTTAGAGAACAGAGATCTGCTGACCTCAAACCATGAAAGTCATATGAATTCTAAAGGGGGCATGTTAATCTGTACAATAACAACTTCTGCAGAGGCGAATTAAGCCCATGTCATAACAAATTCAACATTAAGTTACATGTAACCACTGTTTCTGGGAAAGAAACAATGTACAACATTGACAGCGGGATATCATGCACTTCTATTGACAACTTTCACATAGTTAGAGTTTAGGACTGGAGCTTGACTAGTCAAGCACCTTTTTCTACACCAACACTTTATGTTTTACTGTCAAATTATATATAATAGCTTAACTTACACCTGAACGCTGTCCTCGAATTCCCACAATGAAGAATGATGGGATACGTTTAGTCTCAAATACTGCTTTGAAAACGGTATTAGAGATAGTCAATGGATTGCAGGCAATAATATTATAAATAAATGTTCAGTTTCTTGCACAGACAGATCACTTTGCTTCATAAGACCTCAACACATCCTCAGGAGCCAGGAGTATTAATTTTGTGTTGCCTGTATATACTTTTTCAGACTCTCAAGTGCTGGTAGCCACTGACTTTTTATGAATCAGCAAGGACCACGGTTTCAGCTAAAAAGCTTCTTTACTGTTCTGCAGTAAAAAGTCACCTAGGGTGGGTAAATTAACAACAAATTTTCATTTTTGGGTGAACTATCCCTTTATGGACTTTGAGATTTGGTGTTTTTTAGTCCTGGGACTGTCCTTGCACGCTTCCTGTTTGCGACTATGTGCTCTCAAGCTCCCTAGACTGCAAGAGTGGTTATTGGGACAGGCTCAATGACTAAATTAAGATAACAAAGCTATTTACATAATGTCTGTTTTGTAATGACATCTACATAACACCTGACAGACTTTTTTTTTTAATAACCAAGCACAGAATTTGGGTTGTGGCCAGACCTCAAAATGTCAAAGTGTGCATCTAAAAACAAATTTTGACGACTGGAGATTCATAATAACATATAAAGTGAAGGTGACCAAATTAAGTCATGGGGGAAAAAAGCGGTGTACCACTGTCCCGCCAAAGGGCCAGCAATAGGTCATGGTAGGCAGGGTTAATATTAAGGGTTATTAAAATTACATAGTACAAACACCTGTGCCATTTCACCTCATCAAGGAGTAATGGGATAGTTCACCCAAAAATGAAAGTTTTGTAATCATTTCTTTACCCACAGTTCAAGAAAATGACAGAATTTTCCTTTTTGGGTGAAATATCCCTTAAGTAACTTGGCAAACTCTCACTGAATCATTCATCCCTTTAATTTTAGGCCATGGCATTACACAAACAGCCACAAATGGGCATGACCCATGGGCATGTCTTGTATGTAACCCGTTTAGTGCACTGGTTAGCAAGAGGGACATGATAATACAGAAAGAGAAGGTGAGACAGGTCATACACAAGTAAACGGTCACCAACCACTGGTATATGTGCTGTACAGACTGTACTCTCTAAATGGAAAAGAAAGAAAGCAGGAGACGCCAATAACAGCCTTCCAGACATGTGAACCTTCACCTGCTGAGTTTAAATTCCTCCAACATACAGACATCCACATTAACCCACATGGCATACATGTTGCCTTCAGCAGTCACAGCATGATAACAGTCCACAGACGCGACCCGTCACATGACGCAGAGAGCTGTTTGTGGCTTCAAATACATGGCACACACAAAACCAGCCTAACCTTTTGTGTTCACCTTTTCCTTTACACAGTAAAGTAATAGTTCACCCAAAAATAAATGACCTCAAACTGATGTCATTCCAAGTCGTTATGATCTTCCACTACAGTGAGCCGTCAGTGCTACCAGATCATTGAGAAATCAAAAACTCGATGGATCAAATTTCAGAATGAATCATGTTTTTTTCACTGTAAAGGTCTGACTGAAAAGAATGATTTGTTCAGGAATCAGACATTACTCTTGCAATGCCAAGGAGATCTAGGGTGGATGTTAAGATTTACAGGAAATATTAACTTATATGGCTTCAAAAGACTTCGAATATAGTGTACAAGTTGTATCGTTTATGATACTTTCCATGTACACATGTATTGAAACTGGAACGATGCATACACTGGATTTTGATGATACAATGATAATACAAACACTAGTTAAATCTGTATATTATTGGATGTCTTAAATCATGTTACTGTGTAAAAGATACAAATAATATCCAGGAAAAAAGGGAATGTGAGAATTACAAACAAGTCTGAAACACAAGGACTCTTATTTTGAGGGAGATTAAAAAAAAAAGAAAGAAAATTGCACTTTTACAACCAACTACAATATAAAAACAACAAAGTAAGAAGCAATGTCATAATTAACTGCGGCACAATAGTTTTGACTTTTAACGTGCAACACTCACATGTATTTATTTATATCGTCGCGTTTTAATGGTAATGATTAAATTTGGCCGTATTGCGATCATTGCTTTTCTGTCTCTCTCTTAAAATCATAATAAAGACATTTGTCAAGATATTTGAGACTGCTATAATGGTCTTAAATTTGACCCTGTGACCAGTGCAATATTAAAATCTTCTCTTTTTTGTGTCACAGAAAAGAGAGGTCATACAGATTTGGTGAACTACTCCTTTAATGTAAATAAAGTAAATGCATAAACATCAGTAGAAACACATATTTCGATCTAATGAAGTCTGTTCTGTTCCCCCTTTCTGGCCTCATATGTTAACTATCAGTGCTAATTTGTCCCATTAAAAGTCTTTTGAGAGGAAATGACAGTTTGGAAGGGTGTAATTTTAGAAACATAGCAGTCTGAGGCGAGTCATCTCCAGGGGGCTTTCTTAGTCTCGACCCGCCATTACGGCTCAAAGGCCATCTGGCTCTTATTAGGCACGGTGGTACAGTTTCCTTGAGTATGACTCTGCAGTCTGCAAGCACCAAACAAACCTAATCTTAGTCTGGCTGGAAAACAACAGGCCGGGACTGTGTTGGACAGCACCTGGCGAGAGCGCCATAACACATCTTGTTTATTCGAGTTCGTCTGGCTCTTGAGATGCACTGGAGAAATGAAATGAGAAAGAGTACATGCAGTTCCATCACACGCTCCAGAAAGCACACAAGTGTATAAACACACTTGATTTTTTTATGACCAGCACATTGATGGACTATCCGCCTATAACAAGTTTCAAGTCCACCACATGAAATCAAAAGATCACAACATTTTCTTCAAAGTTGTGATGTAACAGAAGTAGTGACATTAATACTGAAATGGTATGCTGAAAAAAGAAAAAAGTAGGACGGGAAGTTTGACTGTAAAAAAGGGGTGGCGTTTATCTGCACTAAATGTTCAGAAACTAAAACCATTAAAAATTGTGGAAACACTTTATTTAAAGCCTTTATGTACAATGCATTATAAAAGTAGTTTTAATGCATGAATTATGCCTTGTAATGCACCTTATAATGCATTGCACAATCTCATCAATAACTGTAACCACAGTTAATTCACTATAAATTCATTGTTACCCTATGCATTTTAATTTCGGTTAAGTATTTACGACAAGATATAATGTGTTACAATGCACATTATGAATAATTATAATGCATTATAGCCTGTAATAACCATTTATAATGCATATTGTTAACAAAATTGTTTTCAGTAATTGAATAAAATAAAATATTAATATCAGATGATAGACCAAAATTTGAAAACTTATTTCAGTTAGAAAAATTACCATAAAATTAAATAAATAAAAATACATTTACAAGCATATTGGCTGTTTATTAGTACTGATAAAGCATACATTAACGCATTCATATTTCTGCATGACTATATTTTAGATCCCCAAGTCAAACGTCATAGTTAATAATGAGAGTTGGTCACCAAACAAAATGTGACCCAAAATATTTAAATAAAACTAAAGTTAATAAAAATGACAAAAGCACATAACAAAATTACTAAAATTAAAACTTAAACTGCAAATATAAAAATAAAAATAGTAAGTAAAATAGTAAGATTAAGATAGTATTTAAAAATACTAAAATAACACTGCTTTATTTCATATAATTAATGTTAACCAGCAGCCAAATACTCATTTAGACATTGATTTTTTTTTAAAAATGCTTCTAGGAACCCAACGCTGATAAACGCATGCTTGCACTGGAAACACACTGTGCTTCTTTGGCTGATAGAAATGCTAAGCTGTTTGCTAAAGTCACTGACCTCGTGTCTTATACTTGATACAATAACATCCGAATTATCGGTCTACTGGAATTAACAGCGAGGCGTCGCCCATCAGTTTCTTCTTGCAACCCAAGATACATCTTCTCTGACAGAGACTGACCAGGTGGCTAGATGACTAGTCTTACAAAATATTCACCTATATTTTTTGTTCTTTAAGACAGCTCATAACATTTATTTGTTGATTGATTGATCAAATTTGAATTCGAAAAATAAAACCGAGGCTGAGGGCCATTACCAACTTCACCACTGCTAACACAATCACTAGTACATTGTTCTAGTGTGGAAAGTGTTGACTTTACAAACAGGGATTCATTTCCTGTGAATCATATGCCAAGCAACTTTGATTATGCCATTTGCAGGTTGATTCCACCTTAAACTGTAAACATTGTGGCTCTGTGACGCTATTCAAAACAGTGCTTAGTTTGTTTGAGCCCCAAAAACAACTCGACATTTGCTGAATGGTGTGAACTCTCTGGATTCATAGAGAGATTTCCATTCGCACACATCTTGATCCTGCATTTGATTTATCAATGGCCCTACCAAAATGAATGGTCCTGATCTGTACTAGGATGAGGTTCTTGTCATTTTCAGCCCTGTAAACACAATTCACCCAAAAGTCACCTCAACAGCATAAAAAACTCATTTATTTATAACCTAATTAGAACCGTAAATGGAGATCCACCATGTCCTACTTGGGAACATGACCTAGGAATTTCCATCTTGGATGACCAGTGGTATCACATTCTGGATTCGGTAAACTCCTCATCCATATGTACCAGGCATAATTTACTATTATGTAAGCAATTTCAAATCAACCATATGTTCTGGACATGCCTGTGGCTGACAGATTTTTGGGCGAGGGTATTTGACACACTTAAGTAAGCCCTCAACACCGATGGAGACCCCAACCCTTGTTTGGTTTTTTCCGCAAGCTACAGCATGGAAATTAGATTACCGTCATGCTAGCTAGACATACTTGTCTTGTTTTCAAAATGGACTTATTATATGCTATGTAAAGTCAATAAAAAGATTTGAGAGAAGGACAAAAAGAAGCGTTAGAATTGGGATACGTCAAGATTTCTCAGCTGCCAATAGAAAGTAGATGCTCAAAACATTATGGATTCTTGGGAGAAAATTTCATCCTTTCTTCAATCCATTACAAATATCCACTCAAATTCAACTACAATTTCATATGAAATACCTACTTTTCACAACCCTATCAACTCCTCAAGTTTTCCCTCACTGAACATGTTTATCTGGACTAAAAGTTTGGAGAAACTAAAACCAAAGCTATTAAAATAAAAAATAAAAAAACATTTTTTTGGCAACTGAAATAACACTGGGAAAAAAAGTTTATTACTACTAATATTACTAAAACTGAAATAAAAAATAATTAAACCTAAATTAGACATATAAGAAATAAATAAAGGACATAAAATAAATTAAAAAATTAAACATTAATAAGGATATATAAATAATACTAAAATAACACAGCTCTCGGCCAAGTGACACTTTTTCTTTTCATTTTGTAAATTTATCATTATGCACTATGCAAAATCACCGTAACTAATAATCTAATAAGTTTTTGGTGGGGGGAAAAAAAAAAAAAAAAAAAATCCTGCCCTGCCCTTTTCCTCACTGAACATCATTTTCACTTGGAAATATAATATTAGTAAAATAAATCGGACTGAAAATGTTATATTATGATGACTTTAATGTGTTGCTGGCTTTTAAATGGTTTCCATCTAAGCTATTCTAGATGGTTCATCAACCATTTTAATCAGAGCTTGTGCACCTTAGACAACAACAACAAAAAAAAAACACACCTATCATGTTACGAGTGCATCACCTAAATCTGTCATGACCTGGTTTTAGCAGCAGGTTTTCCGGTCACGGCTCTCATCCACAGTGTAAACCCATGTTTGATTAGCGTGTGATAATGTTAACAAATGGATTTTCACAAGTGCAAGATTCAGCCCAATTCAAATGCACCCATGTTATCTTACAGTCTGGATAACAGAAAAGAGCTTGTTGGGTTAAAGCTCAACAAAGCCTTATTTCTCAAATATTTCACAGAGTGGAGCTTAACAGATCTACTCCGACACGAAGACGAGGCTTTGAAGGCTTAGGCACACAATACAAATTCACAGTGTGACCAGCAAATAGATCAGATCTCTAGGATTTATAACGACTAAGATAACACTGTGGGCATAATCTAAAGAAAACAACTCTGAAAGAAGAATTAAACACTGATTGTGGATTGAAATCACAGTCTGCTCAGGTAACTAATCACGGGTTGTCTCATATGTCATCCAGCACAATAATTAACAACTCTGATTCCTCGAGTGCTTTGCTGAGAACTTGTGTTGTTATAGAGAGGCCTGATCAACACCGGACACCCAAACACTCACAAATACACGCCTAGGGGAGAGGAGGGGGCCGTGGAAGCCAAAACCAAGCTATATTTAACATCTTCTACATGTGGGCTTCATTTGGGTGAATGGGCCTGCATACCTCTACTGACAAGAACCAGGCAGACCCCAATCCTCCAATCTCTTAACCCTTGCGTCCCTGTGCCGAGAAAGGCTGAACTCTATTGACTTGGACTCTTCTGTTAATCTGAAGGTCTGAGTCTCCTGTCATTCCTTGACTATTAGGAAAATCCACCCATAATGTGACATGGTTTAACTGAAGAGGGGGATGATGATCAGGTGGTCTTGCGTTTGATTCAGAAGGGCTGAGACGTTTTCTGATATGTGGCCATGTGGTTTGAGTCTGTTTTTTATGGTGGCATTGATCACTCCGAGTGCATGAGAGTTGTGAGCTTGATCTGTTTCTCTCTGTTCTGTGTTATCTGTGTTCCAGACCCGAGGCCTTGAATCCTTTTTCCAGCCCCTCCACACCTCTGCTCCGCTCCAGATGTCTGTAGCACACACATGGGCTCATGACACAATTATGATACTATACAGGCCCTGACACCCAAACAATGATCCAGGGCTTTCAAAATGCAATTAAATATATGTTTAACAGTGTTAAAGCCATAAGGTCATAAATATATGGGTGTTGCAAGTGTCCTGCTGATATCTTATTAAAATTATACAATTCTTGACAAAAAAACAAACAAACAGGAAACGGTTTAGCTAAATCTTGTATCATTATCAAAAATGATACAGCAGTTAAATATAATTTAAAAAAAAAATTAGTCAAGGTCATGTGGTACAATCAACAGTCATGTGATTAACCTATGAAACCAACATGCAGAAAAAAAATTAATTCATTTTTAGAAATTGATTTTATGACCCTGACCCATACACTGTAAAAAAGATGGACGACGCGTCTCTGCTTCCTTCCACTATAGAAAAGTGAAGCGAATACATCTCAGTATGGCCGCTGCCATCTTGAGTAAATGATGTCATTTGGAGCCTGAGTCTGCGCAGTAGAGATTCGTTTGGAGCCAGAGTCTGCGCAGTAGAGTCGTGAGGTGGAGCCGCGGAATCAAACTCCCGCAGACCCAATCAACCATAACAACACGCCCTGTTTTTATAGCATCAAATTAGTAGCTAAAATCAAACGTATCACAAAAACGAACAATTGAACATATATCAGCGTGATAACTACCTTAAATGACCAAAACCATATTTCGGAATATTGTATTGGAAGTGTAATTTATTTTTTTTATTTTGACTGAAGTCCCATTCGTTTACACGAAGAGGGCGGGGTTTATAACCTGTACTGCAGCCAGCCACCAGGGGGCGATCAAAGAGCCCGCAGCTTCACTTTTAAAGGAACACTCCACTTTTTTTGGAAATGGGCTCATTCTCCAACTCCCCCAGAGTTAATAAGTTGAGTTTTACCGTTTTTGAATCCATTCAGCCGATCTCCGGATCTGGGGATAGCACTTTTAGCATAGCTTAGCATAGATCATTGAATCCTATTAGACCAGTAGCATCGCGTTCAAAAACGATCAAAGAGTTTCGATAGTTTTCCCATTTAAAACTTGACTCTTCTGTAGTTATATCGTGTACTAAGACTGGCGGGAAATGAAAAGTTGTGATTTTCTAGTCCGATTTGGCTAGGAACTATACTCTCATTCCGGTGTAATAATCAAGGAACTTTGCTGCCGTAACATGGCCGCAGCAGGCGCAGTGATATTACGCAGCGCCTGAAAGTAGTCCCCAGCTAGTTAACTAGTTATAATATAGCTGGGGACTACTTTCAGGCGCTGCGTAACATCACTGCGAATGAGCCTATTTCCAAAAAAAGTGGAGTGTTCCTTTAAGGACAAGTGAGACACACTCGCCCAGACCCCGCAAAAACAAACAAACAACAATAATAAAAATAAATAAAAAACTTTAATGATAACTATGAATTACCAATTAAAGATTTGTAATTATTTTTTACTTTGAAAACCTAGGAAAACATAACTTAAATTAAAATAAAAATGTTAGCTTTTTTTATCTGAAGGTTACACCACATTACATACATAAAATTCAATTTTGGTTGAATTTTTTTTTTTTTACCATATGAAACTGCACATTTAATATATATAATACATCATCTATGTCAATTAATTGCACTTATTTTGATTCCTTATCACGGAACTAAAAACAAACAAATAAGTGAATAAAGATCACTTTAAAATCACTATTCATTCAACCAAGAATTTAATAACAGCTCTAATATTTCCCATGTAGAAAACAGGCCACAACAGCTTAATTCACACAGAAGCCACAAAAACCAAACAAGTTATAACAAACGCACATACTTTCTCACTAGTTCAAATATACCCACAAAAATACAGATGACTAAACACACAAGAAGCCCAAACACCTTCCTCAGTGTGTGTGTGTGTGTGTGTTTGTGTGTGAGCGAGAGCACACAGACAGAACATTCCTGGCATAAACATTAGTGAAAATAATGTCACAGAGGGGAAACTGGTGAGAGTCCAAGGCTTTTGGTCACCAAAGCGAAAGGCAGCAACAGTTGTGCACATTCACACACCTGTACTCAACATGCTCATGTGACTGTTATCTAACGTGCTGAGCTCACCGTTGTGCTCTGCAGTGGGTCACTATCAGGACCATCAGTTTCAACAGAACGTCTTACACGAGGCGTTCTTCTTCATAACCGTTAATATCATGACTAAGCTTACAACAACTTTACTAACACATCAATCTAAACAGCAGATGGTGAGGATAATCATGAATTCACACTTGGTGGTCAACATTTTTGAAAGGAAGTACTGAAAGAAGCTCTGTGTTATGATACGGTAAACACTTTGCACGTGAATTAGAGTAACAACAACTCCACCAAGCTGTTGAGTGTTGATTTGTAAACATGGGCGGCCACAAGTTAATGTGCTAATGCATGACCATTAATGAACGACCCATTTATGTATAACATAATTTTTATTAATGGACTCAGAATGGAGCTTGTCTACACAGGCCTAAATAGAAGCTCATGCTCTTATTTAAAAAAAAAAAGAAAAAGAAAAAAGAAAAACCCTCCATTCCACACTAGCCTTGCCGTCTACCGTCTACATAGGCAGGTTCCTAACTGGAACACACTACAGGCAGTAACCCATGGGACTTGAATCACAATTGTTTTAAAGAGAGTATTGCATTAGCATGTTGCTAAGCTAACAGTAAAATACTCATTTTCTTAAATACACAAATCAGTCAATTTTTATAACTGGAACAAGGAAATATTTTATAAACAAATCTTGTTATTGAAGGAATTATAACTATTTATATAAACTACAATCTTTTTTACTCGTCTGCCATCTTGGAAGGAAAACGAGAGAAACAAACTGCCTACTTTTTAGAAAAAGTAATCAAAAACTCTGAAAAAAATTCTGAAATCCAAACATTCATAAACGGAAAAAGAGGCCCTTAAAAAATGCAAACATTTGCACTTTTTTTGCCTTGCGTTTGTTTTTCTTTGTCATTATTAGATTGTGTGGACCAACTTTTTAGAAAACCCTTTATGTTCTGGAATGCGCCTATGATGCCTATGAAGGCAGCTCGTGAGGTTTTGTAACAGAGCCTACATGTTATTTTATTGCTTTACCTGAAAACTGATGAAATTGCAAAATGTATTCAACATACAATACATTCAAATGGTGTCAGTCACGCGTGTAGCATGCAAAGTCAGGAGCTGTGTTATCAGAAGCAGCAGTGGGAGCAAGTCTTCTCCACCCTTATTCTGATCCAAAACAAACACCATCCTGCTATTGTTGCTTTCATCCGAACAGATCTATTGCTCCCCAGCTGGAGGAACACAGTGTTCTGTGACACACAAACGGGAGTGGAAAGGATTACTCCTGACTCTGGGATCACAACCATGACCTATCCTTCACTCTCTCTCTCTCTGTGTGTGTGTGTGTGTGTGTGTGTGTGTGTGTGTAAGTAAGACACATCTATGTTTGGATGCCTCTACAGGTACTTGTAGAATGTGTTCCAAAAATATTTTTCCTACTCTGTCTAAACAATGAAAAAATGGTGTAAATGGGAACAGCAACAGTAGCTGCACGTCTCAAGCATTACAAATTGTAAGAGAAGAAAAAAAAATGTGGAGGCAGTGGAAAAAAAATCTATTGCAGGAATGGATGCGCTGAGTTGACGGATAGAAAGACATGCAAAGGGAGTGGCCTGTGAGACGAGAGGGCTGAGAAATGGTCAGCTGAATCAAATCAAAATTATTTTTGAGCTAAAACATTCATTGCAGATTATCTTTTGGTCAGCGTTGCACTTTAAGGTAATCTAAATGTCTATACCTACCTGATGATTAAGGGCATAAAGGGAGCTAATCCCAGAGGAGACGATGAACCATCCATAGGAGATGGGTAGAGACGACCCAAAACCAACAGCAACAAGAAAAGACTGGGGTGCAGCTTCACCTGCCCTGAATCACTGAAAGAGAGAGAAAGGGAAACACGGTAACACTTTAGAATAGGGAACACTTATTCACCATTAACTACAACTTTTTCCTCAATAAATTCCCAATTTGCTGCTTATTAATAGCTAGTAAGGTAGTTGTTAAGTTTAGGTATTGGGTAGGATTAGGGATGTAGAATAAGGTCACGTAGAATAAGGCATTAATATGTGCTTAATTAGTACTAATAAATGGCTAATATTCTAGTAATATGCATGCTAATAAGCAACTAGTTAAGAGACCCTAAAATAAAGTGTTACCGGAAACACATAACATTTACTTGGCTAGAATACTTGACTTATGTAACTACCTTAACTAACAAGTTAACTTCCTTAACTTATGTAATAATGTAACCAACTAAGGTGAACTACTAAATTAACAAAAGCTACTAACATCCTTAAACTAGCAAAGCTTCATTCACTCACTAACCTACTGTATATTACTAACTGAACTAACCTAACTAACTTACCTGTATGTGGCTTCATAAATGTCTCCAACTCCAACTAGAATAACTTTCTCCACTTACTAACGTAAGAAACTAACTGAACTAACCTGGCTTACAGTACCTACACGTGAGTTCATAACGCATCTAATTACTAAACTACCATAGCTTCTTTCACTTACTAACACACTTAACAGAACTAAGCCATACGTGACTTCATAACTTCTTTAACTTACTTATTTAACTTGTAACATAACTTTCTCTAATGTAACTAACCTAAACTAACTTGTCTAGATGTTCTCATAACTTCTCTAATTACTAAACTACTAAAATTAACCATCCCAACTAACTTACCTGTATGTGACTTTATAACTTCTCTTAATTATTTGACTAGCATAGCTTCCTCCACTTACTGATGTAACTAACTGAACTAACCTGCATGACTTTATTATTTGTCTAACTTAACCTGCGTAACTTCCATCACTTAACTAACATGCATAACTAACAGAACTTACCTAACTTACCTGTATGTGACTTCATAACTTGTCTAATGTGACTAGCATAACTTCATGTACTAATATATATAAATAACTCACGAGACAGACCTCACCGGTGCGGGCTTCGACCCCAGAGGGTTAACCTAACTTACCTATATGTGATTTTATAACTTATTTAACTAGTATAGCTTACTTTAATAACATAACTTTCTCCAGATTCAAATACAAGTTACTAACTGAACTAATCTAACTCATCTATGTGATTTCATCATTTCTTTAATAATTGAACACCCTTCACTTGCTGACATTCAACAGTACTAACCTAACCAACTCACCTGTTTGTGACGTCATAACGTCTTTAACTTATTTAACTTGTATAATACAGTTAGCTAACATAACTTCCTCTACATACTAATGTAACTAACCTATCTTGATGTGTTTTCATAACTTCTCTAATTACTAAAACATATAACATATATAACAAAATTAACTAACCCTACTAACTTACCTGTATGTAAACCTGAAAAAACCTGTGTGACTTCTTCATTTGTCTAACTTGACTAGCATAACTTTCTTCACATATTAACATACATAAATAACTGAATTAACTTACCTTTTATGTGACTTTGTAACTTCAACTAACTTATTTAACTAGTATAGCTTAACATGGCTTTCTCCAAATACAAACATAAGTTACTAACTGAACTAATCTAACTCATCTATATGTGATTGCATAACTTCAATGATTAAACGCCCTTACTGACATTTAACAGTACTAACCTAACCAAACTTACCCACATTTGACTTCTCTAATTACTAAACTAGCATTTACTAAACTGCACTTGCTAACACACATAATGTATCTTACCTGTATATTATAACTGATGTTTTAGCTGAGGTTTCAGAATTAGCAGCCAGTGATTCCAAATACATACAGTTTCAATGACAAGATGAGCACGTGTACACATGGTCACCATTACTAACCCAATGGCCCTGCACTTCCTTTCTCTTTTACTACATTTCTGCACATGTTTCTCTGACAGTCCAGTGGAAACTCAAGACTTAAGCCAGAGCAAACACACACACACACACACACACACACACACACAAAAGAAAAAAACAGACAGAAAAACACACAAATGTAAATTACTCATATCTTTCTATTACTCTGAAAGGGCCAAAATCTGTTCTGTTCTCTACAGGCCGTGAGCTTTCCACGGCACAGCTGCCAGCTGTGGATACGCTTGTCATTATTACATCAAACATGGCCAAACTCCCCACCACCAAGGGGTCCCAGGAGCCCGTAGACCCTGGACCAGAGTGCAGGAAATGCTATTTTGCTAATCAGGGTAATGTATTTAGAGTCTGATTTCAGTCAGGCACAGTATGGGACAGCCAAGTGCTTGAGATCATCACCACGCCCAGGGAGACTGAAGTGTTAAACATCATGCACATTCAAGAAAAAGCTGGAAGGGGAGTGCGAGAGCGAACCAATGAAATATGATGAATCAGAGGAATGGAAAAAGACGTTAAAATGAGCAAAAAAGTTCAGCGAGGGTGAAGAGGTGATAAGCCTGGAAGAGAATGTGAGATTAGCAAAGCGAGTTTCAGTCTTGGCTCCACTTGCCCCGGTCTTTTCATCTCATTTCATCTCTGGTGGATGTCCAACCGAACCCTCTCGGCACTCATTTCCCATGTTAAACGTTTTAAATTGTTATAAACCCCTCAAGCCGAGGCAAATCATTCATCACGATTTCATCCGTGCTCGTGAAATCTTCATATCACAAACCAGTTTACAAATTGCGAGGAGGGCGATGAACCGTATTCCAGCGTTCCCACATGCTTTTTACAGCCTGCTTTCCTGATAAAAGAAACATTCTGGACTGAACTTCAATAGGAAAAACTTCTCAATCACACTAAACGGCGAACTCCCCCCTAGACATCCCATGATGCTCTTTTCATATTTGGTAAAGGTGGGTGGCGCAAACCTCTTCGCACTTCTTTCTACCCTTATTTATATGCTAAATAATTTATAGGCGGTATAAATTACGAGCATTGCAGAGCCTAGCTTGGCAAGTGGGACGCAAAGACTAGGCCGTGGGAAAGAGTCAGACCACTCTTAGCTAAAAGGAGAGAACGCCAGACTGAAAACGCATTAAAATAATTTGATACATATTAAGATAATATTGGCTCAAGGGCCTCTTGCACAACGTAAGTGCTATTTGGAAGAGTGGCGCATCAGTCTGTGGAGAAATTGTTTGAGGGAGATAAGAGACTAACATGTTCTCACAGCTGCCGAAGAGCGAGGTCTGGATCCAGCATGGCCGAAACTCCCACAAGCGGTTTACTTATCTGAGGCATCTCAGCTAGGAATCTGTCCATCAGTGTGGTCAAAACGCTTAATAGGTCTAAAGAGGCTTGATGGGCCACTTAAACGATCTTAAATAAGGGCCTCGGAGAAATTAAAGAAGGGTGAGAAGAAGAACTGGGTCTGTTTAGCGAATGCTGGGATCGTTCAGCTCTTTAACAACATCCGACGCAAATCGCACACACATTGCAGGGTCCTGTGATGTTATGGGGGCCATTTGTTGGGAAATTCTCACCTGTTCACAGAGGCTGCGGCTTCCTGTAGCTGACTGAGGAGGAAGGGATAGAGGGCAGGAAAACGAGTGAAAAACTCTCGGCCGGTCATCCTGTAAAGAGAAGAGTGAGAGAAATTAAGGTTAAAGTGTGAGTGGGATTGCAGATTAGATCAGATAAGAAATGACAAATTAATGACATTAATCTGACATCAATTGGTAACCAGTTTTTCCTGTTTGGCTGATAAGTTTCTTAAGTGAGACTTATTTATTTTAACAGTCTTTTGCAGACTAGAGCGCCTATTCTTAGTTTATGGTGTTTAACAGCTTTTTGGCTGAAAACAAAGGTCTGTTATTACACCCAAATGGTGGCTTGGCTTCAGTCTAAAAGGTTGACTATCACATGAGTGATAAAGGGCAAACATATTTGCATGCTATAAGGGTGCAAATATGGGTTTAATATGCATCTTGATGAATATTTATCCTCATATTTAATTGTAGCTCTGATTGATTTAAAAGTGTAATTTCGGCCACCCCTGAAATAGGTCATAACACTGAAGTTACCAGAGAAGTTGAACTAAATATGCTAGAAAAACCTGCTCCTCCAAAAATGTGCATTTATTGCATAGACGGAGCAAGAACATGGTGAAAATGTTTAAAATGCATGTGTGAAGTTCAGTCGAAAGCTTGCCCTCTTTGACCGGTTGTTAATGCCGTTAAACTGAGTGCAAGTAGCAAACTGTCTGCCTAACCACAATGCAAACAACAACAGTGAAACAAGGATGTGCGGTTTATCTTTCAATCAGATGTTGCATTGCCTACTACAGCAACATAGAATCGCAGCATTTTCAGAACAGTCATTGAATGGTAGAAAAGTAAAACCTTTGCATTTAAAGTGAAAATAAGTCAAAAGAACCTTAAGTCATGCAGAGGTGTGTTATAAAATGTCTGGTATAAATAAATATAGTTATCAAGAATAATGCATTGAGGTTTTAGTCACAAGAGAAGAAACCATGAGCCAGAGAAAGAGAACACAGAGGGCAGCTTTCACAATTCAGCGAAGAAACGTTTATCGATAAGTTGATCGATCAATCAAAAATACAAAAATCACATAATACTCCAAAAAAAAAAAAAAAAAAACAGCCACATGCAAACAAAAATTAGATTTTTCTGACCGACTGCATGTGTCAGGCTTTATAGGGTAAAAATACTCAAATATTACAAAACAAATTCCCGGTGCATTATGGGATTGTTTCCTCTGCTATGGATACATGCAATTCTTCCAAAAGAAGGTATTTCCTTTTGGAACACCCTTTGTGTCAGGAACGTGCTGCCTACGTAGGCAGCTCACTAGATTTTGGAACAGAGCCTAAGTGACAAGGAGAGGAGCGGAGAGGAGAGAAAGAGACTGCAACCTTTAAAGGTCTGGTTTGTAAACCACTTCCTAAAGTCTGCGCTCTTTATAGCTCTATAAAGCTCTCATTAGCGCAGCCTCTGATGGAGCGCTGCAGGGACACGCGGCTCACAGGCCCTGCTTGTTTATTCCTTAGAAAGCAGCGTGGCTGGAATAAACCCTGGGAATTTCACTCGAGACAAATGCATGTGTGTTAAGACAGACAGTGAAAGTGTATGCGTGTGTGACACACATAAACGTATCTTTATTTAGCTAAGCCTCTGTGTTTAAGATAGACCATCTAATAAAACTTTTTTTCTTTATGTCTAACTGAAACAGCCCATACAGGGCTAACTTTAGCTCAAGAGCCAATGTTTCAAACACACATGTTGTGACTTCAGCTATGTAAAATACACACACACCACATCCCGTTTCAACCGCTAATGCACACAGTCTGGTCTGAACTTAGGCCAGGGCGCTGTCATGGTAACAAGGTGGGTCAGCTACGTCTGCAACCTGGCCACATGCTGCATGCTAGTAACACACACACACAAGCTCTGACGTGGGCAAATGTGGTTATAGTTAAGCTCAACACAACCCTGCATACCTTCAGTATGGATTAGTCTTCCTGGCAAAACACTTCCAAGATGTCCATAAATGCAGCCTGTCAAGCTTAAACTATCTTTAACCGCTTGTTTGTCATTACTTACGTTCACAAATGAATGTAAACTGATATAAATTTGCATATTATGTGTAATGCGCTTGAGTGTGTTGCACAGGGCCACCATAACCACAAACGCTGAAAACACACACAACACTACAGTATTTCTTCAGCTAATTTGTTTATGTATAACGTAAATAACATTCAGATCATGAAAACAGGAAACAAATTTTTTATTTTTGTATTGTGCACTAGATGACTGAGGTCAGCCAATAAAAGCCTTGGGACCAAGCAAACTCTCTGATCATATTCTGATGAGACCAAGCAAACACAAATTAGCAAAAGTTTCTTCTTTGCGGAGGAAAACAGTCAAACAAGTTACTACAAAAAAGGCACTTTTAAAGAGTCCAAACGAAATTACCTAAGCGAGACGATGGTTTCAGATGCTAGCCTTGTTTATAAACTTGAGTGCAACTGAAGTCATTACTTGTCAAAATATGTTTTATACAATGGTTTAAAGACTTTCGTTTTGTTTCGTCTCGGTGTTTAACTAAGATGTGTACTATTTGTTTTTCAAACTCTGATTTGACTCCTTTGATCTAGTCCAAATAGACCAACGAAAACATTACTCTGAGTGCTTTGTTTTGACCGTAATCATTGTTTTAACGGCAAGAAGCAGATCAATTCATTTTTTTATAGTTGCACAAAACAAAAAATCTAAAATGTAAAACATGTTTGAAAAGCAAACCAATCCAAGAAACACAAACAAACCCCACTTACACTAATGCATTCGGAAGAGCACTGCTACTAAAACTCAGATTTGATAAACAAATGTTTGATAAACAAATTAAACATTATACAACTCTCTTGTTTTAGCTACGCTCACACACACAAAAAAAGAAAAAAAAAAAATGTGGTGCATGATTTACATTTTAAATATTTGTGAAAATTACTAGCAATTTTTGAGTGAAAATTATTTCAAAGAAACAAACATGAAGTTTCGAAATAGATAGACTGACCGTGTTTTCTTGGGAAAACATACTCCAATAAATTATTGTATGTATAAAGCAATTGTGGCCCAAATTACACTACTGTTCAAAAGTTTGGTGTAATTGGTTTTAAAAAATAAATTAATATTTTTTATTCAGAAATGATGCATTAAGATGATTAAAAGTGACAGCAAAGACGTTTACATTGTAACAGAAATCTTTAAATAAATGTTCTTTTAAACTCTCTAGTGTCTAGTCAAACAATACTGAAAAAGTATTTCCACAAAAATATTAAGCAGCACTGTTTTTAACAGTGGTGATAAGAAATCAGCATAGAATGATTTCTGAAGGATCATGTGACACTGAAGACTGCAGTAATGATGCTGAAAATTCAGCTTTGCATCACAGGAATAAATTACATTTTAAAATATATTCAAATAGATATTTAAGAAGTTATTTTAAATCATAATTTTTCACAACATTACCGTTTTTACTGTATTTTTGATCTAATAAACTTCAAACGTTCGAATGGTAGTTTTAGAGTCTTACACTTAACTTGTACTCTGTACTTTTCTAAATGGATACCTTTCTAAATGTCAATTTCCTTTTAAAAGCATGTGAATTCATAGCAAAGAAAAGCGCAGAAGTATGTAAGATGGGTGCATCTTGTATTTTGGAGAATGCAGTCAGTTTTCTGTGCAAAAAGAACATTTGCATACTGTGCACAGTACACACACTTTATGCTGCAGAAATAGTGAGATGGTATGCCATTTAGAACATAGCCACAGTACACACAGATTGCTAACAAAAAGACCCAAAATGTCATAACAGAGAACATGTCAGAAAGTACATGTCAGCGCACAAATCACAAGACTCACAAAAACACTTGCAAACAGGAAGAGAAATTGAACAAAACAACAAGCAATAGCCGAGTGACCCGCAGGATGAAGATGCTTGCCATACAAACACATAAAACTAAAGACAAACACATTGAGATGTTGGACAAGCTGGCGGCAGGCTTATCCAGAAAGTAAACGGTCCTGACTATGGGGAATATATCCAGACCGAAGAGTCAGCGTTATTTCATTGCGATTATACGGAGTTTCAGTGACCTCTAAATATTCAGCGTCTCTTTAGAAAATCCCAAGGTAATGCCACGGTCAGCTGACCTGGGAGCACATGGACTCTTTGAAGTGTGAGGTAGTCCAACACACTGGCTTGTGTCATTACGGCCCGCTCGATTTTCCAATTAAGTCCAATCAGCATGCTGATTAATCATAACAAACCATGATCTCAAGAGTGAGCCATTATTGTTTTCCAACGAGGTCAGTGCCACTCCTGTTTAGTCATTCCTCACTCCATCCGTGACCTCTCTGCATTCAATCCCAAAATGCATCAGGACATTCTTGCAACAGCTCGCGCTCCACTGGTTTGGATGAGATTAGGGAGCTGACGCAGAGCAGTCGCCGCAGCAGGAGGTCCCATCACGGCCCACCCGCCCCGTCCTGCGGTGGCCAGGGATCAGAGGTCACGGTCAACCGGGCAGCGTTGGAGAGGGTGTGAATGTGTGCAAGAATTGTGTCAACGTTTGTGCGTGCTTGGGCAAGATGTTGTTAGCATTCCCTCAACTACGGAAAAGATAAACACGCGTTGAAGTGCGTTAACCCCTGTTTGTCAGCTCCAATGCCTGTCAAGAGCTGAGGCTATCAGTACAAGGGAAGAGTTGAAACCACGAACAAAAGAGTAAGTCTTTGCGAGGGTGGATAAACGTGGGATGAGGATAGAAGCAGAACACAAACAAACAAAGGCCATCAGGGAGTTAGGAGGAACATCCAGAACATTTAAGGGGCTGGAAGGTGTTCATGCGCTGTAGGCCAACATACGACAGAGATTAATGACTGGAATAGAGGCTTGGAAGGAGAAAAAGCACAGAACTTCAGTGCCCCCTAGTGAACAACCCCTGACAGAGCAGGATCACACAGAACTCACCTCAAGATCTATTCACAACAAGTGAGCTGTGGCAAGCCTTGCATCGAAACGATGCATTGTAACAGAATGCTTGCATCAAGTCTTAATACTTGCTTAACACTTAACTTGGTCTTACTTGCAAATATATCAAATTACATTAGTATCATGGGTTGCAATAGCCTTTTGTTTTTTTGTTTTTTTCAAACAGTGAATGCACTGAGTCAGTTGACTGGACAAGTACACTGTAAGAATTGCCACTTACATTCTGTCAGAAAACTTTATTTTGATAGTTGACAGACTGTATAAAAAGTTGACACTACATAAAATATTAAAGTCAACTTTTTGGACATTTACTATGAGCAACTTAAAATATTAAACGGCAATAACTTACAATGTCAACTTTGGTCAAACTACCAGGCTGAGTTTGATCACTGATCACCCATAATCCCTTGCACTTGTATCATTTTTGTTTTTGGTTAAAGCATGGGGACTTACGAGCACATGTAATTATTTGCCATTTAAAACGTGCTTTGTTTAGTTTTAGCTATGTTGTGGTTTTTGTTATTTTTTTCCGTTTTTGCCTTTCATTACTATAGGACAGTATAGACTAGAGGCACTATATGTCGGCACACTGCCCATACAAGGCTATCGGTGCTGACCCATTTAGTGTTTTTAATGAGTTCTGTTTAAAAAGTCATGTTTTGTTTCATTATGAGGGCAAGTAGCTATCACTTTGGTAAAATTTCTTTAATTTTAAAGAGGACGTTTTATAAAGTTATTTTGGTGCATAGAAACAACTGTACATGCCCTTTTGCATTTATGCAACCAACTCATACACGTGTTAAGCGACCATTAATTGTTTAGTGGAAAGGTCTGCCAAAATAAGAGCGTTTTACCTTCAATATATATATATATATATATATATATAAACCAGACCGATATGTTTTTTTTTTTTTGTGGGCAGATGCCGATACCGATATTAGGGATAAAAAAGACTGATAATGATATATCTGCCGATATTCTTTATGTGTAGGCGATATTCTAGTACAGTATAGTCAAAAGTTTGTACAAACTTCCTATTTGTGTGTCCAAACTTTTGACTGGTACTGTATATAGAATACAGTATATGCATAAACAGAAACACATTTTTTGCAATGATGACTCAAATGTGGCGATCAAACATAGGCATATGTAATGGAAGCAGGGTATTTAACAATAAACTTTATTAAATCAAAAGGAGTCTGACATCAGTGTACTTAACAGTAAACTTCACTTATAAATAACTTAAACAATATATATATATATATATATATATATATATATATATATATATGAATGGATTTTGCAATTCTATCTGCATTTTCCACATCATGGAAATCACAGGGCCCTACTAATGTAGCAAACGAGTATGATAAGCACATAGTGAGAGTAAAAGATGGGGACATTGTTTATTTATTTTATAGCATTGAGTCTCACCAACTAGGTGACAGCCTAGTGTTCAATCACCATTCAACAGACTCAAGCCACCACCGCACTGCCATCTATTGGACTGCAGAAAGATACTAACTTTTCAATCAGCTACGTTACTGACCGTACTGATAAACTATGCTGACACACCATGTCTACACCGGATGCAAAAAAGCGGCCGTTGAAAATCATTTGTACTTTGTGTCAGTACGTCATAAATAGAACGAGGCATCAGTTTACTGTCGGGGATTTGTCGTGACAGTACATCACTGATTATAATGGGTTCTATTGTATTTTGACGTGCCGCTCGCATCCGGTGTAGACACCCAGTTAGGAAATGTGATGTGACCAATGTGATAAGCATGAGTTCTGGGCCTCAGCACGGTATATGCTGTATATACAAGCATTGACTGAGGGGCCGCGATCAGCTACGGTGGCCGTGGGGCGGTAAAGCGCCACAGACACGTGCAGTGATGCACAGATCAGCTCTAACGTCACTGAATCTGCTGTTAAAAATGAACCATACATTCATCATATTATCATGCAAAACTAAGAATTAGAATCATTGTAATGTGATGATTAAATATAGGTGCGGGTGGGTGGCGGGCGGATAATTTATTTGAAGTAGCGGACTCGGGTGAAGTTTGAGCTCATCTGCGCATCTCTACACTGAGTCTCCAGTAGCAAACAATGGCGTGCTCTGCTGGACAAACTAAGTAAAGACACCATTTAGAAGAACTTAATCTGCATTCTATGTTCTGTATAAAAAAAATAAAAAAAAAATAAATAAAAAATAAAAAAAAAAGTCAGTCATATCGGCGGCATATTCACTGATACAGATACATCTGTAACAGGCTCATATCGGCCGATAATATCGGCAAAACGATATATTGGTCAGACTCTAATATATATAATATACACATATACACACATACATACATACATATATATATACACACACACATACAGGTGCTGGTCATATAATTAGAATATCATCAAAAACTGAAACTTGTATATTATATTCATTCATTACACACAGACTGATATATTTCAAATGTTTATTTCTTTTAATTTTGATGATTATAACTGACAATTAAGGAAAATCCCAAATTCAGTATCTCAGAAAATTAGAATATTTACATTTGAGTTTCAATTAATGACCATCCCTACAGTATAAATTCCGGGTATCTCTTGTTCTTTGAAACTACATTCATGGGGAAGACTGCTGACTTGGCAATGATCCAGAAGACGAACATTGACGCCCTCCACAAAGAGGGTAAGTTACAGAGGGTCATTACTGAAAGGTGTGGCTGTTTACAGAGTGCTGTTTCAAACCATATTAAATGCAAAGTTGACTGGAAGGATGAATTTGGGTAGGAAAAGGTTCACAAGCAACAGGGATGACTGCAAGCTTGAGAATACTGTCAAGCAAAGCTGATTCAAACACTCGTGAGAGCTTCACAAGGAGTGGACTGAAGCTGGAGTCAGTGCATTAAGAGTCACCACGCTCAGACGTCTTCAGGAAAAGGGCTACCAAGCCACTTCTGAACCAGAGACAACGTCAGAAGCGTCTTACCTGGGCTGTGGAGAAAAAGAACTGGACTGTTGATCAGTGGTCCAAAGTCCTCTTTTAAGATGAAAGTAAATGTTGCATTTCATTTGGAAATCAAGGTCCCAGAGTCTGGAGGAAGAGTGGAGAGGCACAGAATCCATGTTGCTTGAAGTCCAGTGTGAAGTTTCCACATTCAGTGATGATTTGGGCTGCCATGTCATCTGCTGGTGTTGGTCCACTGTGTTTTCTGATGTCTACAGTCAACACAGCCATCTACCAAGAGATTTTAGAGCACTTCATGCTTCCTGCTGCTGACCAACTTTATGGAGATGCAGATTTCATTTTCCAACAGGACTTGGCACCTGCCCACACTGCCAAAGCAACCAGTATCTGGTTTAAGGACAATGGTATCCCTGTTCTTAATTGGCCAGCAAACTCTCCTTACCTTAAACCCATAGAAAATCTATGGGGTATTGTGAAGAGGAAGATGCGATATGCCAGACCCAACAATGCAGAAGAGCTGAAGGCCACTATCAGAGCAACCTGGGCTCTCATAACACCTGAGCAGTGCCACAGACTGATCGACTCCAAGCCACACAGCATTGCTGCAGTAATTCAGGCAAAAGGAGCCCCAACTAAGTATTGAGTGCTGTACATGCTCATGCTTTTCATGTTCATATTTTTCAGTTGGCCAAGATTTCTAAAAATCCTTTCTTTGTACTGGTCTTAAGTAATATTCTAATTTTCTGAGATACTGAATTTGGGATTTTCCTTAGTTGTCAGTTATAATCATCAAAATTAAAAGAAATAAACATTTGAAATATATCAGTCTGTGTGTAATGAATGAATATAATATACAAGTTTCACTTTATGAATGGAATTAGTGAAATAAATCAATTTTTTGATGATATTCTAATTATATGACCAGCACCTGTGTATATATATATATATATATATATGACCCTGGACGACAAAACCAGTCTTAAGTGTCAATTTTTCGAAATTGAGATTTATCATCTGAAAGCTGAATAAATAAGCTTTCCACTGATGCATGGTTTGTTAGGATTGGATAATATTATAATATTTGGCTGAGATAAAACTATTTGAAAATCTGGAATCTGAGGGTGCAAAAAAAAAAAAATCAAAATC
Source organism: Acrossocheilus fasciatus (assembly GCA_036784905.1). Classification (NCBI taxonomy): domain Eukaryota; kingdom Metazoa; phylum Chordata; class Actinopteri; order Cypriniformes; family Cyprinidae; genus Acrossocheilus; species Acrossocheilus fasciatus. The sequence continues at coordinate 8,452,180 of CM071950.1, forward strand.
GCCTTTAAAGTTGTCCAAATAAATTAATATCCTAATGATTTTTGGCATAAAAGAAAACTAGATAATTTTGACATATACAATGTATTTTGGGCTATTGCTATAAATATACCCCAGCGACTTAAAGGAACACTCCACTTTTTTTGGAAATAGGCTCATTCTCCAACTCCCCCAGAGTTAAGAAGTTGAGTTTTACCGTTTTTGAATCCATTCAGCCGATCTCCGGGTCTGGCGATAGCACTTTTAGCATAGCTTAGCATAGATCATTGAATCCAATTAGACCAGTAGCATCACGTTCAAAAATGACCAAAGAGTTTCGATATTTGTCCTATTTAAAACTCGACTCTTCTGTAGTTATATTGTGTAGTAAGACCGGCAGAAAATGAAAGGTTGGGATTTTCTAGGCTGATATGATTAAGAACTATACTCTCATTCCGGCGTAATAATCAAGAAACTTTGCTGCCGTAACATGGCCGCGGCAGGCGCAGTGATATTACGCAGTGCCTGAAAGTAGTCTCCAGCTAGGTAACTAGTTATAATATAGCTGGGGACTAGTTCCTATAGTTCCTAGCCAAATCGGACTAGAAAATCGCAACTTTTCATTTTCCGCCAGTCTTAGTACACAATATAACTACAGAAGAGTCGAGTTTTAAATAGGAAAACTATTCAAAATCTTTGGTCATTTTTGAACGCGATGCTACTGGTCTAATCGGATTCAATGATCTATGCTAAAAGTGCTATCGCCAGACCCGGAGATCGGCTGAATGGATTCAAAAAACGGTAAAACTCTACTTATTAACTCTGAGGGAGTTGGAGAATGAGCCTATTTCCAAAAAAAGTGGAGTGTTCCTTTAAGACTGGTTTTGTGGTCCAGGGTCACATTTTATATACTCACATATTATATATATATATATATACTAGGGGTGCATGTAAAAATCTATTCATATATGAATCGCGATTCTATCTTCTAACGATTCTAATGGATTCACAAGTTTCAAAATCAATGTTCTAAAGCAGCGGTTCTTAATCACGTTCCTCGCATCCCCCTGCTCTGCACACGCTCAGCATTTCTCTCTCTCTCATTCAGATTTATCAGCTCGGCTCCAAAAATGAAATGTTCCATTTATACACTTATTTTCACACAGCTATGAGAAGCGTTATAAATGGAAGCACGTGCGGCTGCCGTACTGTATTAAAGCTTAAATTAAAACCATATATTAAAAGCTAACAGAAACAGTAGCATTTACAAATAACAGCATATCTAAAAGTACGAGACAACAACAAATAAAAAAACATACCATTAAGAGCCGTGCTTGCACAGGTTCTGCACTATCCTCTTCACTAATATTCTTTGTGTCTTAATTGGGCTCAAATTGATAAGCAATAATCGACGACGGCATTGTTTACAATACAACCGCACCTGAGGTGAGGGGCGGGACGTTTAGATGCACACTAGAGGTGGTTTAGCGAATCACAACACACTGGACCAGCAAACCAATCTGAGCCCATTGCGTATTTCTGAGGGAGGGGCTTCATAAAAGCAGGACTGCACCCCATAAACACAATCAAACCTAGAAAAAAACAGTCAACCACCCCTTTAAGTTGACAAGTAATTCTTCTGTAAGTTGAGCTGTAGGTAAAAAAAATTAAGCTAAATTGGTTGCTTTAAATCTTCTCAACTACTGTTTTTTTTTTTGTTTTTGTTTTTTTTAGTGTAGTTGGGAGAGGTACATAAAACAACTGAAGTCACACCTGTTCTTTTTGGAGTGCTCATCTTTTCCCTTCTTTACCCCGAATATCCGCGTAATCAGAGTGCTGAACAGGAGAGTCGAGGAGTTCCTCACCTAGAAAGAGGACAGGATGGAGAAACTGACATCAGAGCAAACCTTCCCTCCATGTACATTTATCATTCGCGCTTTAATGCACAATATTACATTAAAGAGGTCAACTTCATTTCAAATCTTAAAAATGTGGCGCTTGTGGCTACTCCAAACATTAGTATGCTGTGTGCTCACAGACAGTCAATTATAACAAATATTGCAAACGATTGAAATGTAAATATAAAAAATGCTTTCTGTGAGCAGCAATGAGTCAAGTTCAGACTGATAATCTTGAACGCAAATGGATTGCTGTGGACTGTAGGCCAGCGATACACTTATAGACTGACATGCAAATAAAATTAACAACTTCTACCGCCAGATTTGCCCATGCAGATTTCGCAATGAGTTCAAGTTAGTCACACTGATTCACAGAGTTGAAAGAAAGCTGATTGGTATGAAAGTGACTTCTGTGTGAGCTGTGTTTCATAAGCCCCTTTCACATAGTAATACCAGTAAATTGCCGTAAAATTACCAGAACGACTTCACCGGTAAATTCAAAACTGCGCTGTTCACACAGGCAAGAGCATTCCGTCATTTTTCCGTTAAAGCACCATTCACACATCGGTTTTAAATTACCGGTAAATTCTGTGACATCATAAAACGGAAATGACCTCTAAACGGCTGCGCCTCACGGTGTTTGTGTTTGTAAACATGGAGGGGTAAACGCAATCAGTGTTTTTGTTTATATTTTCTTTTTTGTTCCAAATTTTCACGTTCATGCTGCTTCTTTTGGCCCAGAGACATCGCACGACTTCAAACACAGCGCGGAATAAATGCGTCATCTGCATCAGAATGTTATGATTGGCCCAGAGCTGTTGAATTTTGAATTTCAACGGCTCTGGATTGGCCCGGAGTAGACGTCTTACATCACCGCGTTCTGAACGCGTACGTGCTCATACCGGTAATTTTCCTTCTGCATTCACACACAGCAGAATTCCGGCAATTTACTGGTAATGTTACAACTTCTCATACCGGTAAATTGCCGGAACGAATTTACTGGTATTTTTGAAAAGGTCCTGTTCACACATGATCTCTTTACGGCAATTTACCGGTAATTTTCCGCAAAAGTCTGTATGTGTGAAAGGGCTTATAGAGTATATCGCTACACTATTGACAACAGACAATGGACTGACAATGCCTGTAAAATTTCACCCTAATTCTGTTAATGTGACTCAAACTTTAAAGACAAAGCAGCAAAAAATGGACTTAAAATTTGATTTTAAAATGTTAGGGAAAAGTAGAAAATGCCCATGAAAACTAAACTGTGACTGTTGGTACTAACATTTCAAAGGGTTAGTTATAAAAATATTTACTCAAACTTATGTCTGTACTATGTTATGTCACTTCTTCTGTGGCACATTAAAAAAACATTTTGAGAAATGCGTCAGTGTTGTTTTGTGATCATACAATGGGAGTCAATGAGCTCCAACGTTCTTCAAAATATCTTCATGTTTCACAGAAGAAAGGAAGTCATACAGGTTTGGAAGAACTTGAGGGTGAGCAAAGAGGAAAAACTTTCATTTTTGGGTGGATTATTTCTTTAAATAGACCTCAGGGGGAAAATGTAATAAAAAAAAAATATGATATGACCTCTTTAACATGAGAGAGTAGTGAGTCAGAGCACATGATGATGGCCCTCGAGACGATTACAATGCAAAAATTGGTCTTGGAGCTCAAGGGTGTACAAAAGTCACAAAGTCCACGTCATGCAGGATTTGCAGGGTCTGATGACATCTTGTTCCAGGAACAGTGAAAGGCCTTCAAATCACAATCTTATGTGGCTAAAGTAATGCTGGACACACCAAACTTAATGTTCGAAGTGTTACTGCCTCATAACTTTGATCACATTTTTATGTCAGCTTAAGAAACATTCCTCACAGACTACAAGAAGACTGTGTGTGTTCCCGGTGACTGACTGCTGCATTCTGGGAAGGATTAGGCCTACTGTACTGTACGGTAAAGCCTGCTGGCTGAAGCGCTACAGTAAAGAGGGAAACGGCAACGGTAGCAGATCTTTTGACATCCTGAGAGTAAGGAACGAGAGGGAGGTGGGGAAAGGACTCAAAAGGAATGAACTGATAAGAAAATTAAGTGAGGAGAGATGTATGAAAGAGACGTAAAGGCAGATAGACAGGTATGAGGGAGGAGAGCAACAGGAATGTGACCTGGACTTGTCGCCATCGTGACCTGTAGGAGCCATGTCGCCCATGTGGAGGTGATCAAAGCGAGCAATCTAGGGCAATCGGCCAGGACCACCGCACAGCTGTGTGTGTGTGTGTGTGTGTGTGTGTGTGTGTGTGTGTGTGTGTGTGTGTGTGTGTGTGTGTGTGTGTGTCTGCACGTACGGCTCCTGTCCCTAGTGTTCTCATTCACTTTAATTATTAACCTGTCAGTGCTTCAGCAACAGCTATGGCCTGGCAGGGTGGTGTACGTGAGGAACAGTGAACAAATGAGTGTGAGAAAGGATGAAGACATGAGCAGCACTGTAGAGAGAATTATACACTTTAAGTCCCCCTTTTACAAAAAAAAAAAAAAAATCTATCTATCTATCTATCTATCTATCTATCTATCTATCTATCTATCTATCTATCTATATAGATAGATAGTTTAGTCTGTGTAATGCATGTATATTTATGTATATTTGGATGCTTCAAGCCAAATTCAAAAATATTTAAATGTCACTACATTAGATACAATATATTAAGTCAAGTGGCATCTGGAAAACAAATGTCACTAGAACTTTTCTATTTTTAGGAGCCAACTGATTCTGAGTTTTTTTTTTTTTTTTTTTTTTTTTTTAACCTAATGTAAAAATGCATTATTTATTTATTTATTTATGGCGACTGATTGAATAATGAATCATAACAGATGAACAGCTAATAATATATATTTGGTCATTCATCAGACTGAAAATGGACACTACATGTGATACTGTATTCAGCACGGTATGCTTTGTCATATACTGCTTGCATACAGCAAACATATACTGCTGAATTTTGTTACTATGCTGTAAAAAATAGTTTAAATGACTTCATAAAATACATTTTAGTAAATCACAGATTTAAACATTTAATGTTGCATAATTCCTACCATTTCACTTAATTTTAATATAAAAAAAAGTAGGCATTATAGAGTATATACTAACTTTCAAAAATTTGGGATCAGATTTTTTTTTTTTTTTTTTTTAATGTCTTTGAATGAAATTTAATTATTACTGTGATTCAAAGCTGAATTTTAGAAACCGAGTTAGTAAGGTAGCTGTTAAGTTTAGGTATTGGGTAGGATTAGAGATGTAGAATATGGTCATGCAGAATAATAATAAACAGCCAACATGCTAATAATAGGCATGCTAATAAGCAACTAGTTAATAGTGAGAATTGGTCCCTATAAGTGTTACCAATTTTTTTTTTTTTTCAAAAAAAAAATTCGCTGACCACCATGATGCCAAAATGTATTAAAACCCTAGCATTTTCACCAGCTCTGTCTAGAATCACATGAAGAAGCAGAACAAACTGAGACAGACTAAATCCAGAAGAACTGGAGAACAACGTCTCCAAGATGCTTCAAGAAACCTACCTGCAAAGCTACCTGAAAAGTGTGCCTAGGACAAAAGCTGCTTTAAACGTAAAGGATGGTCACAAAAACAATGTTGATTTAATTTGGTTAATAGAAGTTAAATGATAAAGAACAACTATTTATGACATTATTATGACAGCATCCTCAATTTACAACATTTTAACACAAGTGCCTAAAACTTTTAACAGTACTGTAGCTTTGCAGGTAGGTTTCTTGAAGCATCTTGGAGACGTTGTTCTCCACAGTTCTTCTGGATTTAGTCTGTCTCAGTTTCTTCATGTGATTCCAGACAGACTGGATGATGATCAGATCAGACCTTTGTGTGGAGCACTGGCTGTTGTCAGACTCTTTGTGCAAACAAAAATCTCAATGATTATTACAATTAATGGCACAATGAATGTTTGGAAATGTAAACTGATATTTCCTACTGACACACTCCAGCAAAAGATAGAAAAAACTGACTTAAAACCATTTTTTAGATGGTAAAAAAAAAACTAGTGTTCTAATCATTTTGGCCACCACTGTATATTAAATTAAAATTAATTGACTATATCAGTAAAACCATGTCAGCAACACAAACATACTTTTTGTTATTGAAGGAACTTACACAGACAATGTATATAAATAAGAAAAAGGGTATACTCACGGCCCACACAGGAGAAGTGAAACCCAGGATAGCAGCTTGCATGCCCTCTGACACAAACGGCACAATGTTCTCCCCCAGACGCGTGTCTCGATACAAAGCCCTCAGGATGTTCAGAGCGTGGACCTGTATGCACATAAAAACAAACAAAGACCCATTAAACATGCCTGATTCTACTCATATTTTCCTCTTAGAGATGAAGTGCGTGCGTGTGTGTGTGTGTGTGTGTGTGTGCACCTGTGGCACAGAGCTGCTCTCAGTATCTCCATCATTAGAGGGCATAGCCAATGTCGTCAGAGAACTCATGGTCATCTTCAGGAGTCCACAGCTGGATGATTTGGGCTCAGAGGACAGCAGGGCCTACAAAGGGACAACATTATTACAGCTATCACTTACAACGGAAGATTAACACGCAAGTTCCCACACATTTGACATGGTTTGGAATGACATGAGGCTGAGTAAATGATGACAGAAGCTTCAATTTTAGGTGAAGTGTCCTTTAAGCTGTATTTCAGACAGCACATTCCTTTGAGACGGGGACAGTGAATGACAGCACGACAGAGGAAAAATGACTCACGGCGTGTAAACGAATACGGCCTCTGTTCTTTTGTCCTCGTGCCAAAGGGTGTGAACTCATCGCGCAAGACCACCTTTTCCGGGACATACCGCAGGAATGTGCGCTCATGCCAGGTGTTGAGTCTATCCATCCTCTCCCTGTCTTATTCTTCCCTAAAACCCTTTCATTATCATGCGTTTCAGATCCAAAGCCCATTTTTCCTTGACTTCAGTATTCAGCTATTCTGACCTCTCACGGGACTGTCCACTAGGGATGATCTCCTTCATAAAAACTATATGGAATCAATTACTGATCTGCAGATGTTCAAGTAACACTAATGAAACTAATTCCTGGCGGTGAAAATCTTCGGAGATTGTCAGGTTATTACTAAGTATGATTGTTTTGGAGATACTATGCAACTAATACACACACACAATTGTGGGGAATTTCAGTACCTCTAGGCATTAAAGGTTCACCAAAGTAATTTTGTGTTCACGCAGCCCCTGCTAATAGATTCTGCACCAACACTATTATAAGAGCCGCCGCCGCCCCCTTCATGTTGAAAACAGTTGTAATGCAGAAACTGTGATGCATTTTTTTCAGGATTCTTTGATGAATAGAAAGTTTAAATGAACAGCATTCATTTAAAAGAGGAATCTATGAAAATGTAAATGTCACTTTAATTCTACCCAATACCTAAACTTAACAACTACCTTACTAACTATTAATAAGCAGCAAATTAGGAGTTTGAGGCAAAAGTCGTAGTTAATGGCTTGTTAATAGCAATAATTGGACCTTAAAATAAAGTGTGACCAATATGGTCATGCAGAATATGTTTTATAAACACCCAATGTTAATATGTATGCTATAAGCAACTCGTTAATAGTAAGAATCGGTCCCTATACTAGTGACTCCATACTTTTGTCATTATAAATACACTGTAAAATACCCTATGTACCTATTAATACTGCAACTTGTATACAGCCACTAGTGAAAATTTAAAACTCTTTTTCCCCATTCAAATTTATGCATTCAGTTTTGAGTTGTATATAATATGTTGTATATAATATGAGAATGTCTTCAAACATCGTTTTGTTTTGTGTGTACTTAAATGACAGAAACACTCGTGATTTGGGGTGTAACGGTACACAAATATGCGGTTCGGTACGTACCTCAGTTTTAGTAAAATATGAGTATATAGTCTAATATTTCACGAAATGCTCTTCTCTAGACTTCATTTCTCTGGTGAACTAACGAGCTGTAGACACTAATGACTTGCCTTAGGTAAATAAAATGCTACGTGACATTTTGTTTACAAGCTGTTTTAATGACACTAATTAAGTGATTACATGAGGCATGAGATGTTCATTCATGTTTATTTTACGCTAAAACTAGAGGTAAAGAGGAAGGGATGATCATACTGACTCGCGCTCCACGCTGCAGTTTAAACTGAGGCGTTCATACAGTGATCTGTCACGCCATATCAAAGAGCGACAAAATGGCATTATTGTCTGAATATCCTGAAAAAATGTAATGATTTGTTTGATACACACGTGTGCTGTACCGAAAGACCCATACCAAATATTATTCGACCCATATTTTTGGTACGAATAAGTGTAACGTTACACACCTACTTGTGATTAGTGTTACAAATTCACTTATTTAAGAAATTTACATTTTATTTTACTATACTAATTTGACTAATTTCTTCATTTTTATTTTAAATTACACAACTTTCCTGTTTTCATGTTTTTAAAATGCTTTTTTCCCCACAGGTTTTATTTTTTTTATTTTAAAAGTTGCAATTGCCGTGTAACGTACGTTCTGTATTGTGTTTACTGGGTGGAGTAAATGTAGGGCGGGGACTTGGTTTTATCCATCGGTTGTTGATTGGATGGAGGCAGATCTGAATGTGAGCTTGCAGGTGATTATAAAGCAAGAAAGGAGTGGTGTTTAAGCAGACTAAATGATTAGAAAAAGTCTGACATGACGTGCATGGACAAATCATTCACAAATAAAATGAATAAGAAAATATAGTGCGGGAATTTCTAATTTGTCAACTTTAAATTTAGAAATTTATACAAGAGGAAAGTGATATTGTTTCTTTAGGTGTAAATGATTAATTTGGGATGATAAGAGATCTAGTGGTCTGTGCTGTACATAAAGGAGGTACTAAGGTACTAACCTGTATATAGAAGGGTATTCCTGCACTGCGGCGGGTTGCACACAGTTTCGAGGATGGGTCACTGGATTTCACTTCCTCAAGAACCTCCTTCAGCCAGTGTGCTGGCAGCTGCTGGAGCGTAGCGCTCCCACTCCTAACACACACACACACACACACACACACACACCCTCATAAGACCTTGTTGTGGAATTCTGAACAAGACATTTGCTCCCAGGACTGTTGGTATCCAAGTTTGTGTGGTTCCCAGTGTCTCTCAGACATTTTTGTTTATGTTTCCTCTGATGTGATGATATCCAGTTTTCAAAGCAATCTAAAAGTCAAAAATCACATCCAAATGTGATCTCAAAGCACAGACTATAAAATTAATTGAATTTAAACACTCATTCGGGGAAAATTTCAGACTAGAGCCAAGTTATACTACAGAGGAAAAGTTGTGAAGATAAACATCAATTTTTATAAACAGTCGTTGTGTAATCATACAGAGACTTGTCATGGTTTCCAAAAACAATATTACACAGCACAACTGTTTGATAATAAGTAGATACATTTTTGAGCAGCAAATCAGCATATTAGAATGATTTCTGAAGGATCATGTGACACTGAAGACTGGAGTAATGATGCTGAAAATTCAGCTTTGCATCACAGAAATAAATTACATTTTAAAATATACTCAAATAGAAAACAGTTATTTGAAATGGTAAAAATTTTCCATGATATTACAATTTTTACTGTATTTTTGGTCAAATAAATGCAGCCTTGGTCAACAAAATAGACTTCTTACCAAAATCATAAAAGTGCGCAAACCTTTTAACTACAGCAAATGCTACAGAAAAATGATTTTACTCACAAAGACATGATTAAGAAAAGAAATCTGAGTAAGCCACACCATTTAAGCAATCATTCATGTTCGTAGCACAAACAGTACTGGATGAGTTACAAAACAACGATTAATATTTCATCTTAAAAGTTTGTTCAAAACCCTATTCCAAAGTATGAGCAATAATAATAGAGATGCTTGCCTAAGCAAGCACTGTAATTACACTGCAAACCTCGGTTGAATACACACACAAACACATAGCAGGAGCTGCCCAAGCGTGTGCAGGACGGCCACTTTGAGAGCGGAGGAAAATGCAAGGCTCTCTTTATGAAAAGTACCGTTATACCAGACGCACTGGACCGAACAGACCAGATCAAACAATCCAAACCATACAGAGTGCCCGAGCACACACACACACACACACCTCACTCAGTAACACACTACCCCAAACACAAGGGGAAACCTTCAAAAGGCAGGCGTCGAACGCCCCACAATCAACACCTCGTAACAGGCTTAGTGGTTGCCGGTGGAGCCGTGTAATCACACAGCAATGCTTTTCCTCCAGAAGCACCTCTGAGGCTCCATACAGACACAACTGCTAATACAGGCCCATCCACCACAAACGCTTCCTCAGGGATTTCAAAAAATGTTGCCGTCTCAGGTTCGAGCATTTGTTTGCATGTCTGTTTTTTTAATAGATAGGGATGCCAGAAAAATCACAGTAAATTATAGAAAAAAAAAAAAAAAAAAAAAAAAAACAGATCACTTGAGCACAACATCTCAAAGGCTAGTCAGTTTTACACACTAATAAAAACCATATTTACGAACAGGTCTGGCTTCATTATGGTATGTAGTGCCCACTTTTCTTTTATTCTCAGATACCAGTCCAATAACTATCCAGTTTAATCTAGTTCAATTTTTGTTTTTGCTCAAGCATTTAAAAGCACACAATACACCTACTTTTCACCATTTCTCGTAACCTGAGGGAGCTTGGCAGCACCAACATTGTGATTAACTTGTAGTGCTTGTCTCAAGTCGTATGGATGTAAATGATGAATGGTTGTTGATATTTATGCAGCAAACATTAACTAAACTCACTTTCAAATTGTGGTTTCGGAGTCTTGATAATGTAAATGAGTCTCTTCTGTTATTATATATGCGTTGTATGAACAAAACTCTGTTTATCACTCCTAACAGACTAGACAACAGCTACGACCAGTGTTATTTTTGTATTATTTTCATATAAATTTTTGTATTTAATTATTATTTTCAATTAGCTTTTATTTTTCCATTTTCAGTTTTCATTTTCACTTTTTATTTTAAAATAATTTTAGATGATTTTGTATTTTTCGTCATTTATTTTTTGTATTAAATCATTTCTAAGCAGTGGCAATTTATTAGGATTTCAATTTCAATATTATTCCAAATTTTCAGTGTTTCTGAAGGTTTTATGAAGGTAAACTGAAGACTTTTTAAAGAAAGAAAAACAAGAAAAAAACCTTTAGACTTAAATACCTCTGCTCCCAACTTTGCTTTGTGTCTTAATTTTAAGATACATTTACTTGAAAAATGAAATGAAATGAAATGAAATGAAATGAATAGAGTTCATAAATAAAAATATTTGCCAAAAAAAGTAAGTTTTCGTACCTCATTGACATATTTATGTTGTTTTAAGCATAAACTCAAAATTCTGTTCGGTTTTAAGACTTAATTTTACATTTGCATCTTGAGTATCTGGATTTAAGGATGTTAAGATATTTGTACTGGGAAAACAAAAATACTGATATTCTGTGATATTTAAAATAAAAAAGTGATATTCTTTTTTTTTTCCAATGTATGCAACATGTAATGCTGTTACTTAATGATTAATTATTAAATTAATGAATTAATTTATTTTAGTTTAATTTAAAGATGTTTTACAACCTTTTGGACAAACCGAAAACCTGATTTTAGAACTTAAACTTATTTCAGATAATATTTTTTTTTTTACTAAATAAATATTTCTATTTAATTTTAGCTTTATTTCAATTAACAAAAAGTTTATGATTATAACACTGGATATTGACTGTTTTCAAATTTCAAAAGAGTTTCATGAAAACGAAGTAGAAACTGCAGAGGGGCAAATTAAAAGCAGAAGAGGAAAGCAGAAGGCAGGAATGGAGTCAGATCATTAAAGACGCTCCCTCGGCAACTCCACAGAAGAAGAAGCGATCTGATGTCCCATTCATGTCACACTCGTGGCAGCAAGCGAGTCAATTTCCTTAACCTCTGCACAGAGGCCACATTCCAAAGCTCATTAAATCTCACATTTCCAGATGTTAACAGTTTTCAAACTTCCTGATTATTTGAAGCTTGTCCTTCAGGAGCTGTGCTGGTTTCCAGCCCAGCAGCTGAGAGGGAGCAGGGATGAGGAGGAGGACTGGACTCATTCAGGTATGAAGCATTATTGCCAAGCACAACATCAGAGACTCTGGTGGAGCAGTCCTTATGACTCCCTCATTAATAAAGATGTGCACTTGTTCTGACTAAGGCCTTTGGGTTGAAAACATCTTGAATTTTGTAATGACAAGGGGCCTATTTTACTGGACAGAGAGCTGATGAATCTGGATGTGTGTTTTAATCATTATTATATAACCGCTGGGATAGGTTGAGCAGTCTGATTGGCTTAAATCTCTCACCTGCAGAGCATCTCAGTGAGCCGAACAAAACCCACGTAGGCCAGTTCAAACGCCCCCCTGTGACGAGACTGCAGCAGCTGCTCCCGAAAGTACTTCCCCACACCTTCCACCTGACAGAAAGATGGACACAGAGTTTAAGATCAAACTAAACAATCAAATTAAAAAGTTGAGAAGACACATTAAATTAAATCTGCACAAATATATTTAAAAAACATTAAATGAATGGTTATTTTCAAATCCAGTCAACATTCAGGATGTCAATGTTTGACTGAACTAATAAAAACAAATCCAGCCAATACTGTGATCATTCCGCACGTGCACGTGCCTGAGTGACTTCGTGGGAGAAACAGCGGCGCCATCTTGTCAAGTTCACACGTCAGGTAAGTTCCAGTAAATAAATGTTATTTTTTTTAGACTAAATTTAACGAGAAAATCATAAAACATATTCGATTTTTTTTTTTGAGTGGAAAAGTGGAAATTAGACAATGT